>CM077645.1:38800849-39310849 GCA_039707465.1 Rhabdophis nuchalis
AGTCCCCTAATCATCTTGGTTGCTCTTCTCTGCACTCTTTCCAGAGTCTCCACGTCTTTTCTACATCGTGGCGACCAAAACTGTATGCAGTATTCCAAGTGTGGCCTTACTAAGGCACTATACAGTGGCATTAACACTTCACGTGATCTAGATTCTATCCCTCTGTTTATGCAGCCTAGAAATGTGTTGGCTTTTTTGGCAGCTGCTGCACACTGCTGGCTCATATTTAAATGGTTGTCCATTAAGATTCCAAGATCCCTCTCAGAGTTGCTACTATTGAGCAAGGTACCACCTATACTGTACCTGTGCATTTTGTTTTTCTTGCCTAAATGTAGAACCTTACTTTTTTCACAATTGAATTTCATTTTATTAGATAGTGCCCAATGTTCAAGTTTGTCAAGATCCTTCTGTATCTTAAGCCTATCTTCTGGAGTGTTGGCTACTCCTGCCAGCTTGGTGTCGTCTGCAAATTTGATGAGTTCCCCATTTATCCCCTCATTCCTCCACCATCGCCCCATCCCTACCACTAGAACCCGATCTCTCCATTGCCCTACTGTCCCATCCACCACCACCATCATTATGTGCCACCCCACCACTGCCATCACCTCGCCTTTCGCTGCCACTGCCAAGGGCCAGACTGGGGTTGCCCACAGTCCAAATGTAGTCCCTGAGCTATAAAACGCCCAGGTCTAGCTAATAATATGCAGTCCCCAAATATAAACTACACTCTCCATATCTTTAGCATGTTCAAATTCAGCACAAAATTACTATGCTGAGTCTGGCCCCTGGTGTTGGCAGTGATGATGGTGTTGGTGGGTGGGGCAGCGGGGCAATGGAGCAGATGGGGTTCTAGTGGTGGGGATGGGGTGGAAGTGGAGGGGGGACAAAGCAGTTGTAATAGCAGAGTGGCAGCAGTGGAGAGGTCAGGATGGTGGTGGATGGCAGGGCAGTAGGGCAATGGCAGAGGGGAGTGAGGTAGTAGCAGCGCTCCACAACCGTCTAATTTTTTTTCATTTGGCCCATTGAGAAAATGAATTGCCCATTTCTGCTATTAGCTCTGAAGTTTAATAACTAAATTTAAAAACAGAGTAAAATTTTGAGTAACTAAATCTTAACCATGCAAATTGTAAAGTGCCTTTTAAAAGCAAAAGAAAGGTTTGTTCCTAGTTTAAAACAGAAATATGTGCTTATTGCTCAGTAACTGTTTTTTTTTCTCATTCATGTTATTTGCTGAGAAGCAGGAAATCCTTTGACATGCCCAAGAGAATTCATTTGGATAGTTTGAGATAATGTGAATCAAAATGTAACTGGTCCATTTTGGAATGCGGCTGAGCTCCATCCTGTTCACTTCCCTCTACTAATTTTGTTATTTCTATTTTTGTACTTTTGATTTGTATTACTTATCTTAGCCTGGAGAAAATGAAGTCTCATTAGCCTAGATCAGGGGTGGGCAAATTTTGCAACTTTAAGTCTGAAGTCCTTCAGACTTAAAGTTGCAAAGTTTTCCCACCCCTGGCCTAGATTATTCCATTTAAGTACCAAGAATGTATTTTGATCTGTTTAACTGGATGTAAATCATCAGCCAGTTTCCTTAGATATTATCATCAGATATAAACTCTTACATTGTATTGTTCCAGGATTTCATATTATACAGCAGCAGTTTTGAAGCTGAGATTATAACTCATATTTAGCATAAACAATGCACTTGCCAGGTCAATTGTTCAACACTGGATCTATGTCTTAGGGAATATTTTTCTTAAATTAAAGTCAACTTTTATTTAAGACATGTTTTATTGATTATTATCATTAGATATTAGTGCATCAGCTTTAAGCCAATTTTATGATGGGGAGAGCAGGACCCATAATTTGTTTAGGACAATTAGGACTTATAATGTTTATAATATGAATAACCAAATTTATCCATTTTTTTCAACACCTATTCAGGTAAGATCATATTTTTGTTGGAGCCCATTATAGGTTGATTCGATGGCTTCTACAAACAACTTTGATTAGCACTGTGGAAATAATTAATGAGTTCTGAAGACTGATTTTAGGATGACCCATTATTCTATGTCCTTCAATCCTGACCTTTTTCTATGCCTACACTTTCAGATATTTGAAGTTCTTTTATATATTCAACTTTCTAATCGTTCTTCTTCTGTTTCATTTTATCTGATTCCTTCTAGTACCCTGAAATTACACAGTACTCAAGATGGCATCAAGCCAATGCAGAATAGGATGAAACTGGAACTATTGACTTCATGACATCTACAAATTCTTCTTCCACTAATACATCCCAAAACTGCATTTGCCCTTTTTGCAGGTACATCACATGGTGTTTCTTGTTCCATCTGAACCGCAACAGCCAATTCAAATATTAGTCTATTTCATGAGTAATATTGCCATCTTGCAAAATGGCAAAAAAAACCCAAACCCAAACACCTTAAAAGCATTGTTCTAGAGTTTGTTTAAGCTATGTTTTAATTTAAGCTTTAATTTAAAAAATTCAAAAAAGTGAGGCTTCTGAATATTGACAATAGAAAACCCAATTATCTTTTCAATTTAGTTTTCCGACTGTCACAAGCGCTAGAAATGCTCTTAGCAGTCCCATCCAAATAGCTGACATTTTTTTAAGTTCCCCATGTACACCTTTGATAACATTATGCAATGAGCATAATGCCATTGCGGGCCTTGAGAGAGAGAAAATTATAGACATAAAGAAGATTCTATCTAAGAGCTACTCTATTGTGGCAAAGCAGAAAGAAAGAAAACTGAATCTAATTAATAATTCCATCAACATTTGTTTGCTTTGCCTCTATATTCTACCTTTAAAATGAAGGTTCTCCAAACAGCTTACCATTAGCAGGTCATAGAACTGAACTGACAATATGTAGCTGTGAAGCCAAGAATTAAATTGTAAGAAAGCAGCAGATTTTCTAAGGATACTTGTTTTTGATCAAGTTGCCATTAAATGTGGAAACACAAATCGGCTATCCTTAATTTCTGTTTGCTACATAAACTTTATTATGCAGCTTAATATAGCTATTTCATGTCTGGTCTTATCTGTTGAATCTGAATCTTGGTCACAATGCATGGCAGATTCAAGCTTGCTCCACAACTGCATTTAAAGTATCGTCAGATAAAGAAAATATGCATAAAACATGAAAACGTATTCAAGTCAGCTTTAACTTAGATTGTTATCTAGCCTCATGGTTTAGTTGCTGTTTAAATTCACTGAGACTTAAATAGCTATGTGAAGCTACTGAAAACTAATGGAATTTATTAATTGGCAATAACTGTTAAATGAGTATCTCTTCGTTATAGTTGTTTTTTTCTCCTTTCAGAATGAGTTTTTTCCTTTAATATTTTTTTTTATCATGTCAAAGATAAAAGTCTACCATAGGACCAAAACTAATATACATTCAAGATGTAAGTTTAATTTCCTTGCACAGCAAGCAACTGATATAGGCCTGGATTTTAAAAGCCAACTTTCTTATCTAGCTCTAAATTAGTTATTTGCTTACTTGCAGTGTTTCCTGGAAGAAATTTCGAATTTCCAGATCAGGCTGTTACATCCCTGTAGAATTATAGCTCTGACCCCAGGACACCTTTTTAAGTCCAGGGTACCAACTACTTTTTCCATGGTAATTCTGGTAAGCCACATGATAATCATGATGCTTACAACTTAGGTCACATATTGGGCTGGACAGGTGGAATTCTTAAACGGACTTCCCTGTGGTCATATAAGATTATATAATTTAAGGTTGGTGGATTGTTTCTGTGATGGTATCAGTTTTGTGTTTCAATACAATTATAACAATTGCCCTTTGATTTGTACAACTATGACTCCATATATCTCACCTACGTATGAATGTCTTCTATTATAAATTAAATTGGTGATATATGCATATATACAGATGAGACAAATAATAATATTTAAAAAAGCTTCCAAATTTCGTCTCATTTATATTAATGTCACAAAATATATTGCTCAAAAGTCTTTCCTGTTGTCCATTTGATGAAAAAAATACATATTTGTTGGAAACAAAATATTTTTTTCAACAAATAGCATGTAACAATTCATGGCTCAAATTAGGTATAGAACTTTCCTTTCAGTGTTGTATAATAATGCTTTTTTGCCAATTCTTCAGCTGAAAAATCTGCATAAGAGATCTTGATAGAGTGAAGATATAGCCAAGAAGAATATACTCATCCTTAAAGTACAATAATTGGTCCAGGGTCATGCTAATAATCCTGTTAATAGCAATAGCATTTAGACTTATATACTGCTTCACAGTGCTTTATAGCCCTCTATAAGCAGTTTACAGAGTCAGCATATTGTCCCCAGCAATCTGTGTCCTCATTTTACTGACCTCAGAAGGCTGAGTCAACTTTGAGCAACTCAGAATTGAACTCCTAGAATTAGCAGTGAGTTAACCTGCAGTCCTGCATTCTAACAACTGCACCATCACGGCTTAGTCAATAATATTATTATATAGTCAATAATGTCATTCCAATAATGGGACAAAACAATAATTTTATACAATTCCTGAATGATTTCTCCCACTCAAGTCTTGTGGCATTGCTTCACCATGAAGGAGAGGAAGGTGTTTCCAGTAGGCAATGGGCAAAAAATTTCATGTGGTATCCCAGGAGTATATACTCCTAGTAGGATAACCCAAAGCAGCTACCCACTTAAAGCAAACAAGTACCTCTATTGGTGAGCAGAAATATAAGAAAATGCAGGAAGTAGATGCTTTGGTGACAGTGGCAAAGGATTTCATTCTGCATGGGATAAAACAATGCTAAGGCATTTTACCAAGAAACCCACATGGATCACAATGTAAAGTGATTTACAATGGAGTATGAGATGGTGGGTCACTGAAGACAGATGGCATTCAATATGCTTCTGAAGAAGAGCTGAGGATCTTTTAGAGTAGTATTTATGAAATAGCTATCTTGCAAAAGCTTTTGGAATGTCTAGTTGCTAATGCTGCCAGACAGAAAAAGAAAATCCAAAGTTGGAAGACAGAATTACAGTAGACACAGGAAATATAAGAAGCATGAACATTATAAAGCCCAATAGAATTAACGATGAAATGCATTAACTACACATTGATGTTTTAGGTATCAGCAAATTGAAATGGACTAGAACTGGATACTTTCTGGATGCTGGAGGGGAGGAAAAGAAGAAATTGTATTTTTCAGTGTCCAGAAGGGTATAACAAGAATACAATGACTAAATAATATCAATTAGCCTTTTGAATAAGTCTTTAATATGACTATTAGCCAAGAGATTTGTGACTTTTATGGACAAATTCAATTTGCAATCAATAGACCATGCAAGCAATACATGTTGATTTGACTGGAATGTCAAAGATGGAAGCATTAAAGAGAAAATATGTAGTTGGGTTATATGGCTTATGAAACAAAATAAAGCAGTTCTTATAAATATGACCTATAAATTTTGTCAACTAATTATTCCGTAATTGATTAAATAGGCTTCCAACAACTGCAAGGATTCCTATAATAACCATGTACAGCACCATATGGAGCACACAGAATCAGATTGACAATACAGGTGAAAATAGAAAAATTAGAATATCGTGCAAAAGTAATGCAGTAATTTCAGTATTTCAGTAATGCAACTTAAAAGGTGAAACTAATATATGAGATAAGACTCATTACATGCAAAAAGCACAGTGATCCAAAGTTCTGTTGCTCAGTGGTCAAAGTCTGATGAGAGCAACTTTTGCATCTCATTTGGAAACCAAGGAGCCAGAGTATGGAGGAAGAATGGATAGGCACACATTGCAAGATGTTTGAAGTCCAGTGTGAAGTTTCCATGGTCTGTGTTAATTTGGGGAGCCATGTCATCTGCTGGTGTTGGTCCACTGTGCTTCATTAAGTCCAGGGTTAATGCAGCTGTCTACCAGGAGATTTTGGAGCATTTCCTGCTTCCTTCCACAGATGAGCTTTATGGGGATGCTGCCTTCATTTTCCAGCAGGACTTGGCGCCTGCCCATACTGCCAAAAGCACCAAAACCTGGTTCAATGACCATGGGATTACTGTGCTTGATTGGCCAGCAAACTCGCCTGAGCTGAACCCTATAGAGAATCTATGGGGCATTGCCAAGAGAAAGATAAGAGACATGAGACTGAACAATGCAGAAGAGCTGAAGGCTGCTATTGAAGCATCCTGGTGTTCCATAACACCTCAGCAGTGCCACAGGCTGATAGCTTCCATGCCTCACTGCATTGAGTCAGTAATTGCTGCAAAAGGGTCCCAAACCAAGCACTGAGTACATTTGCATGCTTATACTTACGAGGTCTGATATTGTTCTATGTACAATCCTTGTTTTATTGATTGCATGTAATATTCTAACTTTCTGAGATTGTGGATTTGGGGTTTTCATGAGCTGTACGCCATAATTTGACTATGGATTAGATCACAAACTGCTCATATGCAAGTTCCAAGTTAAGATGAAGTGGAATAAGTAATCCAATCAATTTCTATAATATGACTTCAGAACATACCTATCCATTTTTAGGAGAACATCTTGAGCTTGTTTGGAGGTTCTAGCAGTGGAGCGCAGCTGTCATATACCCTTGACTGAAGATCGGTACACTCCATCTATCTGGGATGGTCGTCCTCTTCCACCAAGTATGCAGCTTTGGGAGGGACACACATGGAGTGGTGAGGGAGGGAGGGGACACCCACCTAGCCAGCCAGATCAGCCAAATCAACCCTGGCGATCAATGGGGTGACAGATGTCGCAGCCAGATCGCCCTCACATCCAAGGAGAACATCAGGAATTGCTTCAAAGTCTTGACTTGGTAGAAAGAGAACCAGAGGAACCGTCAAATGAATTTAAGAAAGTTGTTAAAAAGAAACTTGAAAGATAAAGAAACAAACAAAAGCAAACTGGTTACCAGAACAATCAGTGTAATCTTAGGAAGAAATTGAACAAAGAATTTCAGAGGGTCTGTTAAAGGAAACAAAAAGCAATATTAAAACAACATCTGTAAAGACACTGGAAATGGTAATATGGAAAAACAATGAAAATCTTCTCAAAGATATCCAACTCAGGACGTATCAACAGTGAAGGATCTAACATTTAAACAGTACTGATCAATCCAGCACTTAGTAGAAGATTCCTAGAAATACCACCGTGGCAAAAAAAACAAACCCCCAAACAAATCAATTAAGAGTTCTCATTTGAAGCACAGATGATGAAGATCAAATTATTACACTTTGGATACATTATGAAGGTGTTGACGACCATCTTTAAATCGTTCCATGGCTCGGGGCCTAGCTATATACGAGACCGCCTCCTGCCCCATACATCTCTTCGTCCAATCCGCTCCCACCGACAGGGTCTTCTCCGGGTGCCGTCGGCTGGGCAATGCCGGTTGGCGACACCCAAGGGAAGGGCCTTCTCTGTGGCAGGCCCGGCCCTCTGGAACGACCTACCCCCGACCTTCGCACTACCTTGGACCTCCGCCTCTTCCGCCAACGTCTTAAGACGCATTTATTCCGTCAAGCCGGCCTAGGATAGCCCCCCGTTTCTGACTTTTTATACATAAATTATAATTTCGGTAGGGTTTTAATGTGGGTTTTAGCACGAGTTTAAATAATTTAATATATTTTAATGATTTATATTGTATTTATGGTTTTAAATAATGCCTGTGCGCCGCCCTGGGTCCTAACAAGGAGAAGGGTGGGGTATAAATTTGAATAAATAAATAAATAAATAATGAAAAGAATTGGCTTTGTAAAGTTTTATAATGGTAGGAAATTAGAAATAAACAGAAAAAAGGGGACAGTCAGCAAGGTAAATGGACTTTATTACAATGAGGATGGTGAAGAAGTACCAACCTGAAGGTCGAGGTTGGGAACAAATTGTCTTGAAGAAAATGCATCTGCTATTTCTAGTAGCTATCAAATTAATGGCATTTAATTAATTATTAATGATAAAATATATTAAAAGATAAAGGTTTTCCTCGCATAAACGTGCTAGTCGTTCCTGACTCTAGGGGGCGGTGTTCATCTCTGTTTCAAAGTCAAAGTGTTTGAAGGCATTCTCTGCGGTCCTGTGGCTGGCATAACTAAATGCTGAAGGCGCACAGAATGCTGTTACCTTCCCACCCAAGGTGGTTCCTATTTTTCTACTTGCATTTTTACATTCTTTCGAACTGCTAGGTTGACAGAAGCTGGGACAAGTAACTGGAGCTTACTCGGTTATAAGACACTAGAGATTCGAACCACTGAACTGCTGACCTTTCTGATCGACAAGCTCAGAGTCTTAGGCCCTAAGCCACCGCATCCCATTGAAATATATTACTTTACAATAAATATTTTTCACCACAATTAAAAACAATATAAATAGTAATGGAAAAATTATCAATAGCATATAAACTCTAACATGTATTTCTTTCTTAGATTCTGCTACTGAATTACTAATGTTCTTTATTTTGTTTTGTTTGCATTGGATTCTCTTTGAATTAGGTGTACAAACCACCATGAGAAGTGTATATTTTAAATTAACTGATAATGCCAGTCCAAAATATTTCACTGAATGGATCAGACACAGGATATGAAACCGGAAAAGTGACAAGCATTTTCTGCTAACATTCAGGGCTCCAGAATGGTAGCAACATTATTACTTCCTTCTTTATCTCTAGCTTCTCATTATTCATCTTTCTCATGCCACTTCAGTGCCAAGATATTCTGTTCTCATTAAGCTACAAATATCTGCATGGCGTTAGAATACTGGCAGCAAAACCAAACTTTTGGCAAAGAGTTTTATCTCATTTTGAAGCAGAGATGTGATTAGCACATACAAATACTTAACAAAAACACTCGAGAAATGGTAGATTCTGAACCATTATTAGTTTCTAGTAATTCATTTATTATAAGAATATGTTTTATATTTTGATGAGAGATGTATTCTATCTATACGTAGTCCAAAACAAGTATTCTCAAGCCTACAACAGTATACTAGTCACCAACGGTTTCTAGTAGATCATCATTCCAAGACTCTAAGAAAAGGATTACTGGATCACAATAAATATGCATTAGGGTTGCATACACAATTATTTTATGTAATTGCATATACAAGTACTTTATTGTTTAACAAGATTTATTTATTTATTATTTATTTAATTACATTTGTATACCGCCCTCTCTCCCTTGCGGGACTCAGGGCGATGAACAGGAAATAATAAAAACCACAATAAAACATCTAATAATTCAATAAATATACTAGAAATTCTAAAACTAAATTAAACAATGGGCCTGCTCTAAAATACCTTATAAAACCCCTACAAGAGTATTTGATCATACCTTTTCTGCCCAGTTTATTCTAAATTTCATCCAGTTTTACTAAATCTCTTCCAAACCTTTTAAGACTCCCACTGTGCCTTTGAAAAACAAAATCCATGCATGAATAAATAGTAATAATAAGGCAATAAAATCCTATCATGTAGCACTATTCTGATACCTCCATTTAATTACTTACATTAATGTAATGATTGCTAATATTAGACAACCTTTATAACATACAAATATTTCCACTAGATTTATCTAAGCTAAGCTTTGACAATTGCTCTAAATATTGTTTCCCAATCACAGATGGTTAGAAGGAATGTCAAGATGCTAATATACTAAGTGTGCACTTAATAAAATAACAAAGAAAAACCCTTGGGTGAAGCCCAAGAACAGAAGGCTGAAAAGAGGAGATGGCCAAGAAGAAAGGAATCACTCAGGCATATAGGGAGAAAATAGCTCACTCAAAGAGAAACCAAAATGACTTTTCCCCCTCAGTAGATCAATTCATGGGGGAGCTCAGCTAAAGATATTTCTTCATGAAGTTAAAATGATATGGCTTCAAAGCATCACATTCCATTCTTCTCAGAAATGAATCTAAATTCTTCTAACCACCAAAATAGATAACCAGATTATTTGTATATATTGCAGTACGCTCTGTTTAGGAATTTTTTGGAGAATATAGAATGGCTAGAACAGAGTGTGATAACCAGGATACTAACTAGAATTGTAATGGAAAAACTATTTTACCCAGACACAACCAACTTTCCATATGTGTTGGGATTGAAAGTCCCAAAATTCCAGTTTGATGTTTCATCCAATATATCTGGAGGGCTTTAGAATGTAATGGCCAAAAACACAAACATTTGCCATTTTTTATTACTTTGCAACAATAAAGAAATTTTGATATTATCTCTTTGTGGCAGACCAGGTCAGTAAAAAACAACAAGATTTACTAAAATTTTACTGATATATGCTATAGTGTAATAAATTTATTTAGAACAGAACAGGTGTCTGAGTGTGATCGGAAACACAAGAAATTTGTCTCCGGTGCATAAGCTCTCAGTGTACATATAAACAGCAAGTAAGTTATAATAAGAAAATCTGGAAATATGACATCATTTCTTCGTCTCTACTCATCTCTCGAAATCTTTCATACACTTTCTTGTTTTTTTCAGCAGTTTTCTGAATGGTTGCCACAAGTAAGCAAGCAAGCAAAGCAGAAGTGCAGAAACAAAGACTTAAAAAAGAAAAAAACATAGTTTTCAATTTCCTTTGAAGCAAATAAGTACATTTACAAAATTCTGTCTTATTCCATGATTACAAAAATAAGTAAGTAAGTAAGTAAGTAAGTAAGTAAGTAAGTAAGTAAGTAAGTAAGTAAGTAAATAAGTACATTCATTGTTTTATGTTTTCCAATTTTTTGCCACATATTTTATTCAATATCATCTTGGTTCCATTCTAAATCTTATTTTTAAGACTTAGTTTTCCATTTAGATTTAGATTTAGATTTATTCAGATTTATAACCCGCACCTTCTCCAAAAAGGACTCAGGGCGGCGCACAGGAAATTTAAAAAACATAACAAATATAACAAAGGTACAAAATTTTAAAAAACTATTAAATATTAAATATACCCTGTGCTAAAATTGTATAAAATCCCCCAAATTAAAACTATCTAAAAATGGTCAAAACGGGAGGTTATGCTAGGCTGGCTTGTTGGAAAGGGTGCGTCTTAAGACACTGGCGGAAGAGGCGGAGGTCTGAGATGGTACGTAGTTCGGGGGGTAAGTCGTTCCAGAGGGTAGGGCCTGCCACAGAGAAGGCCCTTCCCCTGGGTGTCGCCAACCGGCATTTCCCGGCCGATGGCACCCTGAGAAGGCCCTCTCTGTGGGAGTGGATCGGACGAAGGGATGTATGGGGCAGAAGACAGTCTCGCATATAACTAGGCCCCGAGCCATGGAGCGCTTTAAAGATGGTCAGCAAAACCTTGAAGCGCACTCGAAAGGCCACAGGCAGCCAGTGCAGCTCGCGCAGGAGAGGTGTTATGTGGGAGAACCTAGAGGCTCCCATAATCACCCGCGCAGCCGCATACTTGACTAGCGGTAGCTTTTGAGTGCACCTCAAGGGAAGCCCCATGTAGAGAGCGTTACAGTAGTCAAGTCGGGATGTCACAAGTGCCTGAGTGACTGTGCAAAGGGCAGCCCGGTCCAGTAAGGGACGCAATTGACGCATCAGGCGTACCTGATAGAACGCCCCCCTGGCCACGGCCGCCACATGGTGCTCCATGGACAGCCGGGAATCCAGGAGGACACCCAAATTGCGCGCCCTCTCCACGGGGGCCAGTGTTTCACCCCCAATGGCCAGAGTTGGAGTTACGTGGCTGAACCGGGGTGCCGGAAACCACAGCCACTCAGTCTTGGACGGGTTGAGTTTGAGTTTGTTACTACCCATCCAGATCAGTACGGCCTCCAAACACCGGGACAACACCTCGGCGGCATCATTGGGGTGGTCTGGGGTGGATATGTACAGCTGAGTATCATCAGCGTACAGATGATATTCCACCCCAAAACCACAGATGATCTCACCCAGCGGCTTCATATAGGTGTTGAACATGTCATTTAAGGTGGCATTTAAAAATATATCTGAAATGTCTGTGGTAGTTTCCATCTGGGATGAAAGAACTGGGATTCTCAACATGACACTCACATACCACAAAGAAGATGCATTAAATCCAGATTGTGTCCAGATACATGTCTGTTGGTGTGTCTGTCTGTGTATCCATGCACACACATATACTGTACATATACCCAAATAGGTATTTCATTAGCTTACCATATATGCTGAAATCTCAGGTAGAATATGAAAATCTAATGAGAAATCTCAAGAGATTTTGCAGATTTTTTTTTACATGTGTGTTAGGTTTTTGAGCTGATAAATAAATAAATAAATAAGGAAGACTAGGACAAATCTATTTCGAGCTTTTTAGCTCTCATCAGCTAGCCATACCCTTACTGGGATTTGAACCGGGGCTGTATTACATGTTAGGCAGATGTTTTAGCCACTAAGCCACTAGATTCTCCTCCTGATCAGCTGAGACAGGGAAAATAAGTATATGCTTGAGTCACAACACCCTGGTAAACCCTAATTAAGGGAGGAAGCATACTGCTTTCCTTTTCTGCCTTTCGGCTCATCACCAGAGACCATCTAGACAGAAAGCTATTAGTTTCATTGTGTCTTTTTTTTACATGTGTGTTAGGTTTTTGAGCTGATAAACAAACAAACAAACAAACAAACAAACAAACAAACAAACAAACAAATAAATAAATAAATAAATAAATAAATAAATAAATAAATAAATAAATAAATAAATAAATAAATAAATAAATAAATAAATAAATAAATAAGACTAGGATAGATCTATTTCGAGATTTTTAGCTCCCATCAGCTAGCCATACCCTTACTGGGATTTGAACCGGGGCTGTATTACATGTTAGGCAGATGTAAATAAAAAAAAGACACAATGAAACTAATAGCTTTCTGTCTAGATGGTGATGAGCCGAAAAGCAGAAAAGGAAAGCAGTATGCTTCCTCCCTTAATTGGGGCTTACCAGGGTGTTGTGATTCAAGCATATACGTATTTCCCCTGTCTCAGCTGATCAGTAGGAGAACCTGGTGACTTAGTGGCTAAAACATCTGCCTAACATGTAATACAGCCCCGGTTCAAATCCCAGTAAGGGTATGGCTAGCTGATGAGAGCTAAAAAGCTCGAAATAGATCTATTCTGGTCTCCCTTATTTATTTATTTATCAGCTCAAAAACCTAACATTATATGTGTGTGTGTGTGTGTGTTTGTGTGTGTGTGTGTGTGTGTGTTAGTTTTATGAGCTAACACACATATTAAAAAATTAACACAACGGAACTCATGGCTTTCTGCCTAGATGGTCTCTGGTGATGAGCCGAAAGGCAGAAAAGGAAACAGTATGTCTCCTCCCTTAATGGGGCTCTAATGTGTGTGTGTGTGTGTGTGTGTGTGTGTGTGTGTGTGTGTGTGTAAATAGATAGATAGATAGATAGATAGATAGATAGATAGATAGATAGATAGATAGATAGATAGATAGATAGATAGATAGATATGCAAAGTATTAACTTCATTATTAATTATCTGATTTTATCTGCTATTGAACTTATACTTTCAACAATTTCCTCTAGCACCACAACTCAAAAGCATCCATTTTTCTTCAATCAGCTTTTCTAATGGTCCAGTTTTCAAAGCCATGTTACAATGGGTAATATCACAGCATTAACTTACCTTTACTGTTAGTGTGCAATTTCTGCACCATTATATTGTAATTGGTCATAATATTTTCCCCAAGTTATATTGTTATTTCATGGATATGGTCACAACTTATGTGATTTTTTTCATCCTTTAACATCCTCTGCATCTAGGTGAATCTTTTATGATTGTATACACTGACAATAGATTATTCTCCCTCTCCCTTAATGCTTTGTGAGAATTGTCTGCAAATATCCCTTTATTCATATTTGGCAGACCCATAGATAAGGACAAACATGTAATAAGTGAGATTGCAACCATGGTAGGACCTACAGTCCAAGTGGAGGCTACAGTTTAGCACCAGTACGGCTACCTACCAAAAGGAGACTACCGTATGTTCATTAATTCTTTAGATTAAAATAATTCGTTAAATATTCTAATTCTACATAATCTAGAATGATTATATTTCAGTCAAATAAAACCATTTGAATGCAGTTCTGTACGTATCTACACACATAGGCATGCCAGACAAATGTAATGTAATCTCAATAAAAATGACTTTATCTGCAGTTTCAATAGGATTTGAACTATGGCTTTTAATCAGCTGAATGATCCTAGGAATGTGGGGAGCAGAAAAGCCAAATTAAATACTGGTTGAATTAAGTTACAGAGTTATTATGAATTCAGAATTATTGGACAAGACAAGCACTGTCTATAAAACACTCGCTGAAAATTCCAAGTTACTCATTAACCTAATGTTGATTTTTATTTTCTAAAGCCTTACAGCATTTGAACAACCAGAAATGTCCTACCACAGCCATGCTAAGATGCATATTTTAAACAGGGAAGCTCAAATTACATTTCCTTGTCTTAATGGCAACTGACACCATAGAGTACTTAAAGAGCCCTGGACTTTCTAGCAACAGTCAGCAAGATTCAGCAACCTCTTGGCAGTAATCCAACTTGTAAGAACCATAGAGAAAGAAAGATTGAAAGAGAGAACAGCATAAAATTTGTATTCATCTTGAAATGACACTCACAAGCAGGAGAGAATAGAGCTTGGACAAAACTAATAGCTGCGTTTTATAATACGTTTTAACAATGCTGAAAAATGTTTCTGTCTTTTGACAGTTTGCTGCATACCTTGCAATGTAATTTAATTTTATTTCCTTCAATTTCCATACTTGGTTACCCTCAATTGATGGTACCACCAAGTCATATTAACTTAGCTGTTATTTTATCTGGTGATGTCATTACCATTGTTATTTGACCCATAACAGAATGAAGTCACCCGCAGGACTTACACAGGATGAGAAGAAAGAAAAATGTGTGTCTCCCTCTCAACTGAAATTTGTGCATGCCTGTCTCTGTATGGAAAATTACTGAAATGCAGATGACAGCTTTCAGTCAAGAAACACCATTGACCCAGAATGGGCACTGGATCCTTTCCAAACCTGTTTCTACCTATTCCATTCTGTCATGAAACCAAGGGAGAATATAAATACATAGATATAACAGCTTCTACTTATCCTTTGTGATCCTTCATAATTCTTTGACACAGATCAGCTAAAAACATAATTAAGTCATTGACCAAAATCCAATAGATAAATAAAAATAAATAAAGCCTAATAAGAAAATATTCAACAAAGTCTCATGTGTAAGCAAGCTTATTTGTGTAGAGTAGACAGTCACTCTATCACAGTGTGTATCCATGTCATTAAGCAGAAAAACATTTCTGTGGAGTGGAAGATTTCTGTCTGCCTTATAAACATTTACAATAAGACCTGGAATAGGTGTTTTTTTAAAGATGTCTGGATTAGTTGTCACATGAGCTGTGGTGGTGCCATGTTTAGAATGCAGTATTGCAGGCTAATTTTGCCCAAAGCCAGGAGTTAGATCCTGACTTGGTCAAGATTGATTCTTCCATCTTTCTGAAGCCAGGATAATGAGAACCAGATTGTTGGGGGCAATATGCTGACATTTGTAAACTGCTCAAATAGTGCTATAAAGAATTATGGAGAAGCAAATAATTCTAAGCACTATTGTTATTAAATCAAAATTAAAGAAGCAATCCCCAAAATGTTCCATGGATTCAATGCTACCCAATTTGTATAGGCATAGTCTTTGTGAAACTGAAATATTTTGAAATATGAAATGATGGATGAAAGCAGACCATTAAAGTGAACAGCTCATCTATATGAAGTATAAAAAACAGATGCAAATATGGCAATAGCAATAACAATAGTATTTAGACTTACTGTATATACAGTGCCATGCCATAGTGGTTTACAGCACTCATGAGCCAACAATGTAAATTCTTAAAGAGATCCTTACTATTCAACTTCACCAAACATTTATGTCTTCCCAATAATTATAAAAACTTGTGGATGTAAGTCTCTGCTAAAGTTTACCTAAAATTTGACTTTGGAGTCAGGTAATTATGAATTTTTCTGAAACCTTGTATTTGGCAACAAAAATAAAGGTTGAATATTTGAATGGGAAGATGGGTTGCAGATGGTACATCCCGGTACAGGTGTACCAGAGCCTGCCCGGTGCACCAGATACCATTCCAGTACGATGTTCCAGAGGGCCCACCCATCCGCCCAAGCTATTTACTGGTCTTTTAAGTCTTTGGTGCTTCCATGCATGCGCACATCTCATACAGTATCTGCATGATGCTCCGCTGAGCTGCTGGAGGTGCTAAGATGCATGCACACATGCTGCGCATGTCCATGTGAATGCTGCCAAGCCCATTCCAACCATACCAGTTGGAATGTGATCCAGAACCCACCATTGATACACACCTTCTACAAAAAAGGAGTAGGGTTTTTTTCCCCTTACATTCAATTGTGTCTGAGAGCCTACCTGGACAGGTCCCTACAGTTTTCTTGGAATGGTTTTCAGAAATGCTTTGCCATTGCCTCCTTCCTAGGTTTGTTTTTATGCTTGTTTTATGCCTAAGGTTCTAGAATTGATGGTCTCTTGGTTTCAAGCCTGATGCCATAACCACTGCACCAAACAATCTCTCAAGAGTGGATTATTGTGTTCCTAATGCTCCATCAATTCATGATTGATACTGACTACTAAAAACCAATGCTTATTTTGTAAACTGTAAACACTCATAACATTCTTGCTGTTCTTTTCAGGGTTATGCCCTTCTAAATATCAGTTCTCTTCTTATCTTTTTGGAATTGTCTATCGATATATACTGTAGACTTGTCAGATTTAAAATCTTATCTCCATCTTTTTGTCAACTGATGGATTTTGTCAAAGTGGCTTAAAAAGTCTCCATTATAAGAAAGATTTGCTTTGTAAAAAAAATTATTGAAACCCCCTACCTTCCCAATGGTGTTAACATTCCCAGTTGTCACTCATCTCATCTCACCTCAAAGAAGCAGCTGTGATTAATTCATTTTTTGTTCCATATCTTGGGCTCACAGGCTGTTGTTCTAAAGCTAAGTAGCTGTTGCCAGTAGAAATCTTAACAATAATGCTCACAAAATCCCACTTCAATATACATTTATACAACTGTAACTGTTTTTCTGCTTTAACAATATTCTGTCCTAGTGAAAACTGTTATCAGTTTGTTAGAACCTTTTGTTTGGTTTCCAAAAGACAATTTTAAATGAAATAATACAATAAAAGATTTCCATAGTCATTCAGGAGACTTAAGTTTATCTGAACTATTGGGATATCTTAGAATATTGACTCATGCTCTTATATAAACTTTCCTATCAATCCATGAAACTCTCTTAACCTTAAAGTAAGGGGTGTACGTGAACCATTTTATTTTATTTTTTTTATATTGAAAAAGTTTTATTGGTTTTACATTTTTTAACAGGATAGGGTAATGGTTACAAAGAAATTTTGAGTGCATTCACGTTAGAGTCGTCGGACCTTCCGAGACCTCAAAATACACAATAAAAAAGTTAACATAGAAAACATTTTCCATACCACTACAAGATGAAAGCAAGTACATTTACCTAAATTCTCCGTTCCATGCTGTCAGACATTTACAAAAAGTCCAGATAGAAATATTATGCAAAATTGTTCAAGAAAAATCAAGGCAAAGTTATTTTTTTGATCTAAGTCTTTTGGCTATTGTATCTTCTTTCTCTCCTCCCTGGCCCCCCGTAGGCGGGGCCGTGGCCCCCTCCGTCCCCCCTGGTTCTTCCCCCAGGACAGAGGAATATTTTTTAAGAAAGGCTTCCGCCTCAGCAACTGTTTTAATCCTCACTCTTCCTCCTTCCCAGAACACCAGCATCCCTTCAGGTGTCATCCACTTGAACCAAATCCCGTGATCAAACAAGGTTTTAGACAAGAAGGAAAAATTCCTTCTTGCATCTCTAATTTTTCTAGGGATCTGCTTCAAGATAGTGACCGTTTTTTGTTGGTGAGTTAGAGGTTTCTCTCTCTGCGCTTTCAGGATTTCCTCTCTGGTTGACCTTCTAACAAATTTCACATGTATCTCTCTAGGCACTTCATTTATCCTGGCATATGCAGAATTAATTCTATAGGCTAGGTCAATGTCCCCCCTGATCTCATCCTTAGGTTTATGTAAATAGTCTGCTAAAATTGTACTCATAAGATCAGGCAGGCATTCACCAGATTCCTCAAGAACATTCTGAAATCTCAAAAAATATGTCATTCTTTCCATATCTATCCTAGACACATGCCCATTTATTTCCCCCACCTCATTAGAAACATTTTTAATCTCTCCCTTAGCCCCCTCCAACCCCCCTTCCAGTTCTTCATTCTTCTGTGTGTTCTCCAACACTTGCTTCCGGGTATCCAGTAGTTCCTTCTTGAAGGTAATATTTTCAGCCCTCTGGGCCTTTATTTCTGATATCAAAGTTTGCATAGAGGTTTCAAGAGAAACCATCCTTTGTTCCAAATTTACAAGTGCTGCTTCTTGTGCCATGGTTAAAAGTTAGAGTCACTGCCACCAAGATGGCGTTTTCCGGGTGGGGCTGGTGGGGCAAATCAGGAGCTCAGTTCAGTTCAGGGCTGTGAAGTTGCAAACAATTCAGAAACCAAAAGAGACACAGTTTCCCAGGTCAGCAAATAGTAATAACGAAGGTATTCCAGAGAAGAAATCACAAATCCATCAAAAGAAATTTTTTTTCAAAAATCCAGAGAGAGTCCTGCTTTCAAAGAGACGCTGGAAATTTTCCTTAGTTGAAATAGTCAGGCAGGGACAAAGAAAAGCCACTTCCACCGCCCATCTCAGAGCCAGAGGGAGAAAGTAGCAAAATAAGAATTTTTTAAACCAGCCAGACCTAGAAACAATGTTGCAAAGAATCGCATTCCACTTTCCCTTGTTAAAGACCGTCCGGAGTGAAAGTTTCCACTTTCTCTTTGCAGAGAAGCCATTTTAACGTGCCGCTTAAATCCGAGGGTTTTTTTTTTAGAAATAAACACCCCCCTCCCAGTCCGTTCAGCCTGGCTGGCAGCAAGGAAAAAAAAGGTGTTCTTTTAAACTCACTCTCCCTCGCAGCTGAAGCCTCGGTGATCCGCCCGGTCTCTCCGTTCAGCCCTCTCCATTAAAGCGAATGGCGCCGACAGCCGTTGGCGAAGGAAAAAACCCCCGCAGCATGTTCCTCTCCACCTAGGTCGCAGAGAGGAGCACTCTCCCCACCGCCGTGACGAGGGACGCTCCCTCTGAGCCGACCCTACGGGAAACCTCCGGTAACCGGAGAGTTTCGCCCCCGTGGGGGGGCAGAAAAGGCAACAAAGCGGCGAGCGAGCCCTAGGCTCGCCCGTCGCCGCTGGAGCCGGATACCGGAAGCCGTGAACCATTTTATTGAAGAGAAAATAACCAAAGAGATAGACATCAAGCATGAAGATATAGGAGATGACCAGGCTGAGCATGAAGGAGGAGTCAAATATGTCATCAATCTTCAGTCCCTTTGTACCCACAATGTTCCATTGTTTCATTGTTCTCAGTGTTTCTACCTAGTTCAGTTGTTTCTCTCCTTGATTAGTTTGCATCTATTGTTTCTTGTCTTCTAGTGCTTTGGAAATGATATTGTCTCCCTCTTCTTTGTGGCTGTCCCCACAAAGATTGAAATACTCATAGCAACCCCTATTAGGGGTGTTAATCTCAATCCTCTTTTCACTAATCTAGACAAGTGCACCCAATTCCTGCACCTGTTCTTCATATGTTTCAAATCCCTTAATCATCTTGATTGCAAGTTTCTGCACTTTTTACAAAAATTCAAAAGATATCGGGTTTGCATTATTGTTAGGATATTCAGCCTTATATTGGGTTGACAATATATATATACGTCTATGTTCTTAAGGAGACATGTAGCTATAGGAACTGTGTTTGAATTCTGATTGGCTGTGCTCTACCATATAAGCAAGGTCAGAAACACAGTCCATTCCCTTTTTTTTATTCCATTCCTGTTTTTACTGTTTGCCGTCTGAGGAGCTGAAGCTGAATATTGAAGAAGGAGGAGGATTTGTTTTGCATCACTGTAAGATAACTCTGTTTGGTGAAGGACTGTTATTATTGTTTGAAAAGTTAGTCGGAAGAAGTATTTTAGTTGCTACAAAGTAAAGACTTTATTTTCTTACTATCACTGTTTTAGAGTTTGTTTGTGGTTACAGCAACGTATCTCGTTACTGTCCGGTGAATTACACTATTCCGCATTTATTTCCAAACACTGGTTACGGGATCAGAGTTGTGACACTGGTTCTGAACCCAGAGTTGCTAACAATTATGACATTCTATCTACCATCTTCCCAATTTTTATACTATTGGGTGTAGAGAAGTCAAAAACTTTATTACAGCCATGTCCAAAAAAACATCTCCCTAAATCATATGTTGACACCTCCCTAAATCACACATATATATTTGTGGTTCAGAGATAAAGATTCAACATCTTTGAAGAGCTGCTGATAGTAGTTACATGAATGTCTTGCATGTTTAACATCATCTAGTCAGCTTCATATTTAGATAAGTAGTTCTACCCAATGACACATTTTTCTAGGCAGGGAGATGCTAACAACAGTTTTTTAAATCCAGATTATTGTAATATTAAGTAACCCACAAGTTGAAACTTGGACAGACTGTGGCAGCAAGCTGTCCACTTGGATATTCAAAGATTTGCTTTCATAACAAAACAGTTTCTATAAGTATAACTTTTTTGTTAGGTAAAACAATATGAGTGCTTAAAAGCTTAATTTTCTGTCAGCAAGGATTATAAATAACATGTCGTTAACCTGCAAGGTTTTAAATATTAAGGCTTTGTATCAGATAATTACTAAGGAAACCTTAATTATCCTATATTTTGTTCCAATTTATGTTTGTGCCAGTAGCCAAGTGACAGGACATTTATAATTAATAGTATTTATTGCAAATAATACAATACTTTCAGCTTCTGAATTACTCCAATATGAACAGAGAATATTCATTGTAGACAATATGTGCACACATATATTAGTTTTATGTGTGTGTATTTATTAACTACAAGTATTTCAGAAGTTAATTTTGGCATAGTAATAATTTAGTTTAAATTGAGGATTCATAGTAGGTTTTATTTTTAAAAGGTTCTTTAAATTCTGAGCAGTGAGAGTGCACTCTAACTACATTGAAATTAATAAAACGTTGCTACTGATTGTAATATACCTTTTCCCTGTTTGATGCTACTTGATATTGTACAAAGTGCATAAACTGGATGCCCCCAAAAGTTCATATCTAGTTTGGAATGTTTAATGTGTCACAAACCAGAAATTATTTTAAACAATGATAATACAATCAGATTAATAATACCTATATGTAATTAAAATAAAATGTAAATTGAAAAATTAAATTCTGTTTTAGTCCTGGTTGTATCACCCACATTACAGTATGGAATATAGCTATAACATGTTACTCAAGGACCAAGCATAGCCTCAAAGTTAGGTGCTACTTCATATTGCTTTATGGTGGATTATTATAGAACAACAGTCTCCAAGTGGGTGGAATGGGTGGAAACTAATCAAGGAGAGAAGCAACTTAGAACCGAGGAGAAATTTCCTGACAGTTAGGACAATTAATCAGTGGAACAGCTTGCCTCCAGAAGTTGTGAATGCCCCAACACTGCAAGTCTTCAAGAAGATGTTGGATAGCCATTTGTCTGTAATGGTATAGGGCTTCCTGCCTAGGCAGGGAGTTGGATTAGATGACCTCCAAGGTCCCTTCCAACTCTGCTATTGTATTGTATTTAAGTTTTTTGGTCCATGAACCAGTGTCATGGAAGACATTTTTTCCATGGATTGGAGGATGGATGGTTTCCTTTTTGCTTGCTTGCTTGCCCATCACTCACCTCCAGTTGTGTGACCCAGTTCCTAACAGGGGCTTGGGCATCGCTGCTATAGAACAATAACATTTCATGGGTAATTGAGCAGGGGCAGGGGATTTTCAATCAATTTGATTATGATTTCATTTATACCGGGAGAACATGGTTCAGTTTCTGAAAAGCAGGACGCTATTTTTCCCTGCTAAATTTAGTTGATATGTGTTCTCTATAGCCCTGCTGTGATTATGATTAAGTTAAGCTAAAATTAGAAATGTGCAAATCAGCCTAAATCAAAATCTCTTTGATTTCTCCCCCCCCCCCCCACCTTACTTTAGATTAGTTTGGATTAGTTTTTATCTTCTTCTTTAAAGTTTCAATATAATCATGTTTAAAGAAGATAATTGTTTTCTTAATCCTAAAACCATTATTCTAATGCCTCTTTGACTAGAGGATAGTTGATAATAGCAATTTTACCTCAACTTATTGAGAAGGTGTTAAACTGGGAAGGACTTTTTCTAGGAAGAACAAATCAACAAAGAATAACATGCAATGCTTTAAGAAATGTAAATATGTTTATCTCTTATTTCCCATCCTTAGTTGCATATAGTAGTGTAATCCATTGCATGTAATGTAATGTATAATGCTGCAAGTGCAAATAGATCATCAACCTAAAGTTACTAGTGCTAAAATACTTAAAAGTTGGAAGAGAGAGAAAATTTGCATTTTCTGAGATATCTTGCAAGATTACCCAGTCTGGTGATTTTTAATTCAAGTAGTACAAAACAACCCAGAGTCTTTGTAAGATATTTGTGAAATGACATTACTTCGACTAATTGTTATAAAAGAAAAATTGATAGCTGCATTATTTTCTATCAAAACATCCATCCTGGCTTTCAATTTTCATAGTGAAATAAACAAAGGTAATTTTGTAAAGGCTTACATGTGTTTTAATATAAAAACCCAATGATCCATGCAATCAAATAAGTAATAATAAGCCAAAATCTCTTTATTTCTACTTTTTGAGTTTTAGTCATGGCTATTTCTCCATTGTGCCTATTGATGTTTGTATTAAATTGCTTTTCTTCCTCATCCAAGTGCTAATCATAGTACAACTAAAAAGACAGAGAAGGAAGGTGGTGGGAATAAAAAACCATTTTCATATGTATTGTTTTATATAAATCATATTTAAAAAATCAATAAGAATTTCAAGATCCTCATACAAGAAGCTACTTCAGCTCTGACAGGATAGTGGAATCCTTCCATTCCCACTATCCAGTCAGAGCTGAAGAAGCTTCTTGGAGTGAAATGTTTTCAAAGAAAATAAAAAAAACAAGAAAGTCTAGTTTCCTCTTGAGAAAGCATCTTTGGGACAATCATGACCTGGATGACTGAGAATCTCTACAGACCTTTAGCTATACAATTTGGGATCAATATCCTTTTAATGGTGTGGGAGTAAGAATGGATTTCCAGAAGAAAAAACTGCAAAAAAAACCAGGAGCACCACTCAGGAGACCCTGAGGAGACAGATAAACCTCTAAGTGTTTCAATGACCCTCTAAAAGGATGCAAATGATCAGATGTCTGCAAGGAATATAAATCCTTCCATTCCCCAGTATCCCGTCAGAGCTGAAGAAGCTTCTTGGATAAGAGGCAAAAAGTCTTCAAAGAAAATTAAAAAAAAACCAAAAAATCCAGTTGCCTCCTGAAAAAGCATCCCTAGGACTTACAGAATTAGTAGATAATCTATATATTGTTTATTAAAAACACTTTAAGCAATGTGAATGTTAAAGAAGTAGAACTTTCTAAAGACCTTTTAGAGTCCCCTTGGGATTTTAGCTGGAAAGTCTGCATTTTGTTCTTATCGCTTCTAGACTCCAATTTATATTGAAGTCAGGGGAGACCAATGATCTCATAATTTCACCAAAGTTTCATGTATGTTGCTGGAATGGCTACAGTCTGAAAAACATCTAGGGACTACCATTACATATAACATAGTAAACAGTCAATCAATTCAGATTTAATTATTTCATTTTGAGGTCACCTGCATGCTATAATAAATGAAAAGTTAAATGGAAAAAAACAGTATTTCAGGAAAAGAAATGATAAGTATTCCAAAGATATATTTGATTTCATTTGGGTCAGGGCTCAAAGCTTCAAAAGGAAAGATTGACTATGATCATGCTGACATCCAAAGCAAAATTCTGCAGAGGTTCTCTGCACCGCTCCAAAGCAATAAGCAGTTAAATAATTTCCATCATTTCTTTCTCAAAACCAATTTTTTCTGGAGTTCAAATTCTTTGATGTGCACTTCAAATGCACACATAAGAACGTATTTTTTCATTAATTCCAAGAAGCGATAAAAACATGATTATCTGGAACTGATAATACACCGATAATTGGTGTCAGTTTTTCTTAAATTTCCTGATCACCTGTAATTGAAGGAAGAAGAGCTAAAAACTTCCCAGATGCTCTATAATCATTTAGAACTGTTTAAAATCTAACTGGCAAAATGGACTTCACAGGTAGCTCTCAGACTGGACTCCAACACCCATTGTTCATCTTGCAAAAGTAAAGAATTTGTATTGGTATGGAAAATAAAAAATATATGGCTTATATAAAGTTTGCTATAAAACTGTGCTGTGGTTATGGGTAATTAACAATTTCTTCTCATCATTTTCCCTTAATCTGTTTAGCACACGTTATCTATTCATTACTATACTTGAATAAGTTTTTCATTGTATAACCAGAACTTACAAATGATATTAAAAAATATTACTAAAAATTAGAATAGTTTAATGTTTATCTCTGATTTTCTGATGCTTCGCAATTCCTGTATCAGCTTAGACAGTGGTACACATTATTATTATTATTTACTTTATTCATGAGACATGAAACATGAAATTATTATTATTATTATTATTATTTACTTTATTCATAAAACATGAAACTCAGCCAACTGAACATTTAAAAATGCATTGCAAATACTATTGACTGGTGCTAATGGTTGATACAGTTTGCTGCCAGCATCCTAGGTATCAACCAAGTATCTTCTTAGAATGTAAGATGTTCCAAGTAGTGCAGTTTTTTTGCAGTTCCGCTGGTGTTATTGCAGGAAGCTGCAATTTGCTGATATATTTAGTAAAAATTTTGGACATGGTGCCAAGTGCCCCATGGGTATCGCTGTGACATGCTTCATCCATAGTCGTGTAGTTTCGATGGCCTGGTCGTGATATTTCATTATTTTTTCTAGTTCTTTTTCTTCGACTGGCATCTCCAGAAACAGCGATATCTATGAACTGTACACTTTGGCCCTCTACAACCGTGATATCTGGTGTGTTGTGCTCCAAATGACAATCTGTTTGTATTCAAAAGTCCCACAAGATCTTCACTCTCTCATTCTCAATAACCTTTTCCACTTTGTGTTCCCATGACTTTCTGGATACAGAAAGTCATGGGAACCAATTTTTTACATAATGACCCGTGGATTAATTTAGCAACTCGGTCGTATCTAGCTTTGTAATCAGTTTGTGCGATTTTTCTGCATTCACATATTAAATGTGAAACAGTTTTGACTTTGTTATTGCAAAGTCGGTAGTTTGGGTTGTCAGTGGATTTTTGAATCTTCACTTTCATGGCATTAGTTTGTAGTGCTTGTTCTTGAGCGGCCAGTATTAAACCTTCCGTTTCTTTCTTGATAGTTCCCATCTTAAGCCATGTCCATGTCAAGTTGTCATCACATTTTCCTTCAATGTTTTTCAAGTGCTGTCCATGCAAAGCCTTGGTCTTCCATCTATTTAATCTGTCATCCAGCTGTTTTTCCTTAAATTCTGCTGTTCTCCATTATTATTATTATTATTATTATTATTATTATTATTATTATTATTATTATTATTATTATTATTATAACATGAAACTCAGACAACTGAACATTTAAAAATGCATATTACAAATACTGACTGGTGCTAATTGTTGATACAGTTTGCTGCCAGCATCCTAGGTATCAACCAAGTATCTACATAGAATATAACATGTGCCAAGAAGCGCCGTTTTTTGCAGTTCTGCTGGTGTTATTGCAGGAAGCTGCAATTTGCTGAGATATTTATTAAAATTCTTGGACATGGTGCCAAGTGCCCCCGATGACAATGGGTGTCACTGTGACATGCTTCATCCATAGCCGTGTGGTTTCAATGGCCAGGTCGTAATATTCCATAATATTATATTATTATTATTATTATTATTATTATTATTATTATTATTATTATTATTATTATTATTATTATTATTATTATTATTATTATTATTATTATTATTACTATTATTATTATTACTATTATTACTATTATTATTATTATTTTATTTTATTTTATTTTATTTTATTTTATTTTATTTTCAAACAAACAGTCACAGAATACAGCACCCTAAATTTATTCAGATTTGACACTAGCCTGACTTAGGTGATTAATGAAGGACTGAAAACATACATCCCTATGGCCGATCGGCTCCCACAGAGAGGGTGCCGTCAGCCGGGCAATGCCGTCTGGCGACACCCAGGGAAAGTGCCTTCTCTGTGGCAGGCCCTGCCCTTTGGAATGACCTTCCCCCTGAACTTCGTACCATCTTGGACCTCCGCCTCTTCCGCCAGTGTCTAAAGACACAACTTTTTCAGCAAGCCGGCCTAGCCTAACCTCCCACTGGGACTATTTTAGATAGTTTTAAATTGGGGTTTTTAATCTGGTTTTAGCATAGGATTGTTTCTAGTAATTTAATATGCTTTTAAATTTTGTATATTTTGTCTTATGTGCTTTTAAATTCCTGTGCGCCGCCCTGGGTCCCTCGTGGAGAAGGGCGGGATATAAATCAAATAAAAATAAAATAAATAAATAAATAATAAAATAAATAAAGTCTTGTTTTAGCTCGTTTTAGCTTGCTACCCGAATCAAACTTGTTCTACAAGTATTTGTTCTTCTGTCCACTTAAATTATTTCTGAGGGAAAAACATGTTGCTAAGATGCATGGAATGACTATAGATTTATGTTATATGTATCTTTGCCAAGTACCATGCATATTTTTGCAGCATACGAAAATGAAATATAATAAAATCACAGACAAATAGTCCTTGATTAACAACCATTTAAAATTCTTCTAGACTTAAGATCCATTTTCAGAGTTGTGATATTCCGCACCCCTAAGGTCACTTGATCACATTTTTGGCAGTTGGCAATTGGCTGATATTGACACCTGTTTGCAATGTCCCACAGTCATGGGATACAGATTTTTGGCATTTTTCATTCATTGGTGAAAATGGTTCGCTTAACAACTTCTCTGTTCACTTAACTACTATTGTGTTCACATAATGAATGCTGCAAAACACATTTCAAAGCAGATGTGGTAACTCACTTAATGACCATCACGACTTATTACAGTCATTCTGAGCTCAATTGCAGTGGTAAATCAAGGACTTCCTGCACCCAAAAAGTATATGGAAAAAAGAAAGTGAAATCTAGCTGCATGTACTGAATATATCCTGATCTCTTTGTTCTGAGTTGTATAAAGATTATATATTTAGGCATTAGGAATTTATCCCACTATATAAATAAATATTGTAAGTTGTGTTATAACATACATATTGTTCTATCACATGCTGTAAAACGTGACTGGCTGGGTTCCTTTATATGTATATGTTTTCATTTTCTAAAATTATAATTTAAATTATAATTTATATTGAAATTTTAATTTTAAATAAAAATATGAATTTTATAATAAATTTTATATTTTTTTTAAATTTAAAAAATTATGGAAAATGAAATTCTTTGTTGCAAGTGCTTCCAATTATAGGTAAATCCATTGTATATAAACCCTTGCTGTAAAGACACACATATATGATATTGTTATCCAGTTTGGGATTGAAATGTCTGCAAGAAAACACCAAACTCAAAGAACAACAAGAATCCTCCTCTCTTCCTCTCTCTCTCTCTCTCTCTCTCTCTCTCTCTCTCCCACACACACACACACACACACACACACACACAGTTTTTTTCTGTAGCCTATGCATGCATGAGCATTTTCTGTACATAAAATAAAGTGGAGAGAAGAATGAATAAATGTTCTAGTTAAAATAAATGTTCTTCTAATAAAATTGGATTATATTTCTTTCAGTGATAATTGAAATACAATACAATACAATACAATACAATAGCAGAGTTGGAAGGGACCTTGTAGGTCTTCTAGTCCAATCCCCTGCATGGGCAGGAACCTTATACCATTTCAGACAAATGGCTGTCTAACATCTTTTTAAAGACTTCCAGGGTTGGGGCATTCACAACTGCTGGAGGCAAGCTGTTCCAGAGGTTAATTGTTCTTACTGTCAGGAAATTTCTCCTTAATTCTAAGTTGCTTCTCTCCTTGGTTAGTTTCCACCCATTGCTTCTTGTCCTGCCCCCAGGTGCCTTGGAGAAAAGTTTGACTCCCTCTTCTTTGTAGCACCCTCTGAGATATCGGAACACTGCTATCATGTCTCCCCTGGTCCTTCTCTTCATCAAACTAGACATACCCGTAATATTTCATACGATTGTATAAATGGCTGGCCTGGGTAATGTTTCGCCTCTCAAGTGGGCCTTGAAAGTGTGAGAACCTTTTCCTTAAGATATCTGCCTTGTGATTAATAGAAGCATTGTGCCATGCCACACAAAGGGGTAGTAATCTTTGCTGGTCCAACGGACTCCATTTTCTGTTTATAGATTTTGCCCACAATATTTCAATTTCAAACAGAACACTAATGCGAACAGCAGAAAATGTGCTCTCCATATAAATCTCCAAGAAGAAGTACCATGGTGAAGTACCATGGTGAAGATAGGAAAAGCATATAAAGTTTGGTTCATCCAGTCAATCATGAAGAAAACTGTTCTCTTCTCTTTGACTTCCTATAACTGACTTCCTATAATGTAACTGAGCTTCACTTTGATTGGGCTTTCAACATCTTCTAGATTCAGAGCAAATACTTTTTCTAGCAACTCTTGAAGCACAGATTAGACCATCTGACATACTTCAGTCCCTCTAATCAAGATCTCAGTGGCATTCTTCCTGGCAATATTACTGTGGATCACTGTTTTATTTTCTGAATCCACCTGCTTTTCTTGAGCCGATACTGCAATATTGAAAATAACCATAGCTGCTTCTTTATTGTGCTCTAACCTAGCCTCAACCTTTTCATTTATCAGAACTGATGAACTTGCAGCTCACCTATTTAGCTGCAGGCAACCATTTGAACTGACTGATGCTTTTATATACACTATATGCTATTTGGTCTATGGAGAAGAATGTGAACAAGTGGTAAAACTCCCAAGAGCCCCTAAAGAACAATTTGCGTCTGACAGCTCCCAAGCCATTGACATTGGGAATGACATTGGGAATGACATTGTGTTTTAAAACTTTTGTATCTCAAAGGAGTTTTTCTGTGACCACTTCCCAGGATGTTTAGTGAAAAATGCATGAAATCTAGGTAAATTTCCTAAGCAGTTTCTTTGTCATTTTTATTTGGTATTGAAAGAGTATATGCTTTGAAATGATATTTTTTTGAAATGCAAAGCAACTACTACTTCTTCAAAAACACCTCAGGGGCTTGGAATGAAATGATTAATATCACAAATTCTAAGTGTTAAAACTATAATGCAAGCCTACATACCGAAGCTTTGAAAATATAACACAAGTCCCTTCATGACCAGATCATCAGCTTGGGAACTAGACCTACCCGCTATGGGCACACTTAGAAGGTGGCTTGATCCTATTTTGTTCCTATTTCATAACACTGTAGATCTGTCCTTCCATATTTTGTTTAGCAGAAAAGCTAAATATCAAATGTTATAATGTTTCTAATTTTTATTACAACAGCATTTTCAGAAATTTCACCAATGATTACATTTCAACACTTCCAGGGAAAGAGTTAACATTCTTTTATAATCTAAAATATTATACAATACAATACAATACAATAGCAGAGTTGGAAGGGACCTTGTAGGTCTTCTAGTCCAACCCCCTGCGTGGGCAGGAAGCTTATACCATTTCAGACAAATGGCTGTCTAACATCTTTTTAAAGACTTCCAGGGTTGGGGCATTCACAACTTCTGAAGGCAAGCTGTTCCAGAGGTTAATTGTTCTTACTTTATAATGCTCTCATCTTCATCTTTCTAGCTGAATAATAAACAATACTGAAGGAAGCTAATCCATTATAATATGAAGCCAGGCAGGTAGGTGACATTCACTAGAATGACCCAATATCCAATTTTGCAAAATCTTGTGTTTAAATAGCTGTCAGAAAACCATCCTCAGTTTGAAGAATTGCTAGGTGTTAATATAAAAATGAGAAGGAAGAACAGGGTGCTGTCCACATTCTAACCAAAATGCCAATTATGGTTAGAATGTGGACAGCAGATTGCACAATCAGAGTAGTCTTCATTAAAGTAAAATAGATTGCATTTATTCATTTATAGCAGGGTCTCCCAAACTTTGAGGTATACCTCTTTTAGGGAGATGCAGACAGAATCCAGGGGAGGTGTTAAGAAACTTTTAGTTACATTATTACTATTAATCCACCTTTCACAAAGTTTAATTGCATAGTGTACAGTGTTCATTTCAGTGTTTAAATGTTTAAGGGACATGTGTACATTACACTAAAGTAAAATGTGTTTAAATTTTAGGAACCCTTGGTTTATATTTGCATAGTACAATTTCTATGCTGCTTTACTCGAGCAAATACAAATTGCTTACCAAACCCAAATGATAAGTAAAAATAACTATAAACTTTACAACTTCCCAAACACATAAAAAATAAAATATCACTACCATAATATCCACATTGTCCACCACACATTACAGAACAACATACTGGTTAGATTTTGAAATATAGTTAAATACAATACAATACAATACAATACAATAGCAGAGTTGGAAGGGACCTTGTAGGTCTTCTAGTCCAACCCCCTGCGTGGGCAGGAACCTTATACCATTTCAGACAAATGGCTATCTAACATCTTCTTAAAGACTTGCAGGGTTGGGGCATTCACAACTTCTGGAGGCAAGCTGTTCCAGAGGTTAATTGTTCTGACTGTCAGGAAATTTCTCCTTAGTTCTAAGTTGCTTCTCTCCTTGATTAGTTTCCACTCATTGCTTCTTGTCCTGCCCCCAGGTGCCTTGGAGAATAGTTTGACTCCCTCTTCTTTGTGGCACCCTCTGAGATATCGGAACACTGCTATCATGTCTCCCCTGGTCCTTCTCTTCATCAAACTAGACATATCCAGTTCCTGCAACCGTTCTTCATATGTTTTAGCCTCCAGTCCCCTAAATAGTGGCAAAGATTTTCCTGCTTACCAGGTTTTACCTGCTCCAGTAGTCACTCTAGATTGCAGACCTGCTCTTGCACTAGATCATAGTCAAATGTAGAATTAACTGGGCCCCATCCTGGATTTAGTCAACTTCTGGATCAATAATTAGTCTGTCTTGCCTGGGTCTTGCCTTCAGCCTCTTTTTTTTTTTCTAATTCCTCACAGGATCCAGAAACTGGGCATGACTTACACTATATCTCCTGTTTGCTCTATGGTGGATATATAGAGTTTTGTACTACCAGTAATACTGTACTGGATGGCATATCCAAACATCTTCATGAAGTTATTAAATAAAATAGGAGAATTGGTCAAGCCTGTAGCAACCCATATTGGAGTGTGTGAGCACCCAACTTCTCTTTCCGTGCACACATTGACTAGAACCAAATGCATAGGAAAGGAATGGTGTGTCTTTTCCACCTAACCTTTGCACGCAGGAGGATTCCACAATCAATCAAATCAAAAAGGACATTTCTTCTTTTATTATTTGTAAATTAAAGCAAACACGGAGGGGCATTTATAGTTACATTTATTTCTAAATATCTTTATATGCAAATTTGTGAACTTGTGTCTGATTAAAACATTATTTTCATTATTGACTTTTTATTTATTTATTTCAGTTTGGACTTTATAGAGCAATCTCAGTGTGATCAATTGAAAAAGCAGTCTAGCTTACTGGAGTTGAATGAGCTGTATTTTTAACAGAATTTCTACGTTCTGTTATTTCCAGTGCTTGCTCTGAATTTTTTTCCCTAATAACTGGAGCAGAAGAAATTGTACTTTACTATAATGCATCCAGGGGAATACTTTTAAGATACCTTATGTGTTCAACAAAATAAGGATGAGGAGAAATATAAACCATACTTGTTTCCAGAATGAAAAGCTTGAAATATTACATTGAAATAATTGATTAAAATTTTAACTCTTGACCAGTTTAATATTTAAGGCATTTTTATTTGACTTGAAGAAACCACATGCTTTGTTTGCCTCATATATTTTTTAAGATTCCCAACTAGCGTGTACACAAAATCTGTTTCCATGCAGCTGTGAATGAAATGTCAGAGCTTATCATAAAATACATGGCTTGCAATGTAAACATTGAGGGGGCTCTCTGCCATCATCCTGTCTGAAATTAGCTAGTGAGGCAAGCTTTTTAACTAATTGATAAGCATTGTTTTGTTTCCCAACCTGAAAGTAAAAACATAGATGTCGCTATACTATATTTCCAGATCCCCTGTTCTGTCCTTCAGACATTTAATGCAGAGATACACGCAAGGGATATTTCTCTTGAGTTGTAAAAATATGGCAGCTAATAAGGAGAGGGGTGGGGAAGGGAGGGGAGGGGAGGAAAGGAGAGGAGAGGGGAGGAAATTTAATGGTAAAAGCAACAACAAGCCTATAAATAATTTTTCTAGAACTATGCCAGATTAAATAGAAACTACTGCAAATAGGAAGGTCCAGATTCAATCTGCTGTCAATGTTCAAGCATAGAAAATGGGAAAAACATATATTAGGATCAAGAATCCTTTCTTTTAATAATTTGTAGGACAAGGAACAATTTAGTTAAGCAAAAATAATAGGTTATGTACTACTGACATTCGCAGCCTAATTTCAAATCCCCTATATAAAGAGGTTAGTTAATATTGCTGGTAAGAGATTCAGATCCCTTTACTTCAGTTATAAAGAGATAAATGATGTCTGAAAAAGAGAAAAAAGATGAAATGGAGGTATTTCCCCTTGCTTTTGGTTGTGATGCAGCGTTGTGATAAGTATTTGTTGCTTGCTCTGACAGATTAATCATCTGTAATTTTTTAAAGGACAAAGGTCTTTTACCAAATGCCTTAGTCATTTCCAAATATATTTGTGTAATCTTGAACTATATGGAATTTGGACTTTTGAAGTACAGAAACCTGAATTTTGCTGGCATTCAATAGAAATAAGAAGGTGAGATCATCCCAATTCATAATTCAGTACTATATGATGTATTATTGCAAATGGGTTGCAAAGAAGGGCATGACTATATTACTGAGTACTTTTGGTCTGTCTATCTGTATATTGTTGAAGACAGTTTAAGAGGACAAAAGATAATTAAATGGAAGAAATTTATTCACAATTTTCAGGTGAATAAAAAAACCCGTATATATTTAGCGTGCGGATTAATTATTTATGTTGCCATTCTGCAGTTGTTCTCTAGTTTTATGAAGAGATGTAAGCAGATTTAAGATTTAGGTAGACTACAAGATGTTCTGAAAATGGTTAGGATATTGATCAGAAACAGATGAATAAATACTGATTAATAGGCATAAGACATTAAGACAATGAGAGAAAATAGATTTGTAATGGAAATACTTGGGAGGAAATTTGTTGCAGCAGAGTAGATGAAAATGAGAGAAAGACGAACATAAAATTTGGTAATTTTCTCAGTATGACCACAGTACAATAGAGGGAGACATAGAAGAAGATGCCCAGTCTTGGTTAGCTTATTGTTACCTAAAATCAAGATGTAGGAGGCTTTTGGTTATCTGACATACTTTGATTTACAAACAAAATTGAACCAAATAGAGGTAAATATCTAAAATGATATCTTCATGTATCCATGAAGGAAACTAAGGAAACTAAGGGTGTTTATTCAGTCTTCCACAACCACACTTTTTATATGTGCTGAATTTAACTGTTAAAATTTTCCGCTGGCATAACCAGTGGTTGGATATTCTTTTTTTTTTTATATTGACAAAGTTTTATTGGTTTTACATTTTTCCATAGGATGGGGTAAGGGATACAAAGAAATTTTGAGAGCATTCACGTCAAAGTCGTCGGCCCTTCCGGGACTTCAAAATACATTGATAACAATAAAAAAACATTTTCCATAACACTACAAAGTGAAAGCAAGTACATATACCTAAATTCTCAATTCCATGCTGTCAGACATTTACAAAAAATCCAGATACAGATATTATGCAAAATTGTTCAGAAAAATCAAGGCAAAGTTATTTTTTCGATCTAAGTCTCTTGGCAATTGTATCTTCTTTTTCTCCTCCCTGGCCCCGAGTGGGCGGGGCCGTGGCCCCCTCCGTCCCCCCTGGATCTTCCCCCAGGATAGAGGAATGTTTTTTAAGAAAGGCTTCCGCCTCAGCAACTGTTTTAATCCTCACTCTTCCTCCTTCCCAGAACACCAGCATCCCTTCGGGTGTCACCCACTTGAACCAAATCCCATGATCAAACAATGTTTTAGACAAGAAGGAAAATTTCCGTCTTGCATCTCGAATCTTTCTAGGAATCTGCTTCAAGATAGTGACCGTTTTTTGTTGGTAAATTAAAGGGTTCCCTCTCTGTGCCTTCAAGATTTCCTCTCTGGTTGACCTTCTAACAAATTTCACATGTATCTCTCTAGGCACTTCATTTATCCTGGCATATGCTGAGTTAATTCTATAGGCTAGGTCAATGTCCCCCCTGATCTCATCCTTAGGTTTTTGTAAATAGTCTGCTAAAATTGTGCTCATAAGATCAGGGAGGCATTCACCAGGTTGCTCAAAAACATTCTGAAATCTCAAAAAATATGTCATTATTTCCATATCAATCCTAGACACATGCCCACTTGTTTCCTCAACCTCTTTAGTAACATTTTTAATCTCTCCCTTAACCCCCACCAACCCCCCTTCCAGTTCTTCAGTCTTCTGTGTGTTTTCCAGCACCTGCTTCCTTGTATCCAATAGTTCCTTCTTGAAATTAATATTTTCAGCCCTCTGGGCCTGAATTTCATTTACCAAAGTTTGTATGACAGTTTCAAGAGAAGCCATCCGTTGTTCTAAACTTGCCAGTGCTGTTTCTTGATCCATGATTAACTGTTAAAGTCAGTGCCAGCCAAAATGGCGTTTTCAGGGTGGGGTTGGTGAGACTAACCGGGAGCCAAAAGTTCAGATCAAGGTTGAAACGTTGTAAAATTCAGGAACCAAGAGAGAAACAATTTTCCAGCTCAATAATTATAATAACGAAGGTAATCCAGAAAGGAATCACAAATCCAAAAAAAAAATTTCTTCATTAATATCCAGAGAAAGTCCCACTTGTAAAGAGACGCTGGGAATTTTCCATAGTTAAAATAGTCAGGCAGGGACAGAGAAAAGCCACTTTCCACCGCCCATCTCAGAGCCCAGAGGAGAGAGTAGAAAAATAAATTTTTTAACCAACCAGACCTAGACACAATGTTGCAAGTAGTCACATACCACTTTCCCTTGTTAGAGACAGTCCGGATTTAAGATTTAAGATTTAAGTGGTTGGATATTCTGATAGCTGATCCAATATATCTGAAAAACACATCATTGGAGGGAGCTGTGTTAAAGTATACACACCCTTGTACATTTGATTGAATCATAGTCAGATTTACACATGTGTATTGTGCTTTTATATCTATTATTTTAATGCCTGATATTATCTGATTCCAGGCTCGTCATAAAAATTAGAATCTTTACAGAATATAAACATGATATTGCCTACACCATATTTTTAAAATTGTGCCTTGGAGAAATAAATAATTTTCAAATTGCATCAGGGTATGTCCTAAATATATCTCCAATGACAACAGAGTCATTTACAACATGAAAAAAATTAGAACCGACACTAAAAGCATGGAATGATTTAAGGCTAATGACAAGCACCCATACTTTCAAGGAAAAGAAATATTGTATAGTTTTATCTATATAAATAAAAATGTAAAATAGTTTGTATGAAGCAGCTAATCTCAAAAACTACTGCACCGATTTACACCAAATTTTGAGACAATGTTCCCAAGGACTTCCGATAATAGAATACGTACTCATTTTGTGCCTAGCACATGTGTGTCATGTGCAAGGTACACAAACGTAAAATGTACCCACTGATCAGGTTTTCACCTCCCTATAGCTCCTCCCATCAGGCTGCTTTTCAACTGTCATTTCCTCAGCAACGTATGGAAGCCTAAAAGTGCCAATACACAGAGGATAGCAAACTCCCAGGTGGCCCATAGAGAGAGAGGGGGAGAAATAGAGTTTAATAAAAGAGGGACTAGGGGAGACATGATAGCAGCCTTCCAATATGTCAGGGGTTGCCCCAAAGAAGAGGGAGTCAAGCTATTCTCCAGGGCACCTTAGGGCAGAACAAGAAGCAATGGGTGGAAACTAATTAAGGAGAGAAGCAACTTAGAACTGAGGAGGAATTTCCTGACAGTTAGAACAATTAACCAGTGGAACAGCTTGCCTCCAGAGGTTGTGAATGCCCCAACACTCCAAGTCTTCAAGAAGATGTTGGAGAGCCATTTGTCTGAAATGGTATAGGGCTTCCTGCCTAGGCAGGGGGTTGGACTAGATGACCTCCAAGGTCACTTCCAACTCTGCTATTGTATTATTGTATTACAGTAGGTAGGTAAATAGGGGAATAGATAGAGAGGGAGAAATACAGTAGGTAGGTAGTTAGGTAGGTAGGTAGGTAAGTAAGTAGGTAGGTAGGGGGATAGATAGGGAGAAACATAGGTAGGTAGATAGGTAGGTAGGTAGGTAGGTAGGTGGATAGATAGAGAGGGAGAAATATGGTAGGTAGGTAGGTAGGTAGGTAGGTAGGTAGGTAGGGGGATAGATAGGGAGAAACATAGGTAGGTAGATAGGTAGGTAGGTAGGTAGGTGGATAGATAGAGAGGGAGAAATACAGTAGGTAGGTAGATAGGTAGGTAGGTAGGTAGGTAGGTAGAGGGAGAAAGGAAGAAATACAGTAGGTAGGTAGGTAGGTAGGTAGGTAGAGGGATAGATACAGAGTGAGAAATACAGTAGGTAGGTGGGTAGGTAGATAATAATAATAATAATAATAATAATTTATTTTTATATTATATTTTATTTTTATATACCGCATCCTCTCCCCAAGGGGACTCGGAGCGGAGATAGAGGGAGAACGGAAGAAATACAGTAGGTAGGTAAGTAGAGGGATAGAAAGAGAGGGAGAAATACAATAGGTAGGTATGTAGGTATGTAGGTAGGTAGGTATGTGGATAGATAGGGAGAAATACAGTAGGTAGGTAGGTAGAGGGATAGATAGAGAGGGAGAAATACAGTATGTAGGTAGGTAGATAGAGGGAGAAAGGAAGAAATACAGTAGGTAGTTAGGTTGTAGGTAGAGGGATAGATAGAGAGGGGAAAATACGGTAGGTAGGTAGGTAGGTTGGGGGTTATATGGTGGTTGTGTGTATGTGTGCAGGTGTAGATCTACACACAGATTGGTTGGCCATTTAACCAGACTGGGCCACAGCAGCGTGTGGCCGGGTATAGCTAGTGAATGAATGAAAATAGAGAGAGGGAACGTGAATAAAAAGTGTTCCTTTGGAAATATTATGTATACCAGAAAGCAATAAATTGCTGATGATTATTATATGAAGAATAGGACCGAAGGTATTCATGTCCCATAGAAACCAGTTTTTCTATGCTGATGCAGAAACAGCAAACATATGGACAATGCAGAGTAGAGCTGGGCCTTGCAGAGCTAAGCTCAAAGTTATCAGTAAGGTGAAACAATTGAAGCTACTGTCATGCTACTGCCCTCTCCTGGGTTATCTGCAATGTAATATTGTCTTTGTTTCTCAAATAACAACCTATGAAAAATTAGTTCAGCCATTAAGGTATTAATAAAAGATAGCATTAAAATATATAACAATGCCCTTGCCCTACAACCTCTTAACCTGATGGATAAAAGGAATGAAAAAAGAAATTAAAATTACCCAGTGATATACAACTCTCAAATGGTTTTGTGACAAGGGACAGCCATAGATAACAAAAGTTTTATTAAAGGTCCATTTCTTCGGTCTACGGAGTTTTCAGCACACATATCTTGATCAGCACCTGTTTCCAAGCCTTTGCAAAAAAGAATAAAAAGAAAGAGTGCCATCTGTGTATCATTTTAAACATTCAAAATTGTTTTAAATGTTTTGGTAGATTAGATGTGTGTATGTCTGGGTATGTGTGTTTGGGTGTCTGAGGATCTGTGTGTGTGCTTCTGCAAATTTGGACATTTGCTTTCTTGTTTAAGAAACAAGATTTCCATATCCATTGCTTATAACTTGGTTTTCAGTCCAGCTGAAAATGCAAAAATGCTGGCTACACTGTTGCAATGACTGAATTTACGGTACTTATCGATACACCATCACAATTAAAACAAAGCTTTGGGGCTTCTCTGCATTTGTTAATTGTCTTAAAAATAAATATTTCCATCTATTTGGAGAATATTTTGCAAATAACCAGGCATACACAATTGTGACCCAAATGTACAGAAACACGTTGGAACATAATAGGTATAGATAAGGTATGCATGTGTTTATGCTGGAAATGGAATAGGTGGGATATACTAGAAATATTTTTGTTCCTCCTCCTCTTTCTAGTTGAAAAAAGGTAAAATGGATGCTTGTTAAATAAAGGATTTCTGAACATTCAAAGGGTCCAGCCGTTTGAAGCCAAAGAAACTTGAGAACAGATTGTCTGTCACACTGTAATATTCATCTGTACCTGAGGCACAAATGATCATGCCTCAAGTTATTATGACTACTGCAAATTTCTGGAATAACTTTGAACTTTGGTGTTGGAGTATATGCCTGAGAATAACATGAACACCCAAGAAAACAAATCAATGGATTATGGAACAAACCATTGCAGAGTTCTTGGTCAAGGCACAACTGACCAGACTCAATTATCTTACCTCAGAAATATTACGTGAAGATCCATGTTTCTGGAAAAGGCTTTAAATGCTGAGAAGGGTGGAAGGAAAGAGAAGAGGAAGAATGTATCTGAGCTATCATGGGACACAGCCTATATGCTTACAAATCTTTTTCCAACACATTTGAAGGAAAATGCACATCTCAATATATTTCGTCCTCTTCCTAATTATTGCTGCACAAGGCTGTTTTGAAAAAACAACCTTACACAATCAGGAAGCATCATATATTTTAAAAAAACCATTTAGCAAATTGTTTAGGCAACAGGCATGCTTGTATGAAAAGTGGGTAATGTTCTTCCTAATTGTTATTTTTTATAGCTATATGATATCCCATAATAGTTTATTATGCAAATATGAAATGACAAAAATGGTTGTGCAGTTAAATTCATAAGAGTGTTTTGTTATATAAGATATGAGCGCTTAGCAGACTGCCTTTACATAAAAATCCTTCATTATGTGATTTCTTTTGTGCTTACAACAGCAATGATCCTCTCCATTTATGTCTGCCTGCTACTGTATTTTGTTTGAAGATGGATGCCAAATTATTAGGTTATGTATTTCTTTCTCTTTTTCCCTTGGTCTTTTTCTATCCGCAAGTTTTAATAGAAGAATATGTTTGCCTTTTTATTCATTTACTTATATGAAGAGCACTGCTGGAAGCCATTAAATTGAGGCACAAAAGTGCTTCAAGCAATCTTATATGTGCAAGATTTCTACTTCAAGAGGGTGGTACTACACTCATAAGACATACATAATAGGAAGATTATCTCAAAGTCTAACTCCCTGCTTAACATAAAAGGCAGGGAGATCCTTATGAACACAATCTTGAGCATCTCAAAGGGAAGAGAAGCCAGCATAAAAAAAGTAATAAACAAATGATTATGAAATGAAAAGTATGCTGTGTTTGTAAAATAAACAGTATCCCAATATTTACAGAAATTACATCAAAGACAACCCCTTCCCTTGGCAGTAATAAGACTTTTCTTTAAATTGGAACTTACTAAATGTACAGGAAATAAAAAGTGAATATTGAAATAATACAATCATTACAAACAGAATGCTGGCAATGAAAAAGCATTACATGGTCAATTTCTACAAAGGATAGAGGAGAAAGTGAATAAATATAAAACCTGGCAATGCCTATCAACTGAAACATTGCAAAAAGAAACTCTTGATTTTGGATGCTCAAAAGCAGGATATTTGAACTTACTTACTAATTTACTTTATTAGATTTCTATCCCGCCCTCTCTCCCAAAATGGACTCAGGGCGGCGCACAGGAATTTAAAAATCTAAAAATACAAACAATACAAAATTCTACAAAAGTTAAAACTAAAATTAAATAATTTAGCCCATGCTAAAAGACCAATATTAATTTAAAACCCAACTCTAAAAATGAACTAATGCTGTCAGAGCCAGAACTGAAAAATCAGAAGAAGCAGAAGAAACTGTAAATCATATATTCCTCTATTACAACTAGATTGCAAAAATTTATTACAAACAACATAACACAGTTGCCAAAATATTTCACTGGAACATCTGTAAAAATTATCACGTACCAATAATGAAAAATTTATGTATTATTTTAATAACTCTGAATGTCTGGTTCTACTTCAATCATAAAATCTTTTTATGTATTATTTATTTGAAGAACCTTTTTTATGCGCTTCAAGGTTTTGACGACCATCTTTAAAGCGCTCCATGGCTCGGGGCCTAGTTATATGCGAGACCGTCTCGTGCCCCATACATCCCTTAGACCGATACGCTTCCACAGAGAGGGCCTTCTCAGGGTGCCGTCGGCCGGACAATGCTGACTGGCGACACCCAGGGGAAGAGCCTTCTCTGTGGTGGGCCCTGCCCTTTGGAACGACCTACCCCCTGAACTCCGGACCATCACCGACCTCCGCCTCTTCCGCCAATGTCTAAAGACTTTTTAGTCTTTAGACTACTTTTTTCATCAAGCCGGCCTAGCCTAACCTCCCATGGGGACTTTTAGAAAAGTTTTAAATTGGGTTTTTAATTAATAATTGGTTTTAGCACAGGTTTGGGATCTAATATATATTTTAAATTATTTATCTATGTTCTATTTTTTTATGTTTTTTAAATCTCCTGTGCGCCGCCCTGGGTTCTCTGCGGAGAAGGGCGGGATATAAATGTAATAAATAAATAATAAATAAATAAATTTTCTTCTTGAGAATATTTGTGCCACTTGTTTTCGGTTTCTGTATTCCTTCTCCATCTTGTTTTTATCATACTCATCTTTGAACAAGTTTACTGTTTGTACAACAAAGTAGTACAAAAATAACAAAATATCTTACTCACCTAATTCAACAAAGAACAGCAAGAGGTTCACTATAATATGATAAGAAATTTATTTTATATTTGATTCAATGTTTCTATGCATTGGTATTTTATTTTAAGCCACAAACTAATAAAAAATATTTGATTTGGAAATAAAACCAGATAAATTTACGTAAAAAAGAAAAAGATTAAGGAAAAAAATGCTTTATGGAATTTATTTTAACACAGTAATATGAGTTTTTGGGAGTCTTTTAGATTGGAGTTTTGACAAAAGAATGATAGATGCTGTGAAATTCTATTCACCACTTTTGATAGTGCCTTGTAAGAGTTTGCATAACAAGCTCACAAATGTTCCCTCTTATGACAGATTTCTTTTCCGTCTCTAATCATAAAGGATAGTATTATAATAGATTTATCTTATTGGCAATAATAGATAATTTCTTTTTCACTTCTTTGTAGGATTATTCAATGTGTGTGATGGGAGAAATAATACAGATTTTTATTGTTTTTCATTTTAACCTTTGGAATTCTAAAAAATATAGAAATGATAGGCTTATTAAGAATCGTTAAATGTTTAAAGTTCAAATCTCTAAATTTATGTGGAATAGGAGAGAAATAAAAAAATACAAGTGATTATATCCTCTCATCTGCTCTGATGTGAACTTTGGGATTTAATGAGAGAATCCCATGGATACTTCTTGGTGATGAATCTGTCAGTTTCCTTTTCTTGTATAAAATGAACAGAAAGTAAAGTTAATTTTTCAAACTGACAGTCATTTGTAAAAAATAATTTGACCATGGAGAAAAAGAAAATTACTCTTATTCTCCAAAGAACATTGAAATCCTTTAAGCATTCAGTGAATAGAATGATGAAGATCATACTGAGATACCTAACTTCAGGTACGATGATAATTAAAAAAAAAAAACAGTGGTCTATGCCACTGCTATTATTTGCATGGTGGCAAAGTAATAAAAAAGGGATATGATAGGTGGGTGCAGAAAACCACAATTACTTTATCTCTATTAACTTTAAGTTGCCTAGCATGTGGCTTTCAAAGAGTTCTTTTGATAGAATAAGAAGTGTTTTGGCATTCACCTTGATACCATAAATGCTGTTACGGATATGCTGTACTGAAAATTACTCTGCCTGTTTGTAATTATTTAGGGGACATTCATTCATTGCTGTTTATTACTTGCCATATTTGCCAAGAATTCTTCTGGAAGAAAACATGTGTTACCTTTGCCAGATAAACAAATGAAATGAGAAATTATTACAATATGGAAAATGCATATGTATCTGTATTTGTTGACCTGTAGATGCTAGAAGCCTTAATTCTATTGCGAAAAGTAAAAGCCTGTAAAAGAACTAATGGACAAGGGTTAAAATGTTTTAGTCAAGGACTCCTTTAGATACATTATCTGTAATTTTAGGATAACATTTGGCATAATTTAAATAGATTTGCTAGATACTGTAATTACATCTTGCATTTTATATGCATGTCTAAACTGGGGAGAAAAGGTACTAGCTTTGTCTTATTTTCTGATTTGAAGCTGAGCACTTTAGCTTATTTTCAAAGATTATTTTAGCTGGATACTTTTGTATATGGTTCATGATAAAGAATATATTTATTTGGGGGGCTAGAAGACAGACATAGTCAGGGGAAATTACTTGGTTCACTGTAAAATCAAGACCAAACTACTATACTATATATCTAGATTTATTGTGTGCTGTGGTTTAACTATAATTCCCGGCCCTCTGGAACGACCTACCCCCCGACCTTCGCACTACCTCGGACCTCCGCCTCTTCCGCCAACGTCTTAAGACGTACTTATTCCAACAAGCCGGCCTAGGATAGCCCCCCGCGTCTGACTTTTAAATATAAATTATAATTTGGTTACGGTTTTAAACGGGTTTTAGCACGGGTGAATTAATTTAATATATTTTTAATTGATGTATATTGTATTTATGGTTTTATATAATGCCTGTGCGCTGCCCTGGGTCCTAACAAGGAGAAGGGCGGGGTATAAATTTAATAAAAAAAAATAAAAAAAATAAAAAATTCATTTAATAACCATTGCTTGACTGAGTTCATATATACTAAGTTTCAGTTTCAGTTTTATTCAATTTATATACCGCCCTTCTCCCTTTCAGGACTCAGGGCAGTGCACAGCCATAATAAAAATGGGTAATACAAAAGCTAAAATAGTATGTTAAAATGAATTAAATGCAATTGGCCTGCATTTAAAAACTCCGTACTAAAATTACTTTAAAACTAGGACAGGCCGGCAGCACAAAATAAGTGTGTCTTCAGGGCCCGACGGAAGAGATGTATGTCCATGATCGTCCGTAGTTCAGGGGGTAGGTCATTCCAGAGGGTAGGAGCTGCCACAGAGAAGGCTCTCCCCCTGGGGGTTGCCAGCCGACATTGTCTGGCTGACAGCACCCTGAGGAGGCCTTCTCTGTGGGGGTGAACTGGTCGGTGGGAGGTATTTGGCAGCAGGAGGCAGTATTGCAAGTAACCAGGTCCCTTGCCATGGAGCGCTTTAAAGGTGGTCACTAATACCTTGAAGTGCACCCGGAAAGCCACAGGCAGCCAGTGCAGCTCACACAGGAGAGGTGTCACATGGGAGCGTCTAGACACTCCCAGAATCCCCCGTGCAGCCGCATTCTGAACTAACTGGAGCCTCTGGGCGCACCTCTAGGGAAGCCCCATGTAGAGAGTGTTACAATAGTCCAGGCGGGAGGTGACCAGGGCTTGAGTGACCGTGCGTAAGGCATCATGATCCAGAAAGGGGCGCAACTGGCATATCAGGTGAACCTGATAGAAAACCCCCCTGGCCACAGCCATCAGGTGATCTTCTAAAGACAGCCGAGAGTCCAGGAGGATGCCCAGGTTGCGAGCCCTCTCTGTGGGGGCCAATGACTCAACCCCAATAGCCAGAGATGGCATCAGCTGGCTATACCGTGACGCCGGAAGCCACAGCCACTCCGTCTAGGATGGGTTGAGTCGGAGCCTGTTCCTCCCCATCCAGACTCGCACGGCCTCCAGACACCGGGACATCACTTCCACGGCATTGTTGGGGTGGTCTCGGGTAGAGATGTACAGCTGAGTATCATCAGCGTACTGATGGAACTCTACCCCAAAACCACGGATGATTTCACCCAACGGCTTCACATAAATGTTGAACAGGAGGGGCGAGAGGACCAACTCCTGCAGAACCCCACAAGTGAGGCACCTGGACGTTGACCTCTGCCTGCCTGCCAACACAAACTGCAACCGGTCAGAGAGATAGGAGGAGAACCACCGTAAAACGATGCCCCCCACTCCCAACCCCTCCAGCCGGTGCAGCATGATACCATGGTCGATGGTATCAAAAGCCGCTGAGAGATCTAACAAGACTTGGATAGATGAACAACCCCTATCCCGAGCCCTCCAGAGATTATCGATCAACGCGACCAATGCCGTCTCCATGCTGTGCCCAGGCCGAAAGCTGGGGGTACCAACTGCCACCTCAGCTATCACATTGAGAAGCTCAGGTAGGGCTGCTGATACGGAACCAGGTACACAATCAGCAGGCCCAACTGCCTCCTAAGACATAAGTCATGGTTTAAAAACCATAATATGACCATGATTATACAGCAAACATAGCTAAAACAAAAATATATATGTTAAAATGTAATGTGATGTGCAAACTCAGCCTGTAACTACTATTTTTTAAGATCTACTCTCTCTCTCTCTCTCTCATTCTGTGTGTGTGTGTGTGTGTGTGTTTGTGTTTCTTTCTTTCTCTCTCTTTCTCTTACTCTTTTCCACCATCTCCACCTCTCTCTGCTTCTTTGTGAAGGGTATTCTTGCCAACTTTCCATACATGTAACTAGAAATATATTTTTTTTGTTCATCCAAACATTGCTTTTCCTTTTGCCTAGGTGTGCTTTCTATTTTCTGAATTATGCCTTAGAGTGATTCATATCCTAGCAACCAAAACTACTTTAGAAAAATATATATGATAAAGTACCATTTTAAAAATGCATGGTTCCTTACAAGATGGATTGTCCTAAGTTTCAATGGCTGAAATTGGGCTGAAAGCCCTAGCAAATTTTTAAATTGGTGAATATGTCTCAGAACTGAAATCCTAGCCATATACAGAACATTTGCAGTAGTAAGATTTAAAAGTATGCTTTCAAGCTTGGTTATTGCTAGTTTACTAGGTATTTCTTCCTAGGCATCTATACTTAACTGCAAGGATGCCAAAATTATTAAATAAACATTATGCTGTCACAAGGCAAACTACACCATTTCTTACTTGTTAGATGCAAGTATCTGACTTTATATTACAACATTGTGCACTATGCTTTTTTACTCCCTGCCCCACATCACAAGTGTTCATGCTTCTTCTTACTGCTGATGGATCCAGTTTCATATTACAGTAGGTGATCGAATTGTCCCATTAGAAAAAAAATAACATATATCAAAAACTGGATATGAAACATTCACTCATATGACAGATGGCTTATCTACCATCTTGGACCATTTTACAAATGAAAAAACAGACCTTTATGACTCTACAAATAGGGTTGCAGTCACTCAAATGTGGTGGGAGGGAGGGGAGAGCTTATTGGAAAGTAACAGAGAAGGAAAATATCCTAGGTCTCATTAAACAGGAACTCTGGTGATGCAGTGGTTAGAATGCAGACTGAGCACAGCCTGGAATTTGATTCTCATCAGCTCAAGCTTGACTAGCCTTCCAACAGTCTGAGGTTGATAAAATGAAGACCCAGATTGTTGAGGGAAATAAGCTGAGATTGTAAATTGTACTCTGATGAGGCCATTCAGACATCTATCTCAGTTATCTCAGAGCAGAGCCAGTGCAAGACATCTGCAATTTTCTCATGAGAATGTCTCTGAAATTTGAAAGTAATCTCAAAACTAAATTCTTTCAGCAAATGGAACAAGGAAAACTTCACAAGAACATCACTGCAGATCTATAGAATTTATAGATGAAAAATTCTAAACTTGGTAATTTTTGTGAAATACACATTTTTTGGACCTGGTGTGGCCTGTGACTGGAACAAGAGGTCCAAGATGCAAGATGTTAATTCATCCCAATTACATTTATGTTATCAGCCTCAGTTTAAAAGTAAGTCTGAAAATGAGAAGACTAGTACCTGAGGACTAGTCTTGATTACCAGATGCAGTAACTTACAAATGTCTGCTTATTTACTAAAATAAAATATTTTCAGCTGAATCTTTCTCTTCTTGGCCAAATAAATAATTACAAGGGTAATAATTTAAAATTGTTTCCAAAAGGGAGAGATAAATCTTCTAAATCATTCAAGAGTGGATTTGCCAGGATGGAAAAATCTAAAATAACTGAGCTTTATTGATCAATTATTTATCATGCTGAATTCCTTTTCAATCTTTTAAAAGATAGAACTACTCACACTGAGCACATAATAACCATCAAATTAGTTCAGTGAAATTGCTAGCTGACTTTTATTTCTCCCTTGCAAAGAGAGTTGTACTATACATAAAGCGGGCAAGCCTTTTTTTTCTGGTCTGAAGATATAGTGCCATGAAACTTTTTGACTATAAATGGCTATTAAAAGTGGAACTATTTTCCTAGGCAGCAGTAAGTTTCTTATCCGCCTCCTTTCAACAGTGTTAAAGTAACAGGAATTTTCTTTTTAAAATGGAACTCTTTTTTTTTTGTTTCATGCTCCCATTCTGTAGGTTTGATAGTGAATTTCCCAGTTTAACTTTCATTCCTGGGTTTTTCCTCATCATCTGTCACTGAAATGGCTACTCAGATTCGCCCTGAACCATGACATGGTCAGCAAATAAATGTGACAAATAAATAAATAAATATTAACTAGATCCACACCTTCGTAGTGTTTGTGATCAACTAAAGCAGAGGTCTTCAAACTTGGCAACTTTAAGACTTGTGGACTTCAACTCCCAACTTGAGTGCCTTAAAGTTGCCAAGTTAGGAGACCCATGAACTAAGGTATACTATAGCATCTGCAGCTGCTGATTGAAGAAAAACCACTATTCTGAAATGTAAGGCATATACAGTGTATGTCTCACTCAGGTTATCTAGATTGTCTAAAAGATATATTAAAATCATAGCTTTGTTTTGGCCTAGCTCAGTAAGATAGAACTTATTGAGTTTTTGAGGGCCATAAATCTCATGATGAAATTGAAGGAGTATACCAACAGTTTTTGAAACATTTCCCCAATCTGTAGACAGAAAAACGAGTGAATGGCTTCTTTGATTTTCTCCAAAGGAAGATAAAATTCTCCAACCATTTTTAAGTGCAAGGCTGCCCTTTAATGGTGCAGTGGTGTAACTGAAATAGGCCATAGGAGGAATTTCCTAATTAGGAAATTTTCATCAGCCACTATGTAGGGACAAACAGACAGAAGACTAGCTGAGTACATCCATGAACACCAAGTAGCAGTCAGAAGACACAATGAAAACTTCTTAATTTGTCCCACTCATGGACAGACCTAAGCATCGTTTCAACCGGGAAATGTGGACATCCTAAACCAAGCCAAGTCTAAAAACACTAGACAATTCCTGGAAGCCTGACACTCAGATAAATCAATCATCAACAGACAGAAAAATAAACAACATATACCTACCATAGAAAAGAGGCAATAAAAAAACCAAAAATAAAACAAAAATATCAAAACACCTCATCATTAGCAATCAACAGGCTGATGGCCAGAGAGTAACATCAAAATTAACATTAAACCAGCAATCAAGTAGAAAACAATATGCCAATCAAGTAACTTCAAATTTAAATGCAATATTAATGAGCAATAGTCTAATCAAGAAAGCACCAAGACCAATCCTATCAAGACTGACAGGGCAAACCACTACTATATAAAATCAGAGCAAACCCCTCTCCCTTCTAGCGCTGCTGATGTAATCTAGTTTGGTTATGAAACATCTGCAAGAAAACAACCAAGCTCAGAGAGCATCAATGTCCTCAGAGTTCAATCCTGAGATACAAACATTCTCTTCCATCAGCAGAATTTCTTTTACCAAATTGAATAAGAACTGATAGGAAAGGGTGAAGGAAAATGCAGTGCTTAATGTCTATGTCTCAATCATCCAAGTCATGGTTTTCCCAAGGTACTTTTCCAAAAGGCAACTGAATAACAGAAGAAGCTTCTTGGATAAGAAAAGAAACGTTTTCAAGGGGGGAAAAACCCAAGAAAGTCCAGTTGCGTTTTGGTAAAGCACCTTTGGGTGTACTGCTTAGTCTGTACTGGGTGAGACAATGCTAACTATAACTGTAATTAAGTGTGATAAGTGAAGGAACACACACATAATTTGTGGTTTCCTAGTTTCTGTCTGGCTTGGTTGCCATGCCCATCTCTCATAAAAAGTGTAAGAAAAGAGCAGCTACAAAATGATTGAAAACAATTCAGAATTACCAAGCAATTGAAGATTATTTCAATCATCTGCAAGACTTTTTCTGCCTTGCATCTTTTCTGTGTAATAACACCAAGCGAAGAGGATCTGTTTATTAGTTTACCCTTGAAAACACATATTATATATGAAATATTCAGTATCAATAATTCTGTAACAGATTTGTTCTTTCATTCACTTCACTAACCACTGCTTTCTGTGACAATTCTAGGAAAGGCAGTTTGGTAAATAAACCTTGTTCTCATTTACCCCACATCAGTAAAAACAAAAACAGAAACCAACAACCCTGTATTTTTGCAAAAGATTCTGCATGAAGATCTGTAAATGTTTAAAATGGAAATTTAAACTGTTTTAACAATTTGAGAGTATAAAGGAAGAGGATAGAGGAAGGCAAGTGTGTTATGCTGTCACTGAGAAGTGGGCTTCCTCTTTATATTCCAAAATGCAGTTTTGTGGGACTGTATAGATGTGAGATCCATATGTGAAACTAAGAGTAATAATTTCTGGTTTGGATAAGTGTTTTTTTTTCTACTCTAGCATCTTCTGTGGTTAGTCTACTACCATTTAATCTATCATTTCACAGATCCATATGGCAGTCCATCTGTCTATAGAGGTCCAATGCAGAAATATTAAAGAATAACAAATTATTTTCTGTATAAACACTTGATTACATTATAGGGCCTATTTAATTTTGAAATGAGAAGTGAGGAATTAGAAGTCAGTGAACAGGGATCTAATACCTCATGTCATTTAATAAAATGAATATCTAGGTCAAGTGGGATTTTCCCTTCTCTTCTATGCAGTTTTTTTCTGTGATTGTTTCAGAATTGTTGAAAGTGACATTAAAAGGTTAATATTTTAGTCAATTATTGTTCAGATCCAAAAAATGAGATTTTGCAAAGATAGTAAGCAAAACTTTAAATTAAGAATATATTCATGAACAGTCTGAAAATTCACAGATTATGTTTGCAACAGCCCTAACAAAACGAACAGAATACATTTATTTTCTAGGCTTTCATAATACATTTAACCATAAACTAATCACTCTATCCTAACAAAAAACCTTAATCAAGGTAAATACTAATCAACCTTAACATGTTATATGAATGCAACTGCTAGATCTTTACCAAACATGATTAAATATGTTGTGTGGATATAAACTTTAGAGTGTGGGACACAGACAGGCAGACAGACAGACAGAGAGATATAAATAATATGATAGAGATGATAGGTAATATTTTATAGGTTTAAAAACTAGAGAAACATAAAGAATTTGAAAAAAATAAGAAAAGATAAAAAGTAAAAACTGAAAAGCAGCAAAATCAAGAGAAAGAAACAAGAAGAAAAATATTTAAAGAAATGATTTATAAACTACTTTGCAGCAGTTAAAAACATAATTATTACCATTTCCACCTTCCCAAATTACATATTATGGTTCCCTTCTTCCTATAAACAATCCTTTTAATCAGTAAATCTAGAGATAATGACTTTATTTTAAAAGTATAAAAGTATACTTAATACTTTTTGTGCTCAGTTTATGATTGCTACAATCTAATTTCATTTTTACTTCAGACCTCAGGTGATCTTTTTTTTTTAAAGTTCATGGTTCAATGACAACTGTACATGCAACATTGTATGCAACGCACATTACAAAAAACCCAGGCAGAGTTTTAATGTCACTGTCATCATCACTATCTAGTTTTTGTTATTGCAACCTGTGAGCATCTTTGCTGCAAACGCTATGATTAAATTTATTGGAGCCCTTAGTTATGTTTTAGCCTTTTACACTTCTGAGGCAAACACATCTAGTTTTGATGACTGAACCTGGGAAGTGTATAGTTAATTCCATTGACTGTATTATTATCGTTGCAATAAGATAATCTCAGACCTTGATATGAACCTGACCTATTTTTATAACTCTCTGCATATTTATATATCTGATCTGTTTCCTTTGTCTGTGCCAAAACAGGAGAGAGAAAGAATGAGCTTTTAAATCAAGACATTCTATTCTTCTACTAATTCAAACTCGTAGTAAAATACTGGAGGCATTAAATATACAAATCCATTCAATTTTGAAGTTTATGGATTAACATCAATTATAATTATTACTTCTATCTGATTTACACCAATTCTGATTCTTTTTACATATTCTCCAAATTTATATTCCCCATTTATATTTTCATGACGAACAGAATCTTTTACATAGAAAAACCAGAATATCTGACATGCTTCATTTTTTTTTTAAATGCCTAAAATCTTTGAGATGAATGGAATTCCAAGTTCACAGTATAATCGTTTTGAAGATCTAACCTAGGTCACTTGTTATTTTACAAAATTTTATTATCCAAATATATGTTATTATTAATTGATTCTATTAACCTTGCTTTGTTTAAAGTGACTTTTAATAAATGAGATTGAAATAGGGAAAGCTAAATGCAACTATTTAAGCAAGCCATTAAATACTTGCTTTTTTTATGCACATGACTTAATAAGGCCCTAAGAGTATAGACAATCCATTTTTTCTTGTTCATTTCTGCCACTGAAATTTAAGCTAAATTGCAATTTTGTTATTTCATTCTGAACTATTTTAAACAAAGTAAATATTTCCTATTTAATTTACCCGATTGAGTTATGAATGTGAATTTAACTGTGGTTTATATTTTCTCATTAACTGCCTTTTCTATAGCTGTAAAAAAAAACAAATCAACATATTTACTTGCAATGTAATGCTGTTTTTTATTCTATATAACAGCATCTAGCTATATACATTATTGCAATTAGGTAAGTACAACAATTAAAAACTCCTGTAAGGTATGCATGAATATCTGTGTAAACATGTAATATATAAACATGTATCAGTGCAGAGGAATTTTTATGTAAATACTATATACTTCCCGATTTTAACAACATGAAATGTTGAAGGGTTGTATGATTATGTTTTTATATAGTCAAACTGAAGGCACTTATTTGTTTGATTTTTATAGCTATCCATCTCAACAGATGATATTAAGAACCATAATATATAGAACTATTTTCCTCAACCTGATTACCTTCCTGATATATTTGCTTCACAATTGTGATAATTCTGAGCCAGAATGTCCTTTGGAGTGATGTCTGTGAAATTAGGGAATTAGAATTCGAGCATATCTGAAAAGCATATGATTGAAAATAGATGGGTAGAAGGGAAATATACTTGCCAAACAGTTTCATTCTGGCAAAGAGTACAATAGTGAAAGTAAGATAAGGGCTGAAAGAGGATACATAATTCTGGAGATTGTTTGCATCGACCAATGTAAATTGGAAGGAATAGTGAAAGAATATAACATTCAGAAGTGTCAAGCCAAAAATAACATATTAAGCTAATGTTGAAATCACAGCAATTTAGCTTTGAAATATACTTTCTAGATTTGTAAATGTATAAATTTTAGGCATTCATCTGGAAAAGATATTATTATATATTTAGTTTGGTTTTAGTTTAGTTTGGCAATTTCCAACAGAATTAAAGCAGTAAGCACCCTTCCTCCCATATTTGGGCATACCAGGTGCTCTGACATAAACATTGACTTATTTCCCTGGCTCAGCTGATAAGGGAGTAGAATTCATAGCTAATGGTTAAGGTAACTGACTGACATGTAAACAGCCTGAGTTCGAATCCCAGTAAGGGTATGGCTATCTGATGAGAGATAAATAGCTTTCCTTTTCTGCCTTTCGGTTCATCACCAGAGACCATCTAGACAGAAAGCTATTAGTTCCATTATGTACTTTTTATATGTGTGTTAGGTTTTTGAGCTGATCAATAAATAAATCACGGAGACTAGTATAGATCTATTTCGAGCTATTTAGCTATCATCAGCTAGCCATACCCTTACTGGGATTCAAACCAGGGAAGTATTACATATTAGGCAGACTACAGGTTCTTATCCTGATCAGCTGAGACAGGAGGATAAGTATATGTTTGTGTCATATATATATAATTATATATATATAATTAAAAAACGGAACAGATGGTCTTCAGTGTGCTATATTATGTGGGAAAGTAATACTGTGTGGGAATGACTGTAGGACACTTGAGCAACATCCCAGAGGTGCTTTTTTCAAGAGGCAACTGGACTTTCCTGTTTGTTTTGCAAGACATTTCATCCAAGAAGCTTCTTCAGCCCTGACTGGTTGAAAAAACACCTTTGGGACAATCATGACCTGGATTGACCTGGAAGAATCTCCATAGGCACCTGAGGAAGAGTCAAAGACTATCAATCTGTATGTAAAAGATATCTCAATCCACAGAAAGAGGAGGGATTAGAAGCATTTCAGAAGATACACCCTTCTAGTTTTCTGGAAAGTAAAAGGAGCAGAAGAGGGAAATATTTAAAGGGCTAAAGCAAACACAGCTCAGATTTTCCCCATTTTTAAAGGCTGTTATATATCACACACTCACACACACACACACACACAAAAAGGCACATGAAGTCCTATGTGTTTATTTATTTATTTATTTCATTAGATTTCTAGATCGCACCCCCTCTCCCCGAAGGTGATGATGCCACCCATCATATTTCTAATGAATATTGTGACTCCTGGTAGCTGCTTCTACATTTGACTGCTTCTACATACTGCATTTCAGTACAAGTTACTGTTCTGCCTTCCTCTCAGCAAAACTATATGACCAGATTGAATTGGAGAAAGCAATTTTTGATAGGAAGGGTTAGCAGTAAAAGGAAGCCACACCACCAAAAACATGATGGATGGACACCACCCAGAATATAGAAAAACACAAAGAAGCAGTTCAATATTGGAAAATGTAGAGAGTCCTGGCCCACTGAACCACCAAGAATCAGACAGAAGAAATATCATCATCATCATTACCATCATTATCACCATCACCATTGCAATTGCAAGAATGGGGAAAGCAGTATCATCGCCTTTGTTTAAATATTGTCTCTTATAAAAGCTGTTCACTTGGAAAATAAAAAACCCAAATGAGATTAGATGAACAGCAGATGGAACAGATATAGAGTCTCTACTTGTCTTGTTATGGTGAAGTGATTCTTATTTTTTTTTAATTAGGTAAAACATTATCTTTCTTTTTAGTTTTACTTAATATGATTTAATTGTATTATTTAACATTTACTTAAATTTTATATCTTCTTTTGGCTTTTACTTTCGGTATTAAATTTTACTCTTTTTCCTTCTTTTGTAATGATAAGTAGCCATTCTGTTGATTACTGATTATGATGAGCATTAAAATAATCAAAAGTAATAAAAATTTATATCTTAATGATAAATTCTATAGTTCTTTTAAATTTCAAGTTATTTTCCATGGAGCATTTTTGAATATTCAGTGTAAGAGCTCAATCTTCTTTGTCACCCCTACATTTATTTTGATGTCTCCTTTTATTACCTGATGTCTACAAATCTACCGTTTGCCCTGTTTCAATCATATTTGAAGCAAATCGTCTTGGATGACTTCTGACAGCATATCCAAACAATATCTTAGAATAACAATGCTAAATAAATAGCATCATACACAGTCATTTTTCTATTCTCTGCTCTACCCATATATCTGCTCTATCTAATCATATCAACAAGCTCCGTGGAGAATGGCTTTATGAAAAATCAAGCTAAAAGCTCTAGAAGGGCAAAGTAAATACAGATCTCTAGGGTTTTTTATATGTTTGCCCAGGTGACTGAACTGAATGGCCAGGTCTAGTGATTTGCGAATAAAGATGCTAAGATGAATAAAGAAAAAGATGACATTTTGTTTATCAGTTTGTTGATCTTTCAATTCCATATTCAAAATAGCACAGCAAAATCTTCAACAATCTAATGACTCAGGAGTGTCTTGGTTCTTACTTTAGTAGCAGCTACTCATCTTAGAAAAGTAAGCAGGACTGGACTTGGATTTACCAAGAAATACAAGAATAGACTGGAAAAAAGACAATGCTAAACTCAATAGCAGTTATAGATTAGCTGTAGTCTATAGAATTTGAAACCTTGCCAAACTATTAAATACATTATATTGTATTTTATGTGATTTTTTTTCCCCTTGAAATTTTTTGATATGGTAAAGCAATGTTTTTGATGATTTGTACAATGCAACTCAATCGTTATTGTTAAACATTAGCAACAGGCAAGTACACAGTTTTACAATTCTTCTAGAAGAGCCTAGAAGAGTTTTGCTGAATATGACACTGATAGATTGCAAGTTCTTAAAATTTGTCAGTGATACCGAGGGATGAATGCTAAACTTATCTGTGCAAGCTATGAGTGTTCTGGCAACAATTAATCATGCTTTTATTGTATTTATTTCATTTTTGTCCACTGATTTGTCCCATGATAAATATTTCCTGTGTGGATGACATAAAAAGGAGAAACAGTTTAAAGCAAAACACTTTGATGTAATTAAGGCATTGAACTACAAACCAGATCATTTCTACCATTACCTTAGGCTTGTAGCAAGCTAGGTGACTTTGGGCCAGTCATCCTCTCTCAATCCTAGGAAGAGGAAGACAATAGCAGACTATTTCTGAAAATGCTGCCAAGAAAACATCAGGGACTAATGCACTTACAGGCAGTTGCCAGGAGTCAATGTGGATTCGAAGAGGTAAAATAAAGCTAAAAAATGAAATAAATTGCAGCAACAATACATTACAGCAATCAAAATATATTTATAACATCTGGCATACATATCATAAAATGATTGGGAAAAGAAGCACAAACTGGATAAAACTATGAGCACTGCTCCTTGGGTTAGCCATTCCATAGATTAAGTGTTACGAATAGGAAGATTCTTCCTCCATTTTCAGGGATGTGAAATACTTGTCATAAGAAAAAGAATATTCTTGAAGGGTGTCAGAAAGTTTCAGTTGGTGCAAAACTTAACAGGTAAATTGCGAATCAGTACATTGTATCTCTCTTTGAAATAGCTCCACCAATTTGTCTTCTACATTCAGTTTAAGGTGTTATTTTCCATACTAAATCTCCAGGAAGCAGCATCCAATAGGTCAGGGGTCTGCAAAGTCGGCTCTTTTAAGACTGGTGGACTTCAACCCCCAGAGTTCTGGGAGTTGAAGTCCACCAGTCTTAAAAGAGCCGACTTTGCAGACCCCTGCATTGGTGAATTGACTGATCTCAAAAAAGGTAAGTAGGCATAAACCGTTTAGTGGGAGATCATCAGGAAATCCAACACTTTAGAGTATATTGGGATATCAAACACATCCAAGAAGAAGACAGTGACAAACTATATTCATATTTCCATGATGACAAAGATATATTGAAGAACCAAGAACCAAGAACCAAACCTATGAAAAAATTATGTTTATAAACTAACATGAATGGAGTTGGTGATACATACAGTAAATACAATAATGTATAAATACAATAATAAATACTTTGGAAATTATACAATTGTGAAAATTTTTAAAATTATGAATAGCTAGTTTTCAGAATTGGAAGAACCATCTAAATGTTACAAACCTGCCCATTAATTAAATAGATTCTTTGATGACATTTCTTAGTCTATAAAGTGTAGAAGAATGCAGAGATAGCTTTATCTGACTTTCAAGATTTTTGCATTATACTCTATAGCAATATGTGGAATTCTAGTTCTAATAGATGAGAAGCTACATAGATCAATTCTGAAGTATGGAGTCCTTGGTCTCTTTGGGTCTGGTTGTTTTCCTGCACCTGTTTTGTTACTCCATTAAGCACTAAAAAGAAGTGGAGTTTGTTCATGTGTGTGTGTGTGTTACATTTGTGCTGATAAATAAATAAAGGGAGACTAGTATAGATCTATTTCAAGCTAGTTAGCTTTCATCAGCTAGCCATACCCTTACTGGGATTTAAACCTGGGAAGTATTACATGTGAGGCAGTTGTAATTGCCACTAGGCTACAGGTTCTCCTCCTGATCAGCTAGGCCAGGGGAATAAGTATATATTGTGTCACAACACCCTGGTAACCCCCAAATATGGGAGAGAACAGAACTTCCCTTTTCTATCTTTCAGCTCACCCTAGGAGCCATCCAGGCAGAAAGCTATTTTTTTTTGTTGCCTTTGTTATATTTGTGTTACATTTGTGCTGATAAATAAATAAATAATCTATTTATCAGCAAATGTAACACACACACACACACACACACACACACATATACAGAATGTATACACATTCTGTGTATACATGGGTTAATAGTTGGCACATTGGTAAAGTTATCCTAGGGTAATTTAAATTGTTTTAAATTGTTTTAAGGGTTTTTAGGGATAGTTTTAGTTTTATAGGGGTTTTTAGCGCAGGGCCAGTTTAATTTGTTCTTAACTTTGTATTCCGTTTAAGGTTTTAATTGTATTTTTAATTCCCTGTGCCCCGCCTCGAGTCCCTTCGGGGAGAGAGAGCGGGTTATAAATTAAAATTATTATTATTATTATTATTATTATCCTGATCCTCCTCCCTCCATGTCATTCCCAAACTGTGCAATCCCTATACCTCTGAAGTATATGCTTTCTCTCCCTCTCTCTACTTTGATGTAATGGTTGTTATATTATTTTTGAATTCCTGGATATTATAGGTAGACCAGTTTTCATGATGCAGAAGAAATACATTATACTGCATACATACATACACATATATACAATGCAATAAAGAGGAAAGCAGAAAATAGAACACCTTATTTAGTTATGCAAGGGGAGTAAATCACACGTCCTATACATAATAAATAGTTCTGAAAGAATTTTATGTCATTCATACTTTTTTGTTTTGTTTTGTTTTGTTTTTAATTTTCTTTTAAAAGTTAATTTTATTTACTGCTGGTACTTCTTAAAAATGTATATATCAGTTACGACATAAGAAGAATTCCCCTTCCCAAAGATTGCACTTGATGCAATCTGTCTCTTGTGTATCAAAAGAGGAAGAGAGAGAAGTAGCACACATCTTTTAGAGAATCTGGAAACAACACATTCTTCTTTTCTCAAGAACTGTGTTACTAAAATGCAGTTACATGTGTATTTTATAAGCTTTTTTACATGTTAATACTTAAGTAATTCTGGGTAGCCATGCCTGGCATTTTATTCCCTCTCACCTCCTCTTGCAGTCAAATTGACTTGCATTGTTGTGTTAAATTCTAAAATGAAGGACAAAAATGTAATACCGAGAATTTCATCATATAATGCTGCTCACTCAGTACAGTTTCTTTTAAAAAAAAGAAATTTCTTAATATAATAACCAAGCAACTAACTGTCTATTTTCCCTCTGTTTGTAATTTTAAGACTTACCTAAATTAGTTTTACAAAGTAAGGTACTGTATGCTCAGATGTAAAACCTATTGAATTAAGTGGACTTGATTCCTATTCAATATAATGGAATAATAGAATTGGAAGGGATCTTGGAGGTCTTCTAGTCTAACCCTCTGCTCAAGCCGGAGATTCTTTATCATTTCAGACAAGTGGCTGTCCAGTCTCTTCTTAAAAGCCTCCAGTGATGGAGAAGCCACAGCTTAATTGTTCTCATAGTCAGGAAATGACTCCTTAGTTCTAGGTTGCTTTTCTCATTGAATAGTTTCCATCAATTGTTTCTTGTCTTGACTTCTGATGCTTTGGAAAATAAGTTGAACCCCTCTTCTTTGTGACTACTCCATAAATATTGGAACACTGCTAAAATGTCAGCCTTGTTTTAATTAGACTACCCATACCGAATTCCTGAAATCGTTCTACATATGTTTTAGCCTCCAGGCCTATAATCATCTTTGTGACTCTTCTCTGTAATCTTTCCAAAGTCTCAACATCTTTTTTATGATGTGGTAATCAAAACTAGATGCAGCATTCCAAGTGAGGTCTTAATAAAGCTTTATAAAGTGATGATAATACTTCCTGTGATCCTGATTGTATCCCTCTGTTGGCTTTTTTGGCTACTGCTGCACACTGCTAGCTCATATTTAAATGATTCTCCATTAGAACTCCAACATACCTCTCACAGTTACTGCTGTAGAACCAGGTTCATCTAATCTGTACCTACCTGTACATTTGGTTTTTCTTTCCTAAGTATAAAACTTTACTTTTTTCTACATTGAATTGCATTTTGTTTGAGTGTTCAAATCTGTCGAGATCCATCTGGATCTTGAGCCTATTTTCTGGAGTGTTGATTATTCCTGCCAGCTTACTGTCATTTGCAAATTTGATGAGTTTCCTTTCCATTCCATCATCTAAATCAGGGGTCCCCACTCTTTTTTGCACCAGGGACCAGTTTCAGTTTCAAGAAAATTCTGCGGACCGGCTAGCGTAGAGGAGGAGTGGGGGGGAACAGGCAGCATATGCGCACACAGGGGGGAAGGGGAACAGGCAGCGCATGCGCACGTGGGGGAGTTGGCTCACTCGGCCCTCTAGGGCCTCCAACGGTGCGAACAGCTGCGCCTGCACTCTCCTGCATTTGGCGTGCGCTCTGCCCAGGGGGCTTCCCCCTCCTCCCTCCTTTTCCTCCTCTCCGGCCCTGTGGCCTGGTTCCTATCAAGTCACGGACCGGCACCGGTCCGCAGCCCGGGGGTTGGGGACCCCTGATCTAAATTGTCTGTGATAATGTTGAAGACTACTGGACCAAAATTGGAACCTTGGGGTACCCTACGATTACTTACTTACTTACTTAGCCAAAGAAAGGGGCATGCATGGTCTTTAGGAGGCTTGTAGAGTGTTCCTGGGGCTGGAGGGCAAAAACAAGCAAAAACCAGGTTTTTTTACTCGTTTTTGCCTTCCCCAGGAGCACTTTGCAGGCCTCCAAAACCCTGTGCACATCCATTTTTGTGAAGGGGTTTTGGGAGGCCAAAAATGCTATACTCAGTGTATAAGATGCACCCAGATTTTCACCCTTTTTGGGGGGGAAAGATGCGTCTTATACTTCGAAAAATACGGTGCTTACTTACTTGCTTACTCTGCTTCTTCTTTTGTGTCAGAAGACACATAGAAAACAGAATTGGAGTTTGAACTGGAAGTTTAAGTGACATATTTTAAACTAGTGTTAATCACTATACTGAGGTCACTGATTAAAGAATATAATTTATCACAGGGAGCAAACATCAGAAAATTGTAGAATTTCATAAAAACCTGGAAAAAATTAAATTACTAACTTAACATGAACTTATTATGATTGTTATCTGGTGATAATTTTGTATAGTGTGACTCACAAGATAATTCTGTTCTAAACATTGTTTTCCAAAACATCAGTAGTATTAGAAAACTGTTTTTAAACCTGATAATATAATTGTTTGGTGAAAATATGCAATTTACTTCTGTTTACAGTTCTCACCTCATTTATCTGCGACATAGTTCACCCCCATATCATAGATCAAATTCTACACTATTTTTATTTTATACAAGAAAATTGAATGAAATATTGATACATTCTACATCAAAATGTATGTAATTATCTCCAACCATTATGATAGCAATTCCTCCCTTTCTTAAAACAATTCTGACATTTATTTTTGAACAATACTTATATCTCTAAGATCTGGGTCAAACCAAATGTTAAACCATATTAAATCACAGAGAACTCTGATTGGTATAAAAAAGATTCTGCCAGCTTCAGTGACCTCACATGTTGCATGGAAATCAACAGAGCATTGGTTGTCTGGTGCAGCTGTGTTGCCATGGTGATGCAATCATATGAGTATTCCATCTATGGAGGTAGGGGTAGCTCGGAAACCCCCTCATAGATCTGAAAATAGGAACGCGGTAAACAAATGACTCATCTGATTATGAAGGCAGAGTTTGAGGTGCAGTCCTTTGACAGATTCAGTCACGCTGGTAATAACAAAGAAAAGATCCTTGTTTTGATACATGGAATTAGTTCACAGGGGTTTTTTTTATGTAAAAAGGAATTCAAGATATCGGGTTTAGACAAAGGCTGAATGGCTGCATATAAGTACCCCTTGGTGCACCCTGCAACATTTCACATTTCATTGGCCAAATTCCCAGCTGTGGGATTTTGATGATAAAGGATATTAAGCTCAAAACATGCTCAGTTCTGCTGCTAGCAAATCAGTCAGAGGAAAAAGATAGCGAGTCTTAGGTTTCTTAGATTAAAGCATTAATTCTTGCTTAACTCTTCATGTTCAGTGCTGTTTGCAAAGCTGTTTATTTATAGTACATATTCCACATTCCTAGTTCTAATGTATGAGGGTAGAAACAGCAATTTTATGTAACTGAAAGACTAATATATAAATTAATGCAACGTTGCATGAAATACACCTCACTTCTTCAAACATGAATGCTATCCTTTGCTGGTCTGGATGATGATGATGATGATGATGACGATAACTTATAAATCAGAAGGCAAAAGGAAATTAAGTATAGTCAGTGTCAATCATATTCACTATGGCTTTCCAATATCTTTGAGGTATTTATTTATTGAGCATTTCTATCTTACTAGCAAGATGTTAGTGCTGTCCGAGTATAGTAGAAAAAATAAATATTTATCATCATGTCTCTGTTCCATCAATACTACCATGAACTTCTGACCATGTCAGTGAAGAAAATTAAGCTTCTGGAGAAGGAGAAGGAGGACCCAATGCTGCAGTTGAAGATGAAGGTAATAACACCCATTTGGCAGCTATGAAGAAGAGAGGTCAGGTCCCACCTTTCTGTCTTAGTCAATAGATTTGACTAAGTTAGAGGAATGTGTCTGAGCTATTCAGATGGATATCGTTTGTAGGGAGCATCAAAACTGGTCCTGATGAATTATGACCTCAAGAAAATCCAGATCCAGTGTGTGAGAGAGGATTGACGATTTTGGAGAGTTATCCTAGAAGAGGAAATTAACACATTTTAAACTTTATGCAGAGACATGCAGCTGATTCTTAAAGAGCTACTAGCAAACTTCACACTTTCCAAAGACAATAAAAGAATTGAAGGGAAAAGGTATATATTGTTGCTCTTGTTTAAAATTATTGCTTCAACTGTTAGGTGTCTGGCAAACTCTTAAGTAGTGGAATGTTCATTATTAAATGTATCCCATAGTGGTGGTGCTGATTAAAGGATTTCAGGGTTAATGTTTTCTCAAAACATGCCAGCGCAACAAAATTTCTTCCTATTAGGTCTTGTGGCTCTTTAGCTACTGCTGACAAACCATCCCCCTGAATATATTTTGTTCTCCACCACAAATCAAATGGCACCACAGAATATTTATATCAAAATTCCACAGAGTGAGGCATCTATGCATAGAAAATAAATGGCTGAATGACCAATAAAGCATTTTCTTCCATCACCATATGTTTCTGTTCTGTTCAGATACTGGGCTACAAACAATTTCTTTCTAAAAATCAAACTCTGGAAATTGTGCTTAAATTTTTGGTTTTAAAAATATTATTTTGCAAGTTCCAAATTAGGTTGGTGGTGTGTGTGTTTTTTTTAAAGCAAAGTGGCTACCTCATAGGCATAATTTAAAATAAAGCAGAATCTAAAATAAAATCTATCAATCTATTGCTTAAATGTTTCAGCAAGACAGCCTAAATGAAAATTGAAAATTGTAGGTTGTGTATATGATCTGAATAGAGTGACTTTTCAGTATTGTTCTCCCAGATAAGAAAAATCAACTTTTGCTTCAGGGAAGAGATAAATAATAACTCATATTTTTTGACATTTGATGCAAGAAGTTCAAAGATACAACAAGTCAACTGCTGCACCAAGAGTCAGGAAGCAGTGAGAGTTTTACGAAATATAGACTAAGGGAAAAAAAACACTATGTGATATGTTATCTTTCTTTTTAAAATGCAGAATATCATAAGCATTGCACAATGAGTGACATTACACAATCAAGAAGGTAAAAAACAAAAAAACAAATTTATTAGAATCCTACACTGAGAAGAAGAAAGAAAGCTCCTGCCTTCATATTCATGTATGTATCATTTTTCTGTAGTATTACATTTGGAGTCCCTACTTGAAAGGAAGAAAAACAAAATTAAGAAGAATTCAAAGTTAATTCCCTGAAAAAACTCAAAAGTTACAGGGAAAAATAGAGGCATACTGCAATTTTTAGAATATTCATGTTTCCATGCATCAAATATGAATCGATTGGAGAACCTTCTGATGCTAAGAAAACGTTATTGCTTAAAATATTAAATGTTCCTGAGGAGATATGCAGTAGCCTACTCTTTTTAATTACTCCATGTCAGAGGAGGCCTTGCAACTTTCTCTTCTCTTATTTCTTGCCTATTGGACATGTCAGGTGGTGTCAATAAGCACTATTCTTCTGTCCAGAAAGTGTATCAATATGAAGTTGCAATGGAAGTTGTTTAATTATAAGCAGTCAGTTTCACTTAGTGTATGTATTGCTTAATGACCAAGTTTCCAGGTCCAATTGTAGTCACTACATGATGACTACCTTTATTACTGTAGTGTAGCTGATAAATGTAGTTAAATCTTTCTTACCGTTCAGTCCTGATTATAGGGAACAACTAGATTCTAGTTTTAATACAACTGCCTATATTACATAAGAGTGACATAAACTATGGTCCAGTTCTTAGATTCTGCTGTGTCTCTTACCGTTTCTAGAATATAGAAATTACTTTAAACAGGATTGATTCAATAACTTATTATATCTCCAACTAATCTTTATTAGTATAAGTAACTGTTAGGAGCAGACTCCTATAGTTGGGTAGACAATATATAGTCAATGTAGCTTTAAGGCTGATGTAATGTTAGAGTGCAATTAGTAAGTGCAATTATCTCTAACTATAAGAGAAGGCAAGGAGAGTGTATCTCTCTCTCTGCTCGACTTGCTGTGTTTGATAACTGTTTGCTGTGAACTGCGATTACTGAAGAAGACTGAAGATTGTGTAAGATATTTGATATTATTGAGACCTTTGTTGTTTGACTCAATTTGACATCGCTGCTTATTGAGCAGTAGCTTGGTTTAGTAGTTTTACAACCTAAGTAAAAGCTATTCTATTTTACTTAAACAGTGTCTGGTATACTTATTGTGTGTATATTAGCACCATTCTTCTGGCTGCATTCTCTGCTGCACACCCTCTGCTTGTCTCCCAACGGAGATATCACCTAACACTGGTTATGGCCCAGAGTCCCCTGTGTATTCTGGTGCATGCTGCAGTGAATAGAGGATTTTTGGTTGCTACACACATTAGTTTACAGATATCTGTTAGATAGTTTAGTAAATATCCCAGAGAAGATGGCACAAAGTTAAGCTCCAAATTTATCACTGATTACCCGGCTGGATGAGACAAACTATGTATCCTGGTCTGCAAAATGTAGTCTGCTTTTAATATAATAATAATAATAATATTTTTATTTATAAACCGCGTCCTCTCCCCAAAGGGACTCGGAGCGGTGCACAGGGAGAAATTAAAAATACCGATATAAAATACGTAAATAGATAGATAAAATACGAATTAAACCAAATTATCCCTGCGCTAAAATCACCCTATCTTAAAATACACTAAAATACACTTTTGCACAGTGAAGTGCTATGGGACGTAGTGCAGAACTCTACAGACGTACCTAACTGGGATGAAAATGAGGATGAGGATGCCAAGAAGATAGCAGAGTTCCAGAGAAGGAATGAATGCACTTTATGTGTTATTGGTCTTACTTTGGCTGACCAACAACTGGTTCATATCCAAGTTGAACAGTCTGCTGCTAAATGCTGGGAAACTTTGAAGAGGCTGTATGTTCGAGACTCTGTACGGACACATATCAACATTACCAGAAAACTGTTTAGAGCCAAACTGAGTAAAAATGGTGACATGTTAGCATGTCCTACTAAAAATGATACTACCATTTGTTAATGCCTTAGGAAGACCACACCTGGAATACTGCATCCAATTTTGATCACTGAAATATAAAAAAGATGTTGAGACTCAGGAAAGAGTGTAGAGAAGAGCAACAATGATTATTAGAAGCCTGGAGGCTAAAACATATGAAGAATGGTTGCAGGAATTGGGTATGAATAGTTTAGTGAAAAGAAAAGGGGTGACATGATAGGCGTTCCAATATTTGAGGGGCTGCCAGGAGGAAGAGATGATCAACCTATTTTCCAAAGCACCAGAGGCAAGACAAGAAGCAACAGATGGAAATTGAACAAAGAAGAATCAATGTTAGAACTAAGGAAAAAAATCTTGACAGTAAGGAAAATCAACCAGTGGAACAGCTTGCTTTCAGAAATTGTGGGTCTCCAAGACTGGGGGCTTTTAAGAAAAGAATGGACAGCCATTTGTCTAACGGCTGCTTCAGCAGAGGATTGGACTAGAAGACCACCAAGATCCCTTCTAACTCAGTTATTCTGTAATAGACACTAGATAAGATAAAATGCATCTGAGTGAACTTCGGGAGTATATGTATTATCTTCTGAGAGCTGGGTTTAGATGTTGGATCATAAACTCATAACTAATTCTTCACACAAGGAAACTAGAAGAAATCCTTCTCCTATTGAGATAAGTTTAAATGAAAGAAGAAAATCCTAACAAAATAAGCAATACATGAACTACACATATTTTCAAAGAATGACATTTCCTTATAGCATCTTATATATACGAGCTCAATCAAAACTATTATAAGTGATTGGTCTAGTGAGTCTCAGGAATTTAAAAGTCACTTGGGATAGCTTTCTACGCAACACTTTACTTAAGTTGGATTGTCATTCCCTCCTTGTGACAATTATTATGAATAATTTAAATCATTTAAAATTAAATCATTTAAACAGTTTTGCTTTCAGGAAAAAAAATATCAAAGAAAAATAGGAGCTGAGCTCTGCTTTGTCTCCATTATCTGCTACTGTAGTATTAGCTACTATTATATATAAGAGAGCTCCCTCTAGCTGGCATGCCATCACAGAGTTTGCATTCAGTTTAGGAATTGAACAAAGAAAGGAACATATTAAAATGCATTTATTCCACACATCATGAATGTGTAGCAAGATACAGTACGTATTAGTGTATACATGGTAATTAAACTGACATGGTAAGATGGAAAGTTTCCTTACTACCAACTGATCTACAGTTTTCTGCTAGCGGGCTAGCAGGCAAAGCTTGTCTTTCCAGAGAAAGGGTACCCACTATTCAGAAAATACACTAGCAAACTGCTTATGCTTATGGACTGAGACAGGTTGCAGTGGAAAATTTAACACACTGTTCATTGATAAGTTAAGATCCTGAAAATAAATTACTTGTTTCAAAAAAATGTCTGTTTTGTATAGCCTCATTTTTCTAATAGAATAGCTGATATTTGGGAGGCTTTCTTATCTAGAGATTTTTGCTAAGGACTTGATTTGGGGAAAGGATAATAATTACAAATAATAAAATACTGTTTGGAAAAATATCTAGCCACCACTAATGTTATTTTATTTACTTCCTTTACTTCTGAAATAAAACTTTTCATTACAGGAGTTATATTGTGGAGATCTTACAAGGAACAATAAGACTGCCAGTTATTTTTGTGTGATTCCATTATAGGAAGCTCTCATGGATTAATTAACTACATTAATCTATAGAATTGGTACTTTCAGGAATATTTCTTCGGTGGCAGCTATTTAGTAAGTAGCTATTAGCAGTATACAATCTCTATACTTTTCTCAGTAAAATTCAGATTTTTATTTGAATGCAAAAATAGCTTTTCATTAAGGCCTTAATGAGGACACAAATCTATTATTAGTTCTAGTTTGCTTAATAAGTAGTTTAGCTGGAAGCAGAAGTATAGTCAAATGATTTTAAAAATCTGTTTATAAACATTTGTATTATTTTTGTAGCTCCAGCAGATAATGATCTATATGATATAAAATCCATTTCATATTTAAATAAATAAATGTTTGTTTTTTGCCCATGTTGCTTTGAGACAACTCTGGGAGACTTGTAACAGTAATATAACTATATAATAGCATAGCATAGCATAGCATAGCATAGCATAGCATAGCATAGCATAGCATAGCATAGCATAGCATAGCATAGCATAGCATAGCATAACAATTCCACCACACACTTCCTAAATGGACAAGATGTTTTTATTATTTTATTTATTAAATTTATATGCTGCCCATCTTGCTATCCAAAGTTACTCTGGGACATTTACAGTGTAATTAAAAATAGAAATGTTATGTACTGACACCCGTTTGAATTCCCCGGCAACAGCCAGTCGCGCCTGATTGGCCAGGACGCGACTGGCTGTGGCTGAAGCGGGAGACGCGCGGATTGGCCGGCTCTCTGACAGCTCCATATAAAAGGAGCTGTCAGAGAGAGGGCGCGCGCTTTTTGTTCGTACAACTTACCGTTGTTGTTATACTTGATTCCTGTTAATAAAAGCCGTTGGATCAACCGGGTCTGGACCCTCTCTCAATCACAACACTGGCGACGAAGGACTGGGGCCCGGCATCGATCCTCCTAACCAGACCTCTTCACCCTACGGATCGAAGAGATATTGCATTTGCGCGGGCAAAGTCTGTTTTGCCTCACGGACATGGCCACGCTTCCCCCCTTCGCGACCTACGACCCGTCGGCGGAGTCCTGGGAGGCCTTCCTGGCGCGTTTTGATTGTTTTCTCCTCACAGACGTGTCCGGGGACATCACCCCCGCGAGGCGCCTGGGCCTATTCCTTGGCTGCGGCGGCCGGACGGTGTTTGCGGTCGCGCGGAACATAGCCGCCCCGGCCGCGGTTCAGGACCTGGATTGGGGCGTGCTGCAGACCCGCCTCAAGGCACATTTCGCCCCGGCGCCCTCTAAAATTTCGCGCCGCTGCGCCTACAGACAATGTCGCCAACTACCAACGCAGTCGGTGACTGACTTCATGCAGTCCTTGCGCGCGGCTGCCCTCCTATGCGAATTCCCGGCCCCGTTCCTCGACGAGTCCTTGCTCGAGCAGTTCGTGGCGGGGCTCCGGGACATCAAGCTTCGCCGCCGGCTCCTGGCTCGCTCGGACATTACTCTGGAGCAAGCCATCGAGGACGCCAGGGCCGCGGAGCTGGCGGATGCCACATCAGACCTTTTCCCGGGCCAGCCTGCACAGCAGTTGCCTTCCCGGAGAGCCTGCCTCGTAGACGAACTGGCTCCGCTCGACCCCATGGATGACAGCTCGGCCTATGACAGCGTGGCCCGCCTACAGGCCTCCGGCCGTGGCAATGCCAGGCAGGGCGCCCCTCGCAAAGGGGCCGCCTGTGCCGGATGCGGCGGTGCCCATGCGAGGAGCGTGTGCCCGTATAAAGACACGATCTGCCGCCGGTGCGACAGACGGGGCCACATCGCCCGCGCGTGCCGCGCTGTTCTGTCCCGACAAGCGGACCAGGCCCCCCGCCGGCCCGCGGAAACGAGCCCGCCACCCGCTCCGGCCTACGGGAGACGACCCCCGAACCGACGCCTGGCGCAGGATGCAGCCTGCTACGCCACGTCCGACTTCAGGGAGACCTTCCCCATCGCAGCCGATGACCGTAGGCGAATCTCCACCTCCCTGACCCTTGAAGGACGCCCCTTGTCCATGGAGGTTGACTCGGGGTCGTCCCGGTCCCTCATCTCGTGGGGGCAGCTGAGAGCTTTGTGCCCCTACCTGTCACCCGGGGACCTTTCCAGCCCGGACGCCATGCTCAGGGACTATCAGGGCAACCCCATCGCTGTCATGGGCCTGCACCGGGTCCGCGTGGCGTACGGACGTTTTTCCGGGGCCCTCCCTATTCTGGTTGTCGAGCGCCCCCTTCCCGCGCTCATAGGCCTCGATTGGTTTGATGCCCTGGGCCTCTCTATCCAGCGGGTCCATCGAGTGCCCGCCGCCTCGGCCGTTGAGGCGGTCCTGGCCGAGTTCAAGGACATATTTGACGGCTCGCTGGGCTCCTATAGGGGCACCCCGGTCTCCCTCAACCTCGACCCCCAGGTGGCCCCAATTCGGCTCAAGGCCCGCAGGCTGCCGTTCGCCTTGAAGCCACGAGTTGACGCGGAGCTGGATCGTCTCGTGGCGCAGGGCGTATTGGAGCCCGTCGACCAGGCGAAATGGGAGACCCCCATTGTGGTCCCCATCAAGCCCGACGGGTCCATACGCATCTGCGCCGACTATAAGTCGACGATCAACCGCGGGCTTCAGGCGAACCCATATCCGGTTCCCGTAGTGCAGCACCTGCTCCACTCCTTGGGGCAGGGGCGCATCTTCGCGAAGCTGGATATGGCTCAGGCCTACCAGCAGCTACCGGTGGATGACGATGCGGCTGACGCCCAGACCATCGTCACTCACCGAGGAGCTTTTCGCTGCCGGCGTCTCCAATTCGGCGTTTCCGTTGCCCCGGGGATCTTCCAGAGCCTCATGGAGTGGTTGCTCCACGGGCTCCCGGGCGTCGTGCCGTACTTCGACGACGTCTTGATAGCTGCTGCCAGCCTGTCAGACCTCGCCGAGGTACTCCGGAAGGTCCTCCACATTTTTAGGGGCGCGGGCCTTAAATTAAAGCTCAGCAAATGCAGGTTTGCTGTGCCGAGGGTGGAGTTCCTGGGTTTCGTTGTTGATGCCCAGGGCATCCACCCCGCTCCTGCCAAGGTCGAGGCCATCCGCAAGGCCCCAGTGCCGAGCTCCAAGATGGAGCTGCAGGCATTCCTCGGCTTGGTCAATTTCTACGCCCCCTTCATTCCTCACAAGGCGTCACTAGCCGAGCCGCTGCATCGATTGCTCGATCGCTCGGCGGTTTGGCTCTGGGGCAGCCGCGAAGCGCATGCGTTCGCGGCTGTCAAAGAGCTGCTGACGTCAAGGGCTGTGCTAGTGCAATATTCTGCAAGCCAGCCCCTGACGCTGGCGGCGGACGCCTCCCCTTTCGGACTGGGGGCTGTCCTGAGCCATGTCCTGCCCGATGGCTCGGAGGCCCCCATCGCCTTTTACTCCCGGACGCTGACTCCAGCGGAGCGGAACTACAGCCAGATCGATAAGGAGGCTCTGGCTGTGGTCTCCGGGATTAAAAGATTTCACGAGTACCTGTACGGCCGCTCGTTCACCGTGTTCACTGACCACAAGCCACTCCTTGGGCTTCTGGCCGGTGACCGGCCCACCCCCCCCATCCTCTCGCCCAGGATGACACGATGGACGGAGTTCCTGGCCGCGTACGAGTACGCGCTGCTTTACCGTCCGGGCAAACACCTGGGGCACGCTGACGCCCTCAGTCGCTGCCCCCTTCCTCAGGCGGACCAGGAGCCGGTACCGGCCCTCTCCGTCCTGTCAGTGGCCTACGCCAGGCTTCCCCTCACGTCTTCGGATGTGGCGGCCCGGACCAGATCCGACCCCGTCCTTTCCCGGGTCTCCACTTGGGTCCTGCGGGGGTGGCCGTCGGCCGCCGTGGCCGCCGAGTTCAGGCCTTTCAAGGCCCGCCAGCTGGAGCTATCGCTCCACAGTGGGTGCTTGCTATGGGGGGGCCGTGTCATCCTTCCACACCCCCTGCGCCGTCAGGTACTCGAGGCCCTCCATGCCAACCACCCAGGCATAGCTCGCATGAAGGCCCTTGCCCGGAGCTACGTCTGGTGGCCACGCATGGACGAGGAGGTGGCCGCCTTCGTTGGCGCTTGCCAGGCATGCCAATCCACCCGCCCTGCCCCTCCGGCGGCACCTTCCCGCTCCTGGGATGCTCCCAAGTCTCCGTGGGCTCGCATCCACATCGACTTCGCCGGCCCCTTCCACGGCCGGACGTTCCTGGTGGTGGTGGACGCTTACTCCCGCTGGGCGGAGGTCGTTCTCATGGCCTCCACCACAGCCGAGAGTACCGTGCGTGCGCTCCGGCGCCTATTTTCCACGCACGGGTTGCCGGACACCCTGGTCTCCGACAACGGCCCGCAATTCCACTCCTCCACCTTCCAGGAATTCCTGGCCTCCCTGGGGATCCGTCACGCGCCTACCGCCCCCTACCACCCTGCCGCCAATGGCCGGGCGGAACGGGCCGTTCGCTCGGCCAAGGAGGCCCTCGGCAGGATGGCCGGGGGGGACTGGCAGGCAAGGGTAGATGCTTACCTGCTAGGTCAGCATTCTACGCCTTGCCCGGCGTCAGGGAAAAGCCCCGCGGAGCTGCTGATGGGCCGCCGCCTGAGAACCGAGTTGGACCGACTGCACCCCCTCTACAACGAGGTGCAGCCGTGCAACCTGGGGGTCCCCCCTCCCCGCCTCTTCACCTCGGGCGAGGAAGTGTACGCCCGGAACTTTGCAGGAGACCCCCGATGGGTCCCTGCCACCATTGACACACTAACCGGGCCGTGCTCTTATAGGGTTCGGAGGCCCGACGGATCCGAGTGGCGGCGCCATGTGGACCAACTAAGGCGTCGCCACCCAGCGCCGGACGACCCGAGCCCCCGACCAACATCCACGGACCCGGCGAACGACATTCCGCTATTCGACCTGAGCCAGCCGGCCGAGCCCCGGCCCGCAGCGGGCTCCAACTCCCCAGCAGGACCGTCCCCGGGGCTGACGACAATGGAACAGCCCTGCCTGGGGGGGCCCTGGGACGCATCCTACCAACATCAGACAACTCGGCCCCCTGCGCGCCCAAAATCACAAGGCCTACCAGGCCCGGCCTACTCCTCCCCACTGCGCCGGGGGCTTGACTGTGTCCTCAAACCGATCGCCACGCCCCCTCGCCCCGTCCTACCTTTTTCGGAGGCTTCCGGCTATTCGCTAGGCCGCTCTGACGTTGTCCGGGACTACACCCCCGGCAGGGAGGAGCCCGATCGGACACGTCCTCTTCCTCCGCCTCCCGAAGTCGATCTGAGGCGCTCTGGGCGGAGTCGACGCAGCCCCGCCTACCTCAGCGAGTACGTATGCTAATGGGCCCGCATGCGTACTCGCTGGGGGGAAAGGAGTGTTATGTACTGACACCCGTTTGAATTCCCCGGCAACAGCCAGTCGCGCCTGATTGGCCAGGACGCGACTGGCTGTGGCTGAAGCGGGAGACGCGCGGATTGGCCGGCTCTCTGACAGCTCCATATAAAAGGAGCTGTCAGAGAGAGGGCGCGCGCTTTTTGTTCGTACAACTTACCGTTGTTGTTATACTTGATTCCTGTTAATAAAAGCCGTTGGATCAACCGGGTCTGGACCCTCTCTCAATCACAACAAGAAACATAAAAACAATTATAAATATTAATATTAATAGCATAGCTATTACAGGACATGACACTCAAATACATGCCAGTACAAATCCATTTTCAGCCATGGAAAGTCATTGGGTAATTGGGCCAGCTCTTCTTTCTTAGTCCAATCTACCTTACGAGATTCCTGTTGTGGAGAAAAATACACAGGAAAAGTGCTGTAGCTCATGATTATTTTGTCCATTTCTATTTCCATTAAGATTAATAAGCAGGAAAATGATTCATGGAAAGATATAAAAAGTTTATTTGAGATTCCTATATTTAAGGTGCTTTTTAAGGAAAAATTGGAAAAGAAAAAAAATAATTCCATTAACTATTTTTTATACACAGAAGGTTATAATAGTTGTAGCACTGAATATGACATACTACATGCATACACTATAAGCATTGAATACTTTGATTTATTAAGGAAAACAAACAAAACAAGGTATTGATGGAGGTCTGGAGAGCAAAAAAATGTAATAAAGAGCACAAAAACAAATATAAAGGTAGGAATCTGGTTAGAAACAATAAGATAGTAGCAGCTGTTAATTATTTTACAGTTTTTGTGAGAAGTGCAGCAATCATTCCATCCCACCCCCTGATTCTCACTAATATTCTCATCTTAAGCAGATGAGAGATCAGTGCATATTTCAGGGGCATTTATTTTCTTACTCTACAGCACCTTTTAGCAGAAAAACATTATGCAAAGTTTCAGTCTTTTGTATTTTTAACATCTCATAATAAGTGGTGTAAGAGGGAATACAACTAGGCTTGTTTTACACCTAAGGAGGTTCACTCATGAACTCTTTTATTTCAAAAGAAACTTTGGGATTAATATTTCAAGAATTCTAGCAAGCAGAACCATCATACCATCATGATAGCTGTTACCCTGCTATATATGAAGTGTATCAGGCTAGTGAAAACTGATTGTTGGCTTTCTTGCTAAACTGTGTATTAAATTGCAAAATAATGGGGGAAGGGAAGACAATGTATTTGAATCTTTGCATTAATTTCTCTATCTAGAAAATTCTCTACCTAGATATTCTACTTCAATCAAAGGATGGTGAGTCATTCCTTCTTCCTGTAACTCAATTTTCATTTGATGTACATATTAGAGGCATAAGTTCTGCAGCAAGGACTTTTCTATACAGGCATCCCCAGTGATTAAGGACCTTATCTTTTTCTAGCTTGTAATTCATGTACTACTAGTAGGACAATACATTTGGAACCAGCTCTTCATTGCAGACCAAAAAGTGTAAGCAGTTCCAGAGAAAGATTATCAGTATCTATTGGAGTGTAAATGGTCAAAAGTCATGTGCCCCTTTATATGATGATGATTAGAAGGACACTGAAGGACATTACTTGGTATCTGATTAATTGGTTACATCACAAACTGCTACAGAAGTTCTTAGTCCTCTTTGCCAATACTAGTGAAAATATTTTTGAATTTTGACTTGTTCCATTGCAAGTGTTTGGTGTAGATGGAAATATTTGAAGAGTCACATGAAGAGAAAAATGAACCTCAGGAATAATTATACAGTATATGCTTAAATTGTTTTTTATTAACCACTCATCTATATAATATTTAATATTTCCAGAAAACACTGAGACCAGAAATCAGATGTGTCCTACCAGCTGTGACACAGTCCTTGAAGTTTCTGGGACTGGTTGACTTAATCATGACAGCTTCCGGCAAAGAAATGCAAGTTTGTGGAAGGATTGGCTGCATGCCCATAATAATCACTGCAATGGAGTCAGAATTAATGCAGAAACCTAGTAGAAGAGAAGACATGGGAGCAATCTTCGACCAGTCCAAAATGCTTTATAGATAATAGCATTTGCATCTCTCTTTGCCAATAGTAGAATGAAAAAAGTCACTCTTAGCAGCTTATAAATATTGTGAAAGATTATAAACAAAGTTGGTACGTAGTTTAAAGAAGTCTGCAAAAGAACCAAATGAATGAGTTAGGATCACTGATATTCAGACTTTTTTGTTTGTTTTTTTGTTTTTTTTTAAAAAGAATTTTATTGGTTTTCAAAATTTATACAGGGAAAAAGGTATAGGGTGAGAATAACATTTTGGTAGATTCCCTGCCATTGGTGGTGGCCCTCCCAAAATCTTCATAAATTTACAATTTTAAAAGTAAAGGATAGACATATAAAAAGATTACATTGTACAGTCCATATATTCAATCATCTTTTTCTTTGCCATTTTATCTTGTATCAACAATTACAATAGGATTTCAAATAAAATCATTTTTGAGATCTAAGTCTTTTCGCAATTGACTCTTCTTCCCTGTCTCTGGGCGGGGCTGTCACTCTCTCTGTTCCCCCATCTTCGCCTCCCAACTGGGGAGAATGCTTTTGAATAAATGCCTCCACCTCACTTAGTGTTTTAATTTTTACTCTGCCCCCCTCCCAGAAGATCAGCATTCCCTCTGGCAATAACCACTTGAACCAAATTCCTTTTTTGTATAATTTCTTAGACAAGAAGGAATACTTCCTTCTTATTTCTCTAAAAATTTTCAGAATTTGTTTCAAAATGGTTATTTCTTTATCCTGGTTCTTTAAGATTCCATCTTGTTGAGCCCTCAATATCTCATCCCTTGTGGATCTCCTAAGAAATTTAACATGAACTTCTCTTGGCACATTATGCATCCTAGCATATGCTGAATTAATTCCATAAACCAGGTCCATATCCCCCCAGAGTTGATCTTTATCTCTTTTAAGGTATTCTGCTACTATTGTACTCATAACATCTTTGAGATCTTCATTTTCTGACTCTGGTATATTCTGGAACCTGAGAAAAAAAGACATTCTTTCACATTCAATTTTAGTCATATGAGCTAAACGGACAACCGAGACAGTCCGAGGTATCAGAGTAGTCTGAATGAGAGTTCAGTCTTAAGAGTTCACTTTAGAAAAAAGAAAAGAAATCTTGCAATCCACATCCAGGAGTCCACGTATTGGGAGAGACTTGGGAGCCTCTGGGAGAAATACTAAAAGTAAAAAGTTTCAAATCCTTCGTTGGTAATTATAGAGGGAAAAGCTTCACTAATGCAGGGGAGTTATAAGCGGAGAACAAAGAGAAGCCATCTTGCCCCGCCTTTTGACAGGAAGAAAAGTGAAAGTTCCATTTACTTTCTTTTTTAAAAAAAGAACTCCATGAGAAATTGTTTCAACTGCGATACGATACAATTCTTTTCCATAGTTAGTTCAAATAGCAAGTTAGTCCTTTCCTCTCTCCATTCCGATGGAGAGGGATGGCTTGATTGCCGCTTCGTCCAAGGGGGGGGGGTTAAAAACTCCCTCCTCCAATCTCCGTTTAAAATTGATTGAACTGGAACTTACAATGTCTTATCGCTTATCCTTCATCAGCAACCCAGGAGATTAGAGACCGCCTTCCACGTCCGGCATTTCAGCTACTCTTTTCATTCTGTTTACTGTTCCTGGGATCCATCCGGCGAAGAGGCAAAGTTTGTCCCCCCTTTCTGCTTGCCAGCTCCTAGGGCAAGGCTAGGGGCACTCCACCGGCCGCTGCCAGGCTGGCAGCTCCCAGTGAGCCGCCCCTATGGCAGGAGACTCCCCCGGAATCTCCCGTGCTCCCGAAGGAGCCCACCGGTACAGCAGGCGGTGGACAGAGCCCAAGGCACGTCCGTCGCCTTCGGAAGCCGGAAACGAAGTCCAGACTTTAATTTTTTGGGGTGGTGGAATTCAGCTACAATGTAACCCATCAGTCTCTGCTACTGTCAGAAAATGTAAAATCTACAGCTCTGCTGCACTTTTGAAACTATGTTGCACTTTTGCACAGGAAAATGTGGGTGTCAGCAACTCTCTAACATACTTATTTCTGGGATTGTTAAGCAGGTACAGTAGGTTAAGGTTCTGGACTGAACCTCTGAAAATCCATGTTGTAGTCCAGAGGTGTCAAACTTGTGGCCTGCAGGCCAGATGCGCCACGCACTGGCTAAACCCACCCCTGGTTTAGTGTAAGGGGGAAAAGTCATGATATATCATGTGATGATGTGACATGGCAAGTTTGACACCCATGTTGCAGTTCACCCCAATGAAACTTACTGGATGATTTAGAGCTAGTCATTCTCAATAGAGAAGATAGCATCCACGAATGGGTTAACACTGTCTGTACTCTGATTGGACTGAGTCTGATTATATATTATTATTCACCTATAAAAATCCCTCCCAGAGGCCTTATACCCAGTTTTCCGACTCAGTCCATTCTGGGACTGTCGGTGTTTTCCAACGTTCATCTTCAACATTATTACAGCTTGCAAATCTCACTCCTGGTCAGCTGTGAGTAGCCTCTCTGAGCCTGCCTCTAGTCTCCCTGAGTGCCTGCCCACTCACCGCTGCGCTCCGGTGCATGGGCTTGCCTATTGTTTTCTGCGCTCCTCCCCAGTCGTCCTCACTACTCAGGGGAGTTGGTGCGTTGTCCTCTCGAGGGAGACATGCCTTGCAGTGTCGTGGGAGATCTTCCTGCCTGTCCTCACCGCTCCGACTACGATTCCTTACCCTTTGATCACCCGACACTCCAGGCAACCTTCAGACCCCTGATCCGGCAGGCGAGGCTATTTTTGCTGCTTGCGTCCCTCCGGATGCTCCACGACCCTTGGAGTGGGCTCCGCGGCCTCCCCCACGATGACGGATGGTTGTGTGGCCTAGGCGTGGCCTTTGAAGCCTCCACCTCAGGCCCGACGCTGCAGGGCTCGCCGCACACTCGCGCAGAAAATCAAACAGCCAGCATGCCCTTTTGAATCGGAGGGGTGAGGCCTCCTTTCCAATTGGCATCTTCACAATGTCGCAGCGCAGGGAGGCAGTCTTTGAGCAGACCATGGCTGAGGCCTCTCCTTAAATTTAGGGCCTCCTAATGGTCTCTTTTCCTCCATCATCTAGGAGAGCCTCCACAGGCATTCTGCCTGAAGCCCAGGCCAGCACTGCTTCAGGGAGCAAGGCCTCCAAATAAAAAAAAACTAAGACCTCAGGCTCCCATCATTCACGGGGAGACAAGGGCGCCACTTCCCTCCACCAGGAGGCCCAACCTCCTTCACCCACGCAGGGGCAGATGCCCCCTTTACAGCTGGATACCACCTCGAGGCCTTTCAGCCCTATACTCCCCATTGACACTTCGGGTGTCTGGGGAGGCTCGCAGATTAGGCCTCTGCCACACCAGCCTGAAGCCACTTACATGCCCATGGCCACGGGAGTGCGACCCAAGCCCCAATGGGCCCCTCCACCACCTCTCCATCTGATGGCTACAGTTACACCTGTGATGCCTGACGTCCAGGCATTATTTCTGCCCCTGAGGTGCTACACCCCACGAATCAAGGCCAGACTGACCCCTTGTCCCTGACTGAGCCAGACTGTGCTTCCCTGCCCAGCTTGGAGGACAGAGAGATCAGGGATGCGGAGCTGTCCAGAGCTGAGGACACCTCAGCAGAAAAACCGGTTTATACAGGGCTCTTTCCCCCAGCTTTATTCAAACCTCTGCTGACAAAGGCAAGGGTGGCATCTGATTGGGAGCCAGCTGCCCCCCCCCCCCGTAGCTACCACGTCCCTGCAATCTTCCTCAAAGGTCTTGTTCCTGGAGCGTAAAGTTGAGGCCGAAGTCATTCCCATGCCACAGCTATTCGTGGACACAGTTCAAAGGCAGTGGTCAGCTCCAACGTCGGGACCAGCACCCACTGCCAATGATAGGTGGTTCTTCTCCATTGCTGACAGACGGGAGAAGTGTCTAGTGTGGCCTGAAGTCGACGCGCCAGTGACCGTGTTATACTCCAATACCACACTCCCTGGTGGTCAGGAAGTTCTGTTGAAACCCAAGGATCATCGGGCCGACCAGAACCTGCATTGTGGCCATGAAGCAGCTGCCTGGGCCATCAGGGCCTCAACTGTGGCATCCTTTTTCTCCCGCTTCAGCCTATTTTGGCTTCAGCAATTGCAGTCCCACATCCCGGCTGGGGGCTCGAGGTCACACCAGGACCTCAATAAAATAATTGCAGTGGTCCAGTTCACGTCAGATGCCAATCTGAGTTCAGCTCGTTTTACTTCCAGAGCAGCATCCTCAGCCATCTCGTCCCATAGACTGCTATGGCTTTGCCAATGGCAGGCAGATGTGAAACAAAAGTGGAAGCTGGCAGCCAAAGCCTACAAGGGGGGTTCGCTATTCGGTGATTCCCTTAACCCGCTGCTCGTTGAGAGCAAAGACAATGAAAGATCCTGTCCTCCAACCCTAAAAAGGGGTTTAATCGGTCCTCCCCCTGCCCTAGACGCGTTTGGGGCACAGGAGTAGGGGGGTTCCTACAGATCTGATTTCCCCCAATCGGGCTTTAGACAGCACAAAGGCAGCAGCAGTATAGACCAGAATGTGGGGGACAGTCTAGGTGGTCCTTTCATGGAAACGGTAACCGCTACTACCATAAATCCTAGATCAAATGAGGACCTCTTTCCCATTGGGAGCAGACTGTGACATTTCACAGACCAGTGGGAAATCTCAGACGTTTGGGTGCTGTCCACAGTCAGGTGCAGCCTGACCCTGGAATTCTTCTCTTGCCCACCAAGTTCTTTTCTGAGCTGTCCAGTCCCTTCTGATCCCCAGAGGAGATGCCTGATGGACTCCGCCATTCAACACCTATGATGATAGAGGCCATCGAGTTGGTCCCACCGGACCAGGTCCGACAGGGCTTCTATTCTATATTATTTGTGATCCCTAAGACCACTGGGGAGTGGAGGGCCATTTTGGACCTCAAACATTTAAACCGTTTTGTAGTTTATAAGCATTTCAAAATGCATTCTTTTCATTCTATACTGGAAGGGATTCGGGACAGTGATTTTCTTATGTAAATTGACCTGACTGAGGCATATTTACATGTACCTGTTGCTCCGGATTTCCGGAAATTTTTACGTTTCTGTTACAATTCCATGCATTTTCAATATACGGCATTGCCATTTGGCCTTTCTTCCATGCCCAGAGTTTTCACTAAAATCATGGCTGCCTTGGCGGCACACATACGTACCATCCCGATCAGGGTCCAATTGTACTTGGATGATATCCTGGTTCAATCGCAGTCCTTCTCAGCTGCGGAAAGGGATCTTCGCACCACTGTTCAGGTCCTCAGGTTGCATGAGTTTTCCATCAATGAGGCTAAAAGACATTTCCACCCCACAACCAGAATCCTCCATCTAGGGCCTGGATAGGTTTGGTGGGTGGTCAGGTTTTCCTGTTGGAAAAACGGGTCTCCAGCATCCAGTCCTTGGTGAGGGAGGTGGAACACGAGGCACGTCCTTTGCTCGCTTCATTGTCTAGGTTACTGGGTAAGATGGTGTCTGCCATTGCGATTGTTCCATGGGCTAGACTCCATCTCCAAAAACTCCAATGGTTCCTCCTCCCCTTTCAGAAACGGCGGATCAGCACTTCCTTGATTAGGGTGAATCTTCCCGCAAAGGTTCACAGATCCCTTCGATGGTGGCGGTCCTCAGCTATTCTGGAGGGTTGCCACTTCAGGGTTCAGGATAGGCTCACGGTTACCACCGATGCGAGCCTCTTTAGTTGGGGGGTCCACACGGGGCCCCATCTGGCCCAAGGACAATGGTCACCTGAGGAGGCATCCTGCAGCATTAATTTTCTAGAACTTAGAGCAGTACGGCTCACCTTGGCCCATTTCCGCCAACACTTACAGGTGCACCATACTTTAGTGTTGACAATCAACATCACAACCAAGGCTCACATTAACAGGCAGGGTGGTACTATGTCAGGGCCCCTCATGAGGGAGGCCAAACTCCTGGGTGAATGGGCGAAGGCCAACTTGTTGTCCCTGATGGCCAAACACATCTCAGGGGTAACCAACACCAGGGCGGACTGGCTCAGTAGAGTCAGAATAGATCAGGCAGAATGGCAATTAAATCCTTCTCTTTTCCAGTAGAACTCGAGTCACTTTGGAGCCCGGTGGTGGACTTGTTTGCCACCCCCAGCAACACACAACTCCCCAGGTTCTTCTCTCGGTTCCAGACTCCAGGAACAGAGGGGGTGGACGCTCTGTGAACCCCCTGGCCGAGGGGTCTTCTTTACGCATTCCCGCCAATACCTCTCCTACCCAGGGTGATGCAGAGAGTCATCGTTCTATGGGCCAAGGTGATCCTCATCACTCCATACTGGCCGCGGCAGCTATGGTTCGCCAACCTGATGACCCTTTACTTTACTTTTATTTGATTTCTATACTGCCCTTCTCCCTTTTGGGACACAGGGCAGTGTACAGCCAAAATAAAAAATAATGGTACAGAGTTTAAAAACAGTATTAAAAAGAAATATTAAATAATTGGCCAATATTTAAAAATTGCAAACTAAAATCACAATTAAAAATCCCTTTAAAATTATAATAGCCTGGCAGTGCAAAATAAGTGCGTCTTCAGGGCCCGATGGAAGAGATGTAGGTCCAAGATTGTCCTTAGTCCATGGGGTAGGTCATTCCAGATGGTGGGAGCTGCCACAGAGAAGGCTCTCCCCCTGGGGGTCGCCAGCCGACATTGTTTAGCCAACGGCACCCTGAGGAGGCCCTCTCTGTGGGAGCGAACTGGACGGTGGGAGGTATTTGGTAGCAGGAGGCGGTCTTGCAGGTAACCAGGTCCCTTGCCATGGAGCGCTTTAAAGGTGGTTACTAGTACCTTGAAGCGCACCCGGAAAGCCACAGGCAGCCAGTACAGCTTGCATAGGAGAGGTGTCACGTGGAAGCATCTAGACGCTCCCAGAATCCCCCACGCGGCCGCATTCTGAACTAACTGGAGCCTCCGGGTGCACCTCAAGGGAAGCCCCATGTAGAGAGCATTGCCTCCTGTCTCTGGAGGACCCGTGGCGACTCCCATTGGACAGAGCTCTTCTTCAGGGTTCATTGGAACACCCGGATGCTCAATGGTTCCAGCTGACTGCTTGGAGATTGAGCGGCTTGCCTTAAGAAAGGGGGCTTTTCGGACAGGGTCATTTGTACCATACAAGCTTCCAGGAGGCAATCGACCACATGTATATACAATGCTACGCGGAAAATCTTTGCCTCCTGGTGCTCTGGTAAGGGAATTCTGCCTGAGGATTCCTCCATGCCGCAGGTACTAGAATTCCTGAAGGATGGTCTAGACAGGGAGCTGTCACCAAATACAATCAGGCGCCAAGTGGCTGCTTTAGGAACGGTCCTTTCCTGGGGGGGGGGGGGTGTCAGTCCCTATCCCATCATCTTGCAATACAAAGGTTTGTGAAGGGCACCCCCAATTTAAGGCCACCAGCCGTACATTGCTACCCCTCATGGGATCTCCCTAAGGTTCTTGAGGCCCTAGTTGATTCCCCATTTGAGCCCCTTGGGGAAGTCCCTCTTCACGTTCTTTCATGGCAAGTAGCATTCCTGGTCGCATTTACATCCGCCAGGTGCATTTCGGAACTTCATGCCTTGTCCGTCCACACCGATTTATGTAAGTTTTATCCAGATAGGGTGGTCCTTCATCTGGACCCTTCCTTTATCCCTAAGGTGGGTTCATGGTTCCATCATTCCCAAGACATTGTATTACCTGATTTTTGTCTCTTGACTGCAGGTCAACAGGAGGATAGGTATTACCGGCTGGATGTCCGCAAAGCCCTTGAGATATATCTCAGCTGTACAGCAGAGTTTCGCAAAAGTGAAGCCCTCTTTGTTTCTATTCAGGCATTGTCCCTGGATCACAAGGTTTCAGTAGCCTGTATTGCCCAGTGGGTGAGACACTGCATTGCATCTGCTTATGAAGCTTGGGGTGACGGGATTCCGTTGGGTATTACGGCTCATTCCACAAGCAGCGCTGCCACCACCAGGGCATTGGTCACTCATGCGTCTTTGGAAGAAATTTGCAGGGCAGCAACTTGGGCGTTACCATCGCCATTCATAAAGAACTACAAATTGGACATGTTCGCCTCTGAACAAGCGGCTTTGGTCATAGGGTGTTGCAGGCGGTTCATAGTGAGGAAAGCTGGCCGGTATAATTTGAACCCACCCTATGATGGGACGTTTGGCTTGGGTATGTCCCATTCGTGGATGCTATCTTCCCCTTATTGAGAAAGGGCATTGGTACTTACCTGATACACCTCTTCTAATAAGGGGAAGATAGCATCAGGCCCAGCCCTAGCTTTTCTCCTTTATTACAGGTTTCTGTTTGTTCCAGTACTTGACAATTCCACGTCTCTAATATCTGGCTGTAATGATTGGTGTTTTGTTGTTTTTTCCTGGTTCACTTTACTAAATTGGTTGGATAACACCATGGAGTCTGTGTTCTTTTCCTTCATCAAAAAACTGGGTATAAGGGGCTTTTATAGGTGAATAATTAATATATCATCAGACTCAGTCCAATCAGAGTACGGACAGTGTTAACCCATTCGTGGATGCTATCTTCCCCTTATTAGAAGAGGCGTATCAGGTAAGTACCAACACCCTTTCTCTCCACCCAACTAGCCTTATTGTTTTTATGATGAGAAAAATGGAGGGAGAAAATGCTGTTACAGATAGTGCTGACCTACCAACTGCAATTGGGACTGACTGTAAAGGGAAATATCAGGTAATCATGCCCAACTTACAATATCATGTCTATCTGTGGCCATGAAGCAAATCACTGAGGGTTGTTTAATTTTTTTTTTCGAATTTATACCCCGCCCTTCTCCTTGTTAGGACTCAGGGCGGCGCACAGGCATTATTAAAAAACCATTACAAAACAATATATACTATTAAAAACATATTAAATTAACTTAAAACCCGTGCTAAAAGCATAATAACATGTGACTGCGATTTGCAACTTCCTTTCAGCTTCTCCAATGACTTTGCTTGCTGGAAATGGGCTGTGCAGCTCACAAATAACAATCATGTGATTGTGAGATGCTGTGTTATTGTAAATGTAACTGGTTTCCAAGTTAATGAATCACGATCACTCAGCTGCAGGGACACTAAAAAAGGATATTTATGATTGATCCTTGAGTTGGCTATAAGTTCAAGGACCAACCATAAATCTCCTTTTAAGAGCTATTGTAATTTCAAACAGTTGTTGTAGGCGCATTTGGTAAACAAGGACTACCTGTGTGCTTATTTGAACTCCTGAAGAAGCATCATACTATCAATCAAATAAATAAATAATAGGGCTTCTTTTTCTCTTTGAATCTGAATAAAACTTCAGCCACAATGAGTTAAATTTAAAAACATTCTTTAGAGTGCTGCCATCCACGCTGTGAGACAGTTCAGAATAGCAGGTTTTATAATGCCATTTTCATATAGATCTATAGGTAGATAAAGCGATAGAGAGAGAGAGGGAAAATACAGTAGGTGGGTAGGTATGTAGGTAGAGGGATAGAGAGAGATAGGGAAAAATACAGTAGGTAGGTAGGTAGGTAGGTAGGTAGGTAGGTAGGTAGGTAGGGGGATAAAGAGATAGGGAGGGAAAAATACAGTAGGTAAGTAGGTAGGTAGGTAGAGGGATAAAGAGAGAGAGAGGGAAATACAGTAGGTAGGTAGGTAGACAGATAGAGAGAGATAGGGAAAATACAGTAGGTAGGTAGGTGGATAGAGAGACAGAGGGAGAAATACAGTAGGTAGGTAGGTTGGTAGAGGGATATAGAGAGATAGGGAAAAATACAGCAGGTAGGTAGGTAGAGGGATAGAGAGAGAGAGAAATACAGTACATAGGTAGGTAGGTAGAGGGATATAGAGAGTGAGGGAAAAATACAGTAGGTAGGTAGGTAGGTAGGTAAGTAGGTGGGTGGCGAGGGGAAGAAATACAGTAGGTAGGTAGGTTGGGGGTTATACGGTGGTTGTGTGTACATGTTTGTGTGTGCAGGTGTACATCTACACACAGATTGGTTGGCCATTTAACCAGACTGGGCCACAGCAACGCGTGGCCGGGTACAGCTAGTATATTAATAAGGACAGCAAAACAACTGATTTATAGCCAACTCCAGAGACTCGTCCTGCATGGCTAAGAACTTGGCCATTTCCCTTGGCATGTAAACAAAGCAATAAATCCTGCCAATTAATCCGATATAAAGTCTAGTAAAAACAATAAATGTTTGGGTCTCTCCCAAATATTTTCTTTCTTTCTTTCTTTCTTTCTTTCTTTCTTTCTTTCTTTCCTTCCTTCCTTCCTTCCTTCCTTCCTTCTTTCTTTCTTTCTTTCTTTCTTTCTTTCTTTCTTTCTTTCTTTCTTTCTTTCTTTCTTTCTTTCTTGGCAAGGCAAATCAACCACTTCTGCAACAAAGAACTCAGCACATCATGGGTCAGAAGGCACATCAGCCTCAGTCATTTTTTTTTTTTTTGCAAAAGTCTCTCCCCAAAGAAAATAAGAGAAGTTTTTAGAGGGACTATTTTATCAAAAATACACATATGAAATATTGCCCCTCCCCGCCAAAACCCATCAATTAAAATAAATATCCCAGGAAGGCAGGTAAGAACTGCTCTCACAGTCAATTGAGAAATCCATTTCAATTGTACTTGAGGAATAAAGAAAACCAAAACAAAATCCAAAAAGAAAGAAAGAAAGAAAAAAAGAAAGAAAGAAAGAAAGAAAGAAAGAAAGAAAGAAAGAAAGAAAGAAAGAAAGAAAGAAAGAAAGAAAGAAAGAAAGAAAGAAAGAAAGAAAGAAAGAAAATCTATGAGGATGAAGCAGATATTGTAGATACTGAATGACCTAGAATGGGTGAGCAGGCAGATACGTAAATAAAAGCACTTCAAGCTACAGCAGGGCTGTCAAACTCATGGCTCACAGGCCAGATATGTAATACACTGGCCACGCCCAGTTTAGCAAAGGGGGAAAAAGTTATGATATGTCATGTGATGACACCGTTGAGTTTGATACCCCTGGTCTGTAACATTTTGTTGCAGATCCCCAAATATTGCCTAATTTATAAAGTGACACTAAATTAAGCAAATTATTGTGGGGTTTGTAATACTTCAATTTTGACTTTTAATACGCTTTGCCTTTTTTTAAATAATATGGTTGATGTATGTGTTTTGCTCTGCTTGGAAAGAGAAACATAAGAGGCCTATGGATAAATACCATAGGTACACTCTGGAAAAAGAATAATTTCCTTTGGAGTTTCTCTTCAATAACTGGGGTCCCCATTGGAATACCAATGAAGTTGTACAGCTGGTCACTCTGCAAAGCCTATTAGAGGAGCTTCATTAGCTCTTTTGTTTGATTTCACTAGGGGCTAAGCAGCACTCATTCTATCTTTGTCACTATTAATGCTTGTCTATACAATCTAAATATAGGGTCGTATAGATATACAGTTTATTGCCAAGGCACAGCTGTGAAGTTACTGCTTACAAGCAAATGAAACAAAAAGAACAATCAAAAGGATCAGGCATCCTGATAAAAGCTATTAGAGGCTTAGACTGAATGAGATACAGTTTTCTCTCTCTCGTTCTCTTTTTAACTTCCCACATGTCAATATATCATCAATTGATAAAACAATGCTGAATGTGAGCTTTATTATCAAAGTAATAGTTGGTTTTTTACTGCCAAATTTGTTTCTCTTTTTATTACAAATATAAACCACTAATTGTTGCAAGAATGCTCTCTTGCAAAAGGACTATTTCCCTTTTTATCTATTCTTCCACTCTTTCCCCCAAATTTGCTGAATTCAGCCATTACAATTGGGAGGTATACCATGAAATCTGTGTTTGTTAGTCAAAGCAAACCTCCTTCACTTATAGAGCCCACAATCTGCATGTCATTTTACAGTTATTTAGATCACACAAATTATTTTAAATGTAATTCTATTATCTTTCACATTTACTATTAAATCTTGAGATGAGCATGTATGCTAATGCTGAATCTGAATTACAGAATGTATGATTTGTAGCTTTCAAACCCATATTGCAGAACTTAGAATGATATACAGTATTACATATTTCTTCTGGGTTAATTTGTCATACATATTTTATCCAAAAAAAAATCACATGTTGCTCACTTGTTTTATAGTGGCAAAATTATTTCAGTTTGACTTTAGCTCCCTTTTGCAACCTATTGATGAATCAAAGAACTACACATTTCAAAATTAAATTCTATTTCAATAATTAGAAGGATTGGATTTAAATTCAATTAAAAGTAAATAAAAATCTTAAATCTCATTGATTTAATAATTGATGATGTAGATTTAGCAGTAAATAATGTGTTACATATTGTGCTTCCTCTCACAATGTGAAGAAAAAAGTATTGGTGCCTTTTGCTTACATTTAAAAAGTTGTATACACGTGTTCCAATAACAAATCAAAACAAGTTAGTTTTGATTTGTTATTGGAACACGTGAAGTTACACCATAGATTTTTATGTAACCGTATTTCCAACATTTCTCCAAATAATAGTATTGATAGAGTCCACTAGAGTCTGTCTTCTATAAAAGATTTGTACAATAAATCATTTGCTTGTGAAGATATATTGCACAGGAACATACATTATTGATTTCTAGGACAGGATAGGTAACAAATTCACAAATAATTTTTCCGGTTCCGGTTGGCTAAGATGGAGGAGCTGCGAGCTGTGAGCTGCGAGCTGTAAAACTGAAAAAGAATGTGCTTGCTGAAAATAAACCTACCAGCCCCAAGTTTGGCTACCAGCCCCGTTTGGAGTGAGTCTGCGAGAAGAGCCGTGAGCACTTGCCTGTGGGGCCTTTGGGGGAGCTGGCTGCCGGTGCGTTGGTTGCCAACGCACAGAGCTCGGCGGGGCCGGGCGGGGGGGGCGCGGCCTGTTATCGTGGCTTGTGAGGCATTAGGACCATCGCCACCCCGTCTCTGCCGCTCTGACCCTGCAGTCTCTACCTGGTCTCCATCTGAACCCTCTTCCTCTTCTGCCGCTCCCGCCGTCCTGGTCGCTCTCAACCTTGGCCGTTCCTGCAGTTCGTCTCCCATCGTTCCTTCCTTGGCTGCCTTGCCTTGTTGTTTTGCTTCCTGTCATTTTGCCCTGCCACTCCGGTCGTCTTGCCACTTTGCCTCCTCGTTTTGTCGCCGCTGTTCCTCCTCCTGCAGTTTCCGCCGCCTCGGCGATCCCGCTGCCTCGTCGATCCATCTTGTCACTTTGTCACCTCATTTCTCATTATGCAATGGCCTGCCGTCTGTCTCTTACCGTCTTGTTCCTGTCACCTCTGCTGCCCCGTCGCTTCGTCTCTTCATTTTCATCGCTTGTCCTGTCGTTGCCTTGCCTCCTTGTTGCCTCCTTGCTCTGTCTTGTCGACCTTGTTGCTCTCCTTTTTGCGGCCTCTTCGGACAGTGCCGCCATTACCCGCATCACTGCACCCTTCCCTGTGCTGAGAATAGGACAACGCTAGATTTACATTAATTAACCAATCTCATTGTAATTTTATTACAATGTTATTACAATGACAATAAAGATTATTATTATTATTATTATTATTATTATTATTATTATTATTATTATTATTATTATTATTATTATTATTATTATTATTATAATTAAGGAACTTAAGGACTTATGGCCCCCAATAACATTAACAATGACAATATATATCAAGGCGGTGCCTCCTTTCGGACAACTTTTCTCGCACAGACACCTTAATGTACTCAGCAGCTGACCTCCATGCCCTGTGAGAGTCCCCTGTCTCGCAGGTTTGGCCCTCAACATTAACGAGGGCCCACCTCGATGAGGGATTTATTAATCAAGAGAGGTGGTTGAAACGGAACCCAAAGGGATTTTTAATTAGATTTTTAGTTCTTGTGTTAAGGGGTTCCAGGGAGAGGGGAGGGCAATGTAAATTTACAACTAGGGTGGTGGGGGAGGGTGACTGCCCACTGGGGAATTCTCCCAGGCCAGCTGATGGTCTTGACGGGGAGGGCGTAGGTCCTGGAATTGCGGGGGGGAGGGTCAGATTAACAGAGGGCAATCCCATCGAGACTGTGTATGGGAGGGGTGGGTATTGCGGGAGCAGAGGGCCATATCACATTAGGGGAGGGTGCACCTGCTGTTTGCGAGCGGTGGCGCGCTCTGGCCCTCATGGCTCCTCTTGCAACCCAGGGGGTTCGGGATCTTGGGCTTATGGCTGATGTTGTGTAATGCCAGGTCCATGATTAATAAAGCCCCCCTCATTTATGATCTGGTCTTGGAGGGTGAGGCGGACCTGGTGGGTATCACGGAGACCTGGTTGGGCCAAGAGGGGGGAGTGCCCCTCGTTGAAATGTTCCCTCCAGGTTACCGTGCATTTCACCAGCTGAGAGCCCAGGGTTGGGGTGGGGGGGTGGCGGTTATTATAAAGGAGGGCCTTGACCCGAGGGAGACCACTGTGCCACAGACTGCTGGTTGTGAGTCCCTGTGTGTGAAGTGGGGTCGTGGGAGGCAGCAGGGCGTTCTGTTTGTGTACTTGGCTCCCCGCTAGGTATAAGCAGCCCTACTCGAGCTCTTCAGTGTGATAGCCGAGATGGCGATTGAGACCCCCAGGCTGTTAGTCATGGGGGACTTCAATCTGCCATCGGTAGGCGAAGTGTCTGAGGTGGCTCGGGAGTTCATGGCCTCCATGATGGCCATGAACCTGACCCAGTTAGTTTGTGACCCCACCCACACCAGGGGACACACACTGGACCTAGTTTCCGGCCAGTGGTTGAGTGATCTTGGTTTAGGGAAAATAGTCATCGAGCCCGTCATGGTCAGATCACTCTCTCCTTCGATTGGCCTTTTCAACTGCTGCAGCTCACCATGGGGAGGCGGAACCAGAAGTGACAATATGGTTCCGCCCCAGGCGCCTGATGGACCCTGAGAGGTTCCAGACGGAGCTTGGGCCAATACCTGAGTCCATGACCCGCGGCTCGACTGAGGACCTAGTGGCTGCCTGGAATAGTGCGACCACGGGGGCCCTGGATCGGGTCGTGCCTTTGCGGCCTCTCACCCGACGCCGATCTACCTTGGCTCCTTGGTTTTCCGAGGAGCTGCGGGTGATGAAGTTTCGGAAGAGATGCCTAGAGGGCACCTGGAGGGCTACCCACTCCGAATCTAACCAGACACTGGTAAAGTCCCATTTAAGGACTTACTTAGTGGCGATAAAAGCGGCAAAAAGGAACTATTTCTCCGCTCTTATTGCGTCTGCAGGTAACCAACCTGCTGCCTTGTTTAGGGTGTCCCGCTCCCTCCTCCATCAGAGGACGTGGGATACCCCCTTGCAGGGCTGCGCAGAGGAATTTGGGTGTTACCTGCATGACAAAATCGATCAGATCCGGGACGGGTTAGCCTCCGATTGGTCTAGTTCAGACAGGTCGATGGAGGCAGGTCTTGAGACTGTTATGTGGGAAGTGTTCAATCCTGTGACTCCTGAGGACATGGACAGGTTACTGGGGCGGCTGAACACCATCACATGTTTATTGGACCCATGTCCCTCCTGGTTGATACTGGCCTCCCGGGAGGTTACGCGAGGCTGGCTCCAGGGAATTGTCAACGCTTCTTTGAGTGAGGGTTTTTTACTGGCCACCTTGAAAGAGGCGGTGGTGAGGCCCCTCCTCAAAAAGTCCTCCCTAGACCTGGCTATTTTGGCCAACTACGGTCCTGTCCCCAACCTTCGCTTTCTTGCGAAGGTTGTTGAGAGTGTGGTGGCATGACAGCTCCCTCAGCACCTGGAGGAAACTGTCTATCTGGACTCGTGCCAGTCCGGCTTCCGGCCTGGGCATAGCACGGAAACAGCATTGGCCGCATTGGTTGATGATCTCTGGAGGGCTCGGGATAGAGGTTATTCCTCTATCCTGGTCCTGTTAGATCTCTCAGCGGCTTTCGATACCATCGACCATGGTATCTTATTGCGCCGGTTGGAGGGGCTGGGGTTGGGAGGCACCGTTCTACGGTGGTTCTCCTCCTACCTCTCTGACCGGTCGCAATTTGTGTTGGTAGGAGGGCAGAGGTCGATGTCTAGGTGCCTCACTTGTGGGGTACCAGATGGGTCGGTCCTCTCGCCTCTCCTGTTTAACATCTATATGAAGTCGCTGGATGAGATCATCTGTGGTTTCGGGGTGGAGTTTCATCAGTACGCGAATGACACCCAGCTTACATCTCCACCCCGGACCACCCCAACGATGCCGTGGAAGTGATGTCCTGTTGCCTGGAGGCTGTGCGAGTCTGGATGGGGAGGAACAGGCTTCTACTCAACCCATCCAAGACCGAGTGGCTGTGGTTCCCAGCATCGCGACATAGCCAGTTGGTTCCATCTCTGGCTATCGGGGGCAAATCATTAGCTCCCGTGGAGAGAGCCCGCAACTTGGGCGTCCTCCTGGATTCTCAGCTGTCCCTAGGCGATCATGTGACAGCCGTGGCCAGGTTCGCCTGATACGCCAGTTGCGCCCCTTTCTGGATCGCGATGCTCTACGCACAGTCACTCAAGCCCTTGTCATCTCCCGCCTGGACTATTGCAATGCCCTCTACATGGGCTTCCCTTGAGGTGCACCCGGAGGCTCCAGCTAGTTCAGAATGCAGCCACGCGGGGGATTTTGGGGGCCTCTAGATGCTCCCATGTAACACCTCTCCTGCGTGAGCTGCACTGGCTGCCTATGGCTTTCCGGGTGCACTTCAAGGTGCCATCCATGCCAAGGGACCTGGGTACTTGCAAGACCGCCTCCTACCAAACACCTCCCTCCAACCAGTCTGCTCCCACAGAGAGGGCCTCCTCAGGGTGCCATCAGCCAGTCAATGTTGGCTGGTGACCCCTAGGGGGAGGACCTTCTCTGTGGCAGCTCCGGCCCTCTGGAATGACCTACCCCCTGACCTTTGCACAGCCGTGGACCTGTGCCTTTTCTGCCGAGCCCTGAAAACCCATCTATTTCATGCGGCCGGCCTGGCATAGTTTTAATTTGATTTTACTAGGGGTTTTAGAAGGTATTTTAGAACAGGCCTGTGTTTAATTTATTTTTAGTATAATAATAATAATAATAAATTTAATTTATAGACCGCTCCCTCTCCCCGGGGGGACTCGGAGCGGTGCACAGGGAAGTTAAAAATACAATAAATATACATAAATAACTAAAAGGCAAATTAAACAATTATCCCTGCGCTAAAATTCCCAATTTAAATTACTAAAATCCCATACTAAAAGAGACTACCCTAGGCAGGCCAAGCAGAAAAGATGTGTTTTTAATTTTAGACGGAAGGAGCGGAGGTCCGTGGTTGTTCTAATGTCGGGGGGAAGGTCATTCCAGAGGGCTGAGCCCGCCACAGAGAAAGCCCTTCCTCTGGGCGTTGCCCGCTGACAGAGTCTAGTGGACGGCACCCGGAGAAGTCCCTCTCTGTGGGAGCGAATCGGCCGTGAGGATGTATGGGGCAGGATCCGATCCCGCAGATAGCTAGGTCCCGAGCCATGGAGCACTTTGAAGATGACAACTAGCACCTTGAAGCGCACCTGGAAGACGACAGGCAGCCAGTGCAGCTCGCGCAAGAGAGGTGTTACGTGGGTAAACCTTGAGGTTCCCATTATTGCTCGCGCGGCTGCATTCTGGACCAGCTGAAGTCTCCGGGTGCACCTCAAGGGGAGCCCCATGTAGAGAGAGTTACAATAGTCCAGTCGGGATGTCACTAGAGCATGAGTGACTGTGCGAAGGGCATCCCGATCCAATAGGTGGCGCAACTGGCGTACCAGGCGAACCTGGTAAAACGCCCTCCTGGCCACGGCTGTCACTTGATCTTCCATGGACAGCCGGGTATCCAGGAGGACACCCAAGTTGCGCGCCCCATCCACAGGGGCAAGATGTTCGCCCCCTATGGCCAGCGATGGAATCAGCTGGTTGAATCGGGCAGCCGGAAACCACAGCCACTCGGTCTTGATCGGGTTGAGCCTGAGTCCGTTACTTCCCATCCAGATCCGCATGGCTTCCAGGCACTGGCACATCACCACTACGGCATCGTTGGGGTGGTTTGGGGTAGATATATACAGCTGTGTATCATCAGCGTAGAGGTGATACTCTACCCCAAAACCACGGATGATCTCACCCAGCGGCTTCATATATGTGTTGAACAGGAGAGGCAAGAGGACCGACCCCTGAGGCACCCCACATGTGAGGGGTCTCGAGGTCGACCTCTGCTCTCCTGTCAACACAAATTGCGATCGGCCAGAGAGGTAGGAGGAGAACCACCGTAAAACGGTGCCTCCCACCCCCAACCCCCCCAGCCGATGCAATAAGATACCATGGTCGATGGTATCGAAAGCCGCCGAGAGGTCTAAAAGGACCAGGATGGAGGAACAACCCCCCATCTCTGGCCTTCCAGAGATCATCTACCAACGCGACCAATGCCGTCTCGGTGCTATGCCCGGGCCAAAAGCCGGACTGGCGCGGATCTAGATAATCAACTTCCTCCAGGTAACGGGGAAACTGTTGTGCCATCACACTCTCAACAACCTTCGCCAGAAAGGGAAGGTTGGAGACTGGACAATAGTTGGTTAATAAAGCTGGATCCAAAGAGGGCTTCTTCAGGAGGGGCCTCACCATAGCCTCTTTTAGGGAGGCAGGCAAGGAACCCTCACTTAAGGAAGCGTTGACAACCTCTTGGAGCCAACCTCGTGTCACCTCCCAGGATGCCAGTACAAGCCAGGAGGGACACGGGTCCAATAAACATGTGGTGGCTCGCAGTCGCCCACGTAACCTGTCCATATCCTCGGAAGTAACGGAGTCAAACTCCTCCCAAACAAGATCTGTCTCGTGCAATCCCACTGGGCCATCAATGGGGGCTAACTCGTTCTGTATCTGAGCGAGTATATTTTTGAGTATATTTTTAGTATAGTTACTGTATCAGATGTTTTATTGTTGTTTTTATTATTGCCTGTTCACCACCCTGAGTCCCGTAAGGGAGAAAGGGTAGTATATAAATCCGAATAAATGAAATGAAAATGAAATTCTTGGTTCCAATCATGGATCAACAGAATGCTTTCTTTCTACTTATAAACTGCTTTTCTATTGATGTGAGAAATATTATTCCTTGTTATCAGTGTTTAATGAAGTTAAACAATATTAGACTAAATGATTTTCTACCTGAAATATAATATACTTTTCTTATTTCCTTTTTTCTTCATCTGATTATGTTTCCATTTCATTGCCTACTTTTCTCTGTTTTCTAGTAGCCAGAAAAGCAGCGGACCTGGCTACTTACGGGACTGTCTACTACCACATACCTCCACTCGACCCGTCCGCTCCCACAGGGAGGGCCTCCTTAGGGTGCCGTCCACCGGACAATGCCGGCTGCGACTCCCAGGGGAAGAGCCTTCTCTGTGGCAGGCCCCGCCCTCTGGAATGACCTCCCCCCAGATCTTCGCACAATCACAGACCTTCGCCTCTTCCGTCGGACATTAAAAACTTACTTCTTTTGTTTGGCCGGTCTGGCATAGCTGGTACAGCTATTACTATTTTAAGTGGGTTTTAATTAACGTTTTTAGCACGGGCCAAATCGTATTTAATCTTAATTTTAACTATTTGATTGTTTGTATTTTTATATTTTATATTTTATAGCTCCTGTGCACCGCCCTGAGTCCCATGTCGGGAGATGAAATTAAAGTTAAAGTTAAAAGAAGCAATAAAAAGTGTCAGTTCAAGGATAGACATTAGCCCCCTTCAGATATTAATATACCTAGAATGAGTGTTCTAGTAGCACATGAGCACTCTCGTAAGTCTCATCCTCCATGGAAATCACACAAATGATACTGGTTCCCTGCAGACATTTTTCATTTAGTGTAACTGCAAGAAAAAAAAGGGGGGGTACCATCAGTACATGTTGCTTCATGTGAGTCTGGCCTTAATAAGAAAAAAGCCAGTGAGGAAATACAGATAAATATCTGGAACATTCATGAGTTGGATATTGCCCCTAACAATCTGGCTCCTGATTTTACCAACCTCAGAAGGATGGAAGGCTAAGTCAACCTTGAGCAGGTCAAGATTGATAACCTCCTTACATACATACATACATACATACATACGTACGTACGTACGTACGTACGTACGTACGTACGTACATACATACATACATTCTTTTGGGTAAGCATGGTCATTGAACAAATATGTCAAGGTAGGTTTTGCATAATGCGCAAACCCAACCTATAAAGTATAGCTACCTAGATTTTGTTGACATAAACTTCTTGATAGTTTCAAGAGAACAAAACAAAGAATTAAAACTATAAAGGAATTTGTATAAATGGATTATTTAGGCTACTTTCCCCCAATGTAGGGCTTTCTGAATAGAATTAATGCCAACTCACAAAACTCCTACACAATATGCATCTGGTGCCATGATAGACAAGATTATTTAGGCTGAAATCCCCAAAAAGACGCAGTTCTCCCCTGACAATTATCCATTTTTACCTTTCAGTAAACAAATTTACTTTAAGGAACAAAACATTGAGCATGAAAAAATCTAGTATAATTACAGATAGTTCTCAAAGTACGGCCGTAACAGGGACTAGAATTTTTGTTGCTAAGTAAGACAATTGCTAAGTGAGTTATTCTTGACTTTATTACCTTTTTGCCATGGTTGTTAAGCAAATCATTGCATTTGATTGTCAAACAAATTCCATTGACTTTGCTTGTTGGAAACTGGCTGGAAATGTCTTAAATGGGAAACATGGAATCCTGGAATGTTGCAACCATCTTAAGTATATGCCAGTTGCCAAGCAACCCAAATTTTGATCCTGTAATTATGGGGTTGCTGAAACAGTCATAAATTCAAGGACTGGTTTTAAATCCCTTTTTTCAGTGCGGTTGTAACTTTGGATGGTCACTAAATGAATGGTTGTAAGTCAAATGGGTAGAGTTCCGCTTAAATTCATCAACCTAAATTAGAATTACTTAATTACATAAGACAACATGGAGGAGGAAAGGGCATTTTATAGGCAATAGTTGCTGAACAGCAGAATTTAATTCATAAACTTAATTTAATTCATAAAATAGTGACATACATATAGGGGCCTAAGAAACAATTGTTTTTCAAAGTATGGAAATAGTTTTTCCCTTTTGTTTAACCTGTCTGATTCCCACAAGATGTTAATCTATAATGTTTGTATTCTATTTTTATACATAAGATTCTCTGATCTCCCTCACTGTATTTTATTCAGCCAATGTTAAATAAATTATTGTTAAAGACCTCTTTTACATCATTAATAGTATATTTTAAATACAATTTCTTCATCAAGAATGATTTTAAAACATTTGTGACAAGAGTGTGAGAATTGGGGCATATACTGTTCTATTATTGCTAACAAAACATCTCAATTTCTCACCATGAATCTAAGTCTCTGTTGGGGTTGGTATTCTTGCTCTCTTTTATGTCATCAGCATATACAAACTGTACAAAAATGGTAATAACAACCTGGAAGGAGTAGCAGAATACAGAGCACTCACAATATAATCATTTTAACTAATCAGCATATTTCTCCTCTCAGGAGTCATATTCATATTTAAAGCTGTCAAAAGAAATGACCAAGGAGGAGACTGTGTCAAATTACACCTTAAGGGCTATCCATCACCTGCTCTTGCTGAATTAAAGTGGAAACAATTCACTAATTTCACAAAGTGTGTGGATCCCTCAAACACTTATGAAGATTAGGAAAAAATGTACGCAGCAGAAACATACTGAGAAAGGCACAGAGTACAAATACTTTGGGTCTAGTCTGATAGAGAGATTTATTTAAGAATACGGTATTTAATCATTAATATCATAAATGTATATGCCCTGGGTCCTTTGTGGAGAAGGGCGGGATATAAATATGATTAAAATAAAAATAAAAAAATATGCCAAAGTCTACTGTTACAAATTTAATGTATTAAAAATCCACCAGGGAATGGTTTTAAGATGGAAAGTAATGCTTTGAAAACAAATGACATTGAATAGTAGTTTGTGGTAAGTGTGCAACTAAGATGGTAAACATGCTACCTAGGTTTAAAAAAATGAATTTAGAATTAAGATTAAAGTTTACAATCGTATTCAAGAAATAAGTCCTCATCAAGCTATGCATGGGTGATTTCATAAACTTAGCCATGTGTGGCCTTGCCTCGCCTCCTTCTAGCATTATTTTAAATTTCCCACTCGAGATACAATCTTGATATTCTATGTAAGTACTAACTAATCCATAACTAGTTAGGTAGTCAGAGATAATGTCATTTCCTCAGGGAAGAATTAGATTGAAAAAAGGAAAATATTACACTTAGCAAAAATGTATGAAACATTTAAAAATATTCAAAATATTAACAGATCTAGAAGCAATCTACATACCTGGTTAAAATCACACAATAATTAACTAATAAAATTCAATTTCATATATTTACTGAGTTGAAAAGTGTATTAAAAGTGCAAAAACGTCTATGAACTTTATGAGAACCAACAAATAAAAGCTTCACCCACCATTTTGTGTTGGTTTATCATAATGAACTTCCATCAAAAAAATATACAGTTTTTGTTCAGATGAATATACCTCAGTGAAAGGAACAGCAGTATAAGAAGACAAATTTACTTAGGAAACAGAACTCTGGCTTTGCAAAACAGCAGATCCTATGCCAAAACAATGCAGCAACTACTGGGCAAATTGCCAGTTAGACAGATGCTTATGTTTCTATTCCCACACTCAAATGTCTGCTACACAACACACCTCTCAACCCTCTCCATCTTGACTGACTGTATTCTAGACGATATATAGAATTAATGCTAATTCTATAGCATTACAGAACATCAGCTTTTACCCTTGGCATTTTGGTTTTCATATTTCCTTCCAGCAACTGCTGTATATGAATATAAGACACATTTCACAGAAACGTTATGATTTGGATGAAAAAGAAAAGATTTCTAAGAGCAGGGATTGAGCTCACAGATTAATTATTGAAATTACAAATTGTTAAAAAAAAAACCAATTAGGGCTGTGCACCTCTGTGTGACATTAAAAAACACACTTTTTCTGACTTCTAGATAAGTCTGGAGAAAAATGCCACTAATTTAGGTAATCCAGGTGATTTTTTTTAAAGGCACAATACTTTAATGATTCAGATTATTAAAACAACACCATCTTATTTCAAGCTTGCATAGAACCCTGAAAAAAGAGGCATGCATGCTTTGATTAACTGCAGAGAGATGCTGCATTCATGAGATATCCAAAGCACTTCAAAGCATACATAGCTTAACAAATCAGTAACATTCAATTAACTGCGGAAAGATACTGCATATGTGAGATATCCAAAGCACTTCAAAGCATGCATAGCCTTAACAAATTAGTAGCAAATAATAATAAGCCTGGTACAAGTATTATTACTGAAAAAGTTTGAATACGTGCAAAAAATAATAGAATTTGGGTTGCAAAGAGAACTCTGATACTTGCAAAATATTTACCTTTCTTGAGCTGAGCCAATTTTTTTTTTAAACCAAGTGTAATATTTTCCTTGTGAATTTTGCAATGTAGGTTTTTTTTTAATCCTCAATCTCTTGGTAAACCAGCCAGCACAGAACAGGAAACAGAAACAGTTCATCATTTTACCTATATTATAATTTCTATAGGGATATTTATAATCGTTAAAACATAACCCTGATGTATTAATACCCAGGAAGAATGGATAATTATTTTGTGCACCTTGTTCTATTTCATATAAAACTATCACCAATATGGTTACTAAATTTTATATTCTGAAAACAAATCAACAACTGATGCAACTGTTGTTTTTCCTTTTTAATTATATTTTATGTAGTTTACTTATCATTGATTGAAGTATAATGACTTTTACTATGAACGTTTATATGAAAGCTAACTCATAATTAAACCAAAATTATAATTACAAAACTTCCAGTTAAAAATCAAGAGCAAATATCCCTGGGTGCTTCCATTTTCAAACTATTATTTTACCAGATTATTATCACCTAGATACAACAACCTTGTTAAGAATTATTTCTCAATCAAGCAATTGTTCTACACTTGATGAAAAAAAGGACTATTTTTCTTTTGGGAAATTATGCATGTAATTTAAAACAATTTTTGATTATAATGTGATTAATATATACTGTTCTGTCATAGTTGAATCATTAATGAAATTAGCCACCAGAGGGAGTCAGGAGTACATTCAATCAAAAATTAATACTTTAAAAAATGGTGATTTGTAATTTTCATCACTGTAAAATGTTCATGAGAAACAATTAAGAATATTAATATTGTGATAATGTATTTTTAGATAAGTAGCATTTGTCTGTAATAACTTCTGATCAGATCTCTTTAAAAACATTTCAAACAATAAATGAGTCATAAAATTGAGGAAGTGACTAAGTTCACAATTAATAATTTTTTAAAAAGAAACCATCCATATCCTCTTTCTAAAGAGTCCATTACTATAGCTAGTTAGGCCTTAAATAGGATGGTTTTCAAGGCTATGGAATGGGTCCTCTGTGGAGAAGGGCGGGGTATAAATTTAAATAATAAATAATAGTATGAAACATAAAAAAAACTGTTCATAACCTGGGTTTATCTGCTTCTGGAAAAGGAAGGACGGACAGAAGGAAGGAAAGGCAAACTTGGTTTCAGTGTTCTGTGGTATTCTGGTCTTCTACATTCATATTTCTTTCATGTCTGCAGTAAAGAAGCTTATCTAATCCTGATGAATATGAAGTTTCTGCCTTTAGGGGGGTATTGAAGGCAAAACAGAATTTCTGAATAAGAAATCTGACACCTCTTAATTCCATGGCACCAGTCTCGCCTCCATCTCTTGATTTTAAATCTTATATTTTCATTGGCCTGTTGGAATAAAGTAATTTTCTTCCTCTATCTTATCACTATTCACTATCACAGAACACTTCAATGTATGTAAAATGTTACCATCTATCACTTCACATATAAGGGCAAATGACCTTGGTTTATTTCAAAACCTTTGCAGACATAATTTTATGACTGGTAGCTCATTCCCCGTGTATTTCTTCTTTGTATGTTATGTTTAACTAGCAATATACCTTATTGGCATTTTATTTTTTTGTTTGTTGTTACATTTAAAGTTAAATGTATTAAATATATTTGTTGCCTATTTTGCTGAGGGGCTCCTCTAGGCAGCTTACAACAATAAAAAAGAAGAAATGAAAGGCGTGTAAACAGAAATAAAATAATGGAACAATAAACTAAAGAGTGATAAAGGAACACAATGGGAATAAATACATCAATAAGATAACCAAAAAGGTGGACTTCCTTCCAGTTGGTCGGAGGTCGACGGACAGGTCCTCGACTCATCCGCCGCTTGGTTGCTCCGGCGGCACCTTCGGGGGCAGGGGGCTCTTGCTAAAGAGCCCCCACCACACGGGCAGCTCGCGATGAGTCCCCCCACCCCGATGGCGGTCGGGGGGTGGCTCCTGCCTCGCCCTAGGTGCCGGAGAACGAGTCGCAGGTGGGGGGGAGTTCCTCTTTCGTCCCCTTCGCCGATGGAAAGCCGGAACAGCTGCTGCAATTGAAGACGGGCAGAAAGCCGGGGCTGTAGGCAACACCGAGGCTCCGTTATTACTACAAAGTGGATCGTGAGTGATTTAAAACTAATGCTTTCAACTTTTGCTTTAAAAGAAGAAGGAGGAGGGAGTTTGTAAAACCCCTCCTAGGAAAGGAAAAAAAGTGGCGTTTTAAAATGTTCCCCAGGCTTGGGGAGGTGGAGAAATCAACATCTGATTATTAAACAACAAATGAAAGTCTTTTACTTTAAGATTGATACGGAAACATTGTATCTCTGTCTTGCAATAATTGATATGCACTTTCACTAGCTCTCCGCGGCTTCCAGAGGGGCGGGGAAGATGTTTGTTCTCAGTAAGAAGTACTTCTCTTTAAAATGTGCTGACACTCCCTCGTCTTTATGGGACTGAACTTTTCACCACTGGATTAAGGCAATGGACTTTTAGGATTCCTCCCAGATGTGCCTTCTTTTTTTCTCTTATTTGACTGTTCTTAAAAATTGTTTTCTCTCTGGATTTTAAGCAAAGTGTATTTTAAATTTGGATTTTGACTCTTGTTCTCTCCTCGCCTCACGGACTACCTGTCCAACAGATGCCATATTAGTGACAAGAACCTCATACTTTCGACTTCCTGTTCCTGTTCCCGGCGGCGACGGACGAACCGTGGGGTTCGTCTGCCGTTTTGTTCTTTTTTCTGCCCCTAACAGGGCGGGGTACCCCTTTTTTTTGGGGTCCCTCCGTAAAACTGGCTTGCCTGGGCTGGTTTATCCTGGTGGTGGCTGGGAAACGGCCCTTGTCTTCGGTTTAGGCGAAGGAAGACATGCTGCGGGGGGTATTCCCTTCGCCAATGGAGGACGGCAACGTACAATGAATTTGAAGAGAGCTGAGTGTTCGGGTCAGAAGACTTTCCGAGGCTTTGGCGGCGAGGTGGAGAGTGAGTGACTTTAAAGTTATTTTTGCTGGCAGCCTGGACTGAAAGAATGTGGAGGGGGTGTTTGTTTGTTTAACCCCCCCTCGGAATTAAAGCGGCGCTTGGAAATGGCTTGCGAGGAAGCGGACGTTTCTTATCTGGACTGCTTTAACAAGCGAAAGTGATTTGCGGCTTGTTTTTTCAAAATGTATCTAAGTCCGGCTGGCTTGAAACAATTTTTCCTTTGCTACTTTCTCCTGCTGGCTTTCAGTTTGGGCGGTGGAAGATGGCTTCCCTTTGTTCTTGAATGACTATTTCACTTATGGAAAATTACCAACATCCCTTTGTGACTGGGATTTCCTCTCTCTGTTAATGAAGAAATTTCTGGTCTAATTGATCCCATCTCTGGAGTGCCTTCTCTGCTACAACTATTGATTGTGAAAGCTGTTTTTTCTCTGGATATTGAACTTTTTAACCCTGATTTGGACTTTTCTCCTCCTGATTTGCTTCAACGGCCCCACCCAAAAAACGCCATCTTAGTGGCACTGACCTTAACAGTTTATCATGGCACAAAAATCAGAATTGGCAGGTTTGGAACAAAGAATGTCTTCTTTGGAGACAGTGTTACAAGCTTTGGTGCAAGAAATTACAGCTTTGAGAGAAGATAATTGCAGCTTCAAGAAGGATCTTTTGGAAACATGGAAGCAAGTGCTGGAAAACACACAGAAGACTGAGGAGTTGGAAGGGGGCTGGCTGGGGCAAAGGGAGAGCTTAAAATGTTAATAGTGAGGTTGGAGAACTAACTGGGCATATGTCTAGGATGGATTTTGAAAGGATGTCATATTTTTTAAGATTTCAGAACATTTCTGAACAGGCTGGTGAATGTCTTCCTGAACTCATGAGTACAATTTTAGCAGACTATTTACAGAAACCTAAAGATGAGATCAGGGGGGACATTGACCTAGTCTACAGAATAAATTCAGCATATGCCAGGATAAATGAAGTACCCAGAGAGATACACATTAAATTTGTTAGAAGGTCAACCAGAGAGGGAATTTTGAAGGCGCAGAGAGGGGGCCCATTAATTTACCAACAAAAGGAAGTCGTCATCTTGAAGCAGATCCCAAAAAAGATTAGAGAGATGAGAAGGAGGTATTCCTTCTTATCCAAAAAATTGTTTGACCATAGGATTTGGTTTAAGTGGGCGATGCCGGAAGGGATGCTGGTGTTCTGGGAAGGAGGGAGAGTTAGGATTAAAACAGTTGTTGAGGCGGAAGCCTTTTTTAAGAAACATTCCTCAGTCCTGGGGGAAGATTCAGGGGGGACGGGGGAGGCCACGGCCCCGCCTGCTGGAGGCCAGGAAGGAGAAAAAGAAGATACAATTGCCAAGAGACTTAGATCCAAAAAATGATTTTGCTTGGTTTTTTATTAATATACTTTAACCTTGTTATCTGGATGTTTGTATATGACTGCCAGCATAGAATTGAGAATTTAGGATGTATGCACTTATTTTCATCTCGTAGTACTTCTGAAAAATGTCTTTCTTAATGTTTTATTGTGAAGCCCTGGAAGGGCCAATGATCCCGACACAAAAGTTCTCAAAATGTTTCTGTATCCCTTACCTTTCCCTTTTGGAAAAATTGTAAAAACCCAATAAAACTTTTTCAATATAAAAAAAAGAACCTCATACTTTCATTATGGCTTCAAAAAAGCAGCTACACCAACCCAAGATTACTTCAATGTTATCCAAAGAAATGGAGGTGGAAGCTACACAGTTATCAGCAATAGAGGAAACTCTTCAAAACATTATGAAAGAATTAAAAGAGATCCAGAAAGACAATGTCAGCTCAAAATTGGAACTTTTGGAGACACAGAATGCACTAATGGAAAACAAACAAAGAATTGATGAACTGGAGGGGGGGCATCCGAGATGAGAGGAGAAATAAGTAATTCTCAAAAGGAAATAGTGGATTTAGCTGGTCATATATCTAGGATGGATTTTGAAAGGATGTCTTACTTTTTAAGGTTTCAAAATGTTTCTGAAACTGTCTCTGAAGATTTAAAAGATTTAATGTGTACGATGTTAGCAGATTACACTAAAAAGAGCAAAGAAGATATTTGGGGGGACATCGATTTGTTTTATAGAATTAACTCAGCATATGCCAGAATAAATGAAGTACCCAGAGAGATACATATTAAATTTGTAAGAAGGTCAACGAGGGATGGGATCCTGAGAGCACAGAGAGACGGTCCCTTGATATACCAACAGACTGAGATTGCCATCTTGAAACAGAACCCGAAAAAGATTAGAGAAATAAGAAGGAAATATTCCTTCTTATCAAAAAGATTATATAAAAAGGGGGTCTGGTTCAAGTGGTTGATGCCCGAGGGAATGTTAGTATTCTGGGAGGGGGGGAGAGTAAGAATTAAAACAATTGCAAAGGCGGAAGCCATTCTTAAAAAACATTCCCCAATCCTGCAGGATGAAAATGGGGGAATGGGAGGGGCCACAGCTCCGCCCACTGGAGGTCAGGGAGAGGAAGACACCATTGCTAAAAGACTCAGATCTCACAAATGACTTTTTTTCTATATAGTATAACCTTTATTTGGATGTTTATAGAAACAAATGATTGATTGCATGAATATAAAATGATATATTTGTATCTCTTTCCACTTTTTAGGGAAATGAAAAATGTATTGTATTTCCTTTTTTTTTTGTACGAAGCCTCGGATGGGGCTGACACCTCCGACATAGATGTCCTCAAAATATATTTTTAACACCTTATACCCTTTTCCTGATTTTAAAAATTTGTAAAAACCAATAAAACTTTTTTTCACAAAAAATAAGATAACCAAAAAGATGGATGAGTGGAGAGCAGAGAGAAAGAAGGAGGAGTAGAGTCTGCTGTCAATCTAGCAGCCACCTCCAGTATGCAACTCCCCCATTTGGTCACCAGGCCAACCAACAGAGACAGGCCTTCAGACTCCTATGGAAGGCTAATAGGGTGCGGATAGATCTTACCTTAGAGCACAGGTGTCAAGCTCGTGGCGTCACGTTGCTGTCATATGATGTTTCGTGGCGTTTTCCTGTTTGCAGAGCTGGGGTGAGCATGGTCTGCACGTGACACTTCCAGCCCCTGGGCCACCAATTTGACACCCCTCCTTTAGAGGATAAGATGTTCCAAAGGGTAAGTGCTGCAGCAAAGAAGGCTTTTCTGGATCCTAATAGTCCAAGGTCTTTGACCCCTTTTGGATCCGTAGTAGGCCCTCTCTGCCAGCACAAGTACGATGGCTTTGTTTTAGCGGGACAAGATGTTTTATCAGGTAGCCTGGACTGATGCTATTAAGGGCATTAAGGGTCGCAAGTAACACTTTGAACTGCACTCAGAAGAAGATAGATAACCAGTGAAGTTTCCATAGCAGAGATGTAATATCAGCCATCCTAGAAGCTCCAAAGACTGTTCTTGCTATTACATTTTGTACCAGCTATACTTTCCAAATGGATTTCAAGAGTAACCCCATATTGCAGAAGTCCAGTTGGGATGTGACTGAGACTTGAGTAACTGAGTGCAAGGAGTCATAATCCAGGAAAGGTTGCAGGTGGTGCACAAACCACAGCTGTCCAAAAGCTCTCATATTCACCCTTGTCTCTTGCTCTGCAAGTTGGAGATGTGAGTCCAGGAGAACACCTAGGTTGCGAACTTTATCTGAACAGAGTAGTGTCACTCCATCCAAAACTAAGGATGACATATATGGATAAAGGGGAATCAAGGAAGCCTAGACAGAGTCCTAAAATCCTCTTTGCAATGTTGTCAGATGTAACCTTTTCTACCTGAATTTCTTCAATTGCTCTGTTTTCTTCTGGTGATGTACAGAAGGAGGAAAAATCCATATGATAAAATCGCTCAGGATACCTCACTAATCAGAACAACTCTAATAGTATGTGGGAATTACCTTGGGAGACTAGACCCAGAGACAGTGAAATAAGAAATTGATAGTGGGCAAGGCAAGAGACTCAGAAGAGACTCTCCTTAATGTGCAGCGGGAGAACTGCACTTTCCAACTTGGAAAATTCTATTAATGTAGACTTATATTATATCCCCTAAAATTTAAAACCACTTGTACCTAAACCAATAATGAATCAAATCCAAAATATCAGTTGCTTTATTAGACCTTCTCAATGGTGAGATTCAAATAATTTAACAACTGGTTCATCCAGGGTCAGTTTGGCTGTCATGGGAGGTGTGGCCAATCCCTGTCCTCCAGCTCTGTCATACATGCGGGATTAGCCTTCCGCAACAGCCAACCTGACCCTGAGAAAACTGGTTCTTAAATTACCTCCCCCGCTATCAGAGTGGATTCTGGGCGCCGCACTGCAATGGAGAAATGGGAAATGGAGGGGCCAGCACAAGGGAAGGAGGAGGAGCAGGGAGAGGGACGAGGGAAAGCGGACTTCTCCTTCTCTTGTGCTGGCCGCTCCATTTCCCATTTCTCCATTGCAGTGCGGTGCCCAGAATCCACTTTGATAGTGCAATGAAGAAATGTGCAACGGTGCACCCAGCACAAGGGAAGGAGGAGGAGCAGGAAGAGGGAAGAGGGAAAGCGGACTTCTCCTTCCCTTGTGCTGGGTGCACCGTTACACATTTCTTCATTGCAGCGCAATGCCCAGGATCCACTTTGAAAGTGTTGGGGGGGGGGGGGTAATTTAGCAACCCATTCTCTTGAACTGGTACAAACCAGCTGAACCCCACCACTGTATGTGCCATAGCAATATGGTTGCTATGATAGCAATATTATTCAGGTATTACTATTGGTCTTCCTGATTCTTTTGGTTAACCAGACCCTTAAAGGAAGCAAGACACACAGTGTAACAACAGAACATTCTATCTAGTTTTTTAATATAAATGACAGAAAATAGAAACTGATAGTGGTCTGATACATGGAACGAGAACACATTGTTCCATTAGCTTAAACCGAAGGAAAAGAGTACAGTCTTTCCTATGAAAAAGCATACCAAATGGTCTGATCACAGATGGCACTATCTGAACATTACGAACCAACATGTTCTACATTGTGGTCATTTTTCCCCCATCTTTGGTATTATTCACAGAAGGCTCTTGCAAAAAAAACACACAAAAAAACTGGCAGATTTGTTAAAAGGATCAGCAGAAGGAATAAAAATTATAGACATTTATTTTATTCATCAATTTATTTTAAGAATGCTGCATTTCTCTGGTGCTTCTCCCACCAAGAGACGTTTAGTTAAAAGTAGGAAAAGCTAACGATTATAACAGTATCTTATATATAACCCACATGCATTGGGGGGGTGGGGGGGAATGACATTTATATATTAAGTGCAGGGTATGAATTAATAAGTAATAAATAATAACAATAAATTTAGCTACTTCTGAGAAGCGGCTACAGTCATAATCCAAAGTCACTTTACATAGGTAGATGGCCATAATAATAATAATACATTGACAAAATCACCAATAGTAAATTGCAAAACGTAGCTTTACTTTGAATAGCTTATATCTTCAACAATACCTCTAACACCATCAAACAAAAACGTTGGCCAATCTCAAGCTCTTGGAAATAACTCCATAGGTGGATAAAAATGCCAAACATATCTGGCTGACAACAACCATAATTGTCAAATATTTAGCACATATATGGCAGTAGAATTTTCGGCTAAAGAAATATGCTATAGTAGGATAAAATTACGAATAGTAATGGAATTGAAATGCTGAATGGCCAAATCATCAAGAGTCAACAGGATGAAACCTACAACTACTTGGCCATTTTACATGTAGGTTTACCATTAATCATGGACAAGTTAAGTATATAATTAGTAAATAATATTTCCAAAGAATAAAAAAATGCTAAAGACAAAATTTAATGGTGGAAATATCATTAAGCTATAAATACCTGTAGTACAAAACAGTGCTGGAATTATTAACTAGATACAAGATGAACTGGTGATTTGGACCAAATTCAAGAAAATTGATGACAATCCACTATGCATATATCTCCATAGTGATATTCATACCTGCTCCTCAGAAATGGAGACAGAGGTTTATTTCAGGTCAATTAAATGGATGAAGGAATGTGTGCATTGCTTGATTTTCTAAATGACAGCCAAGAACAAGCATTGATGCAAATTAAATTTTGGAACTTACTGAATGTACAGAAAACAAAATATGAATATCAAAATAATGTAATAAACCCACAAACAGGATGCTGGTAATGAAAAGCACTACATGGTCCATTTCTACAAAAAAAATCAGAGAAGAGTGGATAAAGATAATTTAACACTTTCTTATACCCGGGGCATTAAAAAAGGAAACCTGAATGCATAATCTTGGCTGTGCAAGAAAAAGATATTTGAGCTAATGCAATCAAGGCCAGAACTGGAAAAAAAATTCATCAAATGATTCAGGGTGAAGATTGTGCAAAAGAAGCAGAAGAAAAAGGAGATCATACAGTATATTCAGTCCGTGCAAGAACATTGCATAAACTGACTATAAACAATGACAGTCACTAGCACAGTTGCCAAAGTGTGAATAATTGATGTGGAAATACTGGAGCATAGTATAGTAAAAAACAAAAAAAATTGGAGAAAAACTGAAAATATCTGAAAATCAAATCAAGTTTGAAAGATTAGGACATAAATCAGCCATGGTGGTCTCAGTTGTTATTAGCACACTTGGTGCCAGACCAAAAAAACCTTGGACGGCACTCAGGAAATCTACACGTTAATAAAATTTCCATCTGACAATTGCAAAAAGCCACATTGCTTTGAACTGCAAATATGCAGTACTATGCCAATACATTAGAACATCCTAGGAGGTTCTTGGGAAGAACTTGATGCATGTGAAGGCTGGTACCAGCTAAAGAACTGGCATCTGTTATTTCATATTGTTGTGAATATAATAATAACTAGCTGAAAACCCGGGCTCTGCTATGAAACTATGTGATTAGGCTTGATAAATGATACATAGCTTGAAAATTAATGAGTAGTTACGATCGACCTCTCCTCTCCCCTCTCCCTCAGGCTTGTCCCACAGAAGCCTCCCCTATCCCATCCCCTTCTTTCCCTCAGCCTTGCCCCACAGAAACCTTTCCTATCTTATCCCCTTCTCTCCCTCAGGTTTGCCCCACAGAATCCTGCTTTCTTTTCTTTTATTCAAATTTATACCCCGCACCTTCTCCAAAAAAGGACCCAGGGCTGCCCTATCCTATCCTCTTCTCTCCCTCAGGCTTGCCCCACAGAAGCCTTTCCTCTATCCACTTTTCTCCCTCAGGCTTGCCCCATCTATCTTATCCCCTTCTGTCCCTCAGGTCTGCCTCACAGAAGCCCCACCTATCTTCTTTTTGTCATGTTTGCCCCAAAGAAGCCCCACCTATCTTACCACCTTGATTTCCAAATGAGATGCAAAAGTTGCTCTCATCAGAAAAGAGGACTTTGGACCACTGAGCAACAGACCAGATCTGTTTTTCTTTAGCCCAGGTAAGACATTGTTTGTTGTTCAGGAGTGGCTTGACAAGAGGAATACGACATTTGAAGCCCTTGTCCAGGATACATCTGTGTGTGGTGGCTCTTGATGCACTGACTCCAGCCTCAGTCCACTCCTTGTAAAAGTCCCCAACACTTGTGAATGGCCTTTTCCTGACAATCCACTCTAGGCTGCGGTCATCCCTGTTGTTTGTGCATCTTTTTCTTCCACACTTTTCCCTTCCACGTAACTTTCTATTAATGTGCTTTGATACAGCACTTGGATGGTAACATCCAACTTCTTTTGCGATTACCTTTTGAGGCTTTCCCTCCTTATGGAGGGTGTCAATGATGGTTTGCTGTGCAACTGTCAGGTCAGCAGTCTTCCCCATGATTGTGATTCCTACTGAACCAGACTGAGTCCCAAACGGGAGCGAGGGCGGTATACAAATTAAAGTAATAAATAAATAAATAAATTTAAAGGCTCAGGAACCCTTTGCAGCTGTTATGGCTTAATTAGCTGATTAGAGTGGGACATTTTGAGCCTAGAATATTGCACCTTTTCACAATATTCTAATTTTCTGACATTGTGGATTTGGAGTTTTCATGAGCTGTGCGGCATAAGCATCACAATTATGACAAATCACAGCTTGAACTATCTTGCTTTGCATGTAATGAGTCTATCTCATATATTAGTTTCACCTTTTAAGTTGCATTACTGAAATAAATGAACTTTTGCCCGATATTCTAATTTTTCGAGTTTCACCACAAAATACTAATGCTCTGGTCATTTCACAAAATCCTTTGTTTACCAAGCACCTAGAAGCCAAGAGGAACATACATGCCAAATTTCAAGTTTATATGCTTAAAATTCTGGAGATTTCATGATTCCTGTGTGAGTGTTTTTGCGTCTATATATATAGATATAATGGAAGATGCCATTTAGGGCATTGAGTGAATCTGGTTCTCAGTGCAGGAATTCATCCAAATAATCTAAAACTCCATGGCAGATGGCTGCCTAAGCTCTGCTTACATGCATCCAATGTATCTCACTACTTTTTTTGGTAATTGGTTCATTTATCAATTATTGTTTATAAAAACCCCAAACCAGAAATCTAACACAAGCTAACATACTGCTTTTATTTGGTATGCTTTCTTTCTTTACATTCCTATTTTTTTTTCTCCTAAGACAGCTTTTTATATAATTTCATTGATTTTACATGGGAATGTGTCCTTAAAACCTTATCCAAGTGCACGAATGCAGTTACATAGCTATTCCTTGTGTTTCAGAGCAAGCACAAAGCTTCTTAAGATGTCTTTCTGCACTTTTGAGCCTGAATTATCGCCCTTTCTAATTTCCTGAGCTGAAGGAAGAAGTCTTCAGTGGAAGATTTAAGAACTCTCCAGCTGTACAAAGTAGGATGTGTCAGGAAATTTAGTTTAACTGGTAGCAACCTATTGTAGACTAGAAATCTGGCAATGAAGTTGTATATATTCCCTCCTAGTGTAACTGTACATGACTCCAATTCCACATAAAACAATTTATGAAATCTTTTTTCAATACCGTGTTTGATACACCTATGCAATTGTTATTGTATCTAGTCCACCCTGGTATAACTTAACAGCACTTTTTCCAAGGTAGTCCTCAACTTACAATTAATATTTGAGCCAAATATTTCCATTGCTAAGTTAAGTGTTTTGCCCCACTTTTCGACCTTTCTTGACACAGATGTTAAGTGCATCAGTGTAGTTGTGAGTTGGTAACATGATTAAGTAAATCTGACTTCCTCATTGATTGATCAGGTCACAAAAGATGATATGAAAGGGGATTTTAGCACAGGCCCAGATTTAATTTGTTTTTAATTGTATTTGTATATTTATTGTATTGTGGTTTTAGTTTTTCCTGTGCACCGCTCCGAGTCCCTACGGGGAGAGGAGCGGTCTATAAATTAAATCATTATTATTATTCATTATTATTATGATGCAGGATACATGCCAGTTGCCAAGTTTTGAACACATGACTCTGAAGATGCTGCAACGGTTCTAAGTGTGAAAAACGGTCATAAGTGCTTTTTTTCAGTGCCGTTGTAATGTTTCCAGCCGTTTAGGCTGGAAACTAGGATACCAGGAGTTCTAGTCAGAGTTCTAGCTATGGCACAAAGCCAGCTAGGTAACCTTGGCCCTGCTGAGTTTTAGGAAGGAGGCAATGGCAAATTGCTTCCAAACAATCTTGCAGAGAGAATTGCAGGAACTTATCCAGGCAGTTATCTCAATTCAACACTGACTGGAAAGCACACATGATGTTATCCACTCAGTTGTGTTCAATTCTTGGCAATTCTATGGGCCAGGTCTCTCCGCATCTTCTGATCTTGCACTACTTTGGAAGGCATACATACACACTATATAGGAGAAGGAGAAGAAACGCAGGACTGGGAAAATAGTGAGAAAAGAAGGATTGATGCCAGCAAAGATCCCGATTTTTTTTGCCAAAACTGGAAAAATAAACGCTCGGTCTGGAAACACCCAGAAGAAAGCTGTGACATTGAAGCTCAGTGCTTAGCACAGTCCACAGCAGATTACATCCTGGGTGGGCGCCATCTGTCCCCTGTGGCACATTAGAAGTGCTGAAATGAGGCCGGAGGAGGAGGAGGAGGAGGACGAGCAAAGCATGGTGTTGAAAGAACAGCCTATTTACTCGCTAGATATGTGGCAGTTAGGAAAATGCAGTCTGAAACGGCGAGGGCGCCTCGTTCGCCTGCCTGCGATTTGGCGCACGGCCCCACTGACTTTGACGAACGCCCCCCACCCGCCCTCTCTGATCGCTTGAGATGGCGGTGGGAACGGAGTTCAGCCTCTTCGCAGCCCCAAAGCCAGCCTTCTGCAAGAACTGCGGGAAGGCTCCGGATGTCGTTTCACCCAAAGCCGCTCTCCGGGCTCTCTCCGGAGCGCCTCGCCTCCTGTTGCTGCTGCTGCTGCTCCTGTCACGGTCGGGACTTTTCGAAGGGCTTCTCTTCCCCCTCACCCTCTTGACAACCCCATCCGTCCCTTTGCGGGGGTGGTGGGCTATCATGCTGGGCTGGGGAAAAAAGTGAAAGTCCCAGGTTCCGCTTCCTGACAGCGCCTCGCCTTCAGTCACCCGTTCAGGAAAGGCACTCGCCTCAGGCGCAGATGGCCGGCGAAAAGACGCGGAGGTTCACTCGCAGCTTGCTGAGACCCAGCATGGCAACTGAGCTTCGCCAGAGCGCCGCCGCTACCGCCACTGCCGGCGCCGCCGCCACGAGCAGCGCCAATCGCAGCCGCTTCCCCAAGAGGGTGAGTTCAGCTCTTCTCTTCCGGGGAGCGCGGAAAAGGCGCGAAGCAGCGTCCGAAGGAATCCGTTAGGGAGGCGGGTAGGGGGGATATTAAGATCCCCTCGGCCAATTGGCCTCTCTTGGGGCGAGGTCGCCAGGTTGGGCGCGGACGCGGTTGTGGGATGGTCGCTGTGAACGGGGAGGGTTGCGGTTTGGAGAGAGGGGCCGATGACAGAAGACCGCTCTCTCCAGTACTGTCCAGAAAGGCGAGTCAGCAACTGGGAGGCAGGTTTTATGTCCAGCCCTCCCTGGACACCAGCAGAGAATTGAGCTTAGAGGCTTTGTGTAGAAAACCATTGCTCTCACTCCTGGGCTATGTCTGCAATCCAGAGGGTGGGTGGCACATCCCTCTGAGGATGGGAAGGCATTTTCCTTCAATCATCCTCCTGTTCTTTTCAACAATGCCAACTGCTTAGCATTATTATTGAATTATTATTATATGGTTATTGAATATATTTGAAATAGGCACATGTGCGTAGCACACATACACACACCCAGAAAAACACAGCATTAGCCAGTATGTTTTTAACAGCGGAAAGAATGAGGAAGGTGCTGTTCTGTGGTCAACAGTCTTGAGTTGCTCAAAAATGAGCCACACTGCAATGCAATCCTAGGTATGTTTTTGTAGAAGTTGTGTTGAAAGAACTTCCTAGTTGCCAGTTGAGGTGGTGAATTCTCCTTGGCTGGATGTCTGAATTTAGGAGTAGAGAGCCATCTGTTGGAGAACCTTTAATTTGGGATCACACTTTGGGCTGGAAGTTGCCAAAATAACCCTCCCTTCATTGTCATCCTTAATTGTCTCTCTCTCACACACACACACCTACTTGCAAGGCCTTAGTTATCATTGTTCTTTCTGTTTTGCTTTGTAACATTATACTTCTTTTCAGCAGCAACTGCTGTATCTATTGGAGAAAAATAAACAAACAAAAATAAACTTGATGCAATTTAATTATATTACATATATTATGACAGAATAAATATATGCTGTTAATTTTTTATGGTTCACTTCATTATTAAGCTGGCAATACCACAAAAATGTTTGTGATAATTTGGAGGGAGGGAGGCATTTAAGGTGCAGCATGATTCATCATATGAATGATTCATTAGCAATCCAATGCCATTTATCTTATTTTATCTCAGTATCATTGTTTTTTAGGATAACAGAAAATAGAGTTCAAAGGGACCTTGAAATCTTCTAGTCCAACCACCTCCTCAGGCAGGAAACTTATACCATTTCAGACAAACAGTTGTCCAATCTCTTCTTTAAAACTTCCAGTGTTGGAGCACCTACAGCTTCTGAGGACAAGTTGTTCCACTGATTAATTGTTCTGTCAGGAAATTTCACCTTAATTCTAGGCTGCTTCTCGCCTAGATTAGTTTCCATCCATTGCTTCTTGTTCTCCCCTCAGGTGCTTTGGAGAATACTTTGACTCCCTCTTCTTTGTGGATATTGGAACACTGCTATCATGTCCCCCATAGTGCTTCTTTTCATTAAACTAAACAAACCCAATTCTAGAAACTGGTCTTTATATGTTTTATCCTCCAGTCCCCTAATCAGGTTCCATTCTGGTTTTCCCCAGTTTTTATCATTCATCTTTTTCTTCCAATTATAACCCTTGGAAGTAGGATCTTAAAATGATAAGCAATATGCTTAATGATTATTTTTGACACATTTGAAGATGAAGAATTAGCAATGCAAAGGCAAAACTACTGCTGTTTGCTAAACATTCCAGAATTCACCTGTAGTAACCAATGGCCTTGAAATTGAACAAATTAAGGTATTAAATATCTTAAAATTGCCTTTAAAGCCTCCAATGGGAGAAGTGCTCATTTATGTAGTCCAAATCATCTTTGGTAATTGGAATATTAATTTAAGGTAACCTATTTATGCCTGTTGCCTTAAAACCATTTTCTGCCAAAGTATGCTTTCAGTTTTTGTACAATGCACAGCCAACATTTTAAAGAATTATCTTCCAAATTCTAGCTCAGTGCTTCAAAGGTGTAAGCCTGGAGTACTGTCAAGGTTAAAGTAATTAACCTTGACTCCAATATTTGTTTGCTTGCTTGGTTGTTTTACTTATTGGTTAAAAATAATATTTTTATCCATCATTTGGACTCTTCTCACAGTAGAAGGTAATTTCAATGCCAAATGGAATGCTATATTCTTATGGACTCTCTTGGAAAATCTCTCTGGGGTCCAAGCAGGCCAAAAGCATGTTCTGGTCATGGAAAAATAATTAGATCACTCACATGCCCAGAAACATATTTCTAAGAAGCTCTTCTTTTCTCTTTAAACCTGTAAGAGTTTGAAATCTGACAGCCTTGCCATTAACTGTTATAGAAAGCAGACCTAAGAAAACAACCTATAACACCTGTATGTGCCATATGGCATAGGAGCTAGAGATACATTGCCTGTATTCTTAATTATGAGATTTATTGAGAGCTTAAATCTCATTATATTTATCCTCATATAGTAAAATATTCAAAGTATACTGATATCTTTTATAAGCAAATTATTTTCTTCAACCAATCACATGTCAACCCACTGTAGGTCACTGGTTTTCATTAGACTGACTTAAAACTAGCGGAAATTGATATTTGATTATTTTACTCACTGTATGAGATAAAAAATATCAACTGATGGACAGAAAAGATTCTGTTGAAGTACACTTCCTGCCAAGGAGGTTTATGTTTCTCCTTTGACTTTCTGCAGCAGTTTTACAGAGTGTCAGTGTTACCAATATCATCCTCATTGAATGTTTAGTTTTAAGGTTGCTTTAGCTTTAAATAATCATATGATTTATGACTTAGGTTCACAGCTTTAGGTTAATAGTGCTTTGTCACAATATTTTATATTTATATCTAGGATGTCAACTGAAATATTGCTTTCTGACTTGCATTTATTTTGCTAGCTTGACTGTTTCTGTTTTATGCTGCTCATTTCAAAATAAAGACTGAATGACTTTTGAAAACAGTTTTCGGGAAAGTTAAGAGGTACAATGAATGCTTTCAGAGTTTGCATGGCTTAAAACATTCTTTTGCCCCTTAAAACTAATTGTGGGATCATTAGTAAGTTATTTGCAGCCTGAATCACACCTTTTACAGTGCTGCCTTGTGGAAACACTTTCCACTCCCACAAGAGAACACATTTTCCATTCACTGCTGAAATGGATTCAGCCTGTGAACATAAATAATGATATTACATTCTTATAGGTATCTTCAAAGCAATATTATACTTTTACAGAGATCTTCAGAGCTGTAGCTAGTTTTGGAACTTTCTCAACCCAACTCCTTCTAAAACGATGTTGACTGAAACAGTGTAAGACTTTGGGTCATAAATTTCTTATACATTCTGTCTTCTTTGAAAAGAGAAATAGTTTATTAGCCATTTTAAGATAATTGATGCTTTTGCATTTGAGACCTAAGTTTCAGTGAACATCTGAATAATCACACAATCTTCATATTTCAAAAGCTGCATTTTTATGTAGCTGCAAATAATAATAATAATCTTTATTGTCATTGTAATAAAATAAAAAAATTACAATGAAATTGGTTTGAGCGTTGTGCTAACAGTTGCATCAGGTGGAATACAGACAGCAGTGACAACTATAACAGAAATCTCTCCAGGCAGATTTCTGTTATAATTGTCACTGCTGTCTGTATTCCACCAAATGTATAGATGTTAAATGTTTAAAAAGAAGCAACTTAAAATTGTGAGGGTGGGAATCTTTTAGTTGTAGTTTTATATTCAGGTAGTCTTATGACCACAATTAAGCCCAACATTTATGTTGTTAAGTGAGACATGTGTTAAGTTAGCTTTGCCTATTTTATGACCTTTCTTGCCACAATAGTTAAATGAATCACTGCAGTTGTGAAGTGAGTAACATGGTTGTTACTGAGCCATAGTGCTGCAGGGGTTAGAGTGCAGTATTGCAGGATAATTCTGCTGACTGCCAGCTGCCAACACTTCGGCAGTTCGAGTCTCACTGGTTCAAGGTTGACTGAGCCTTCTATCCTTCTGAGGTCAGTAAAATGAGGGCTCAAACTGTTGGGGACAATATGCTGACTCTGTAAACTGTTTAGAGAGGGCTGTAAAGCACTGTGAAGCAGCATATAAGTCTAAGTGCTATTGCTATTGTTAAGTGAATCTGGATTCTCTATTGACTTTGCTTGTTAGAAGGTGATCACATGACCCTGGACAATGCAGCCATCATAAATGTGAACTAGCTGCTAAGCATCCAGATTTTTATCATTGACCATGGGGATGCTACAATGATCATAAGTGTGAAAAAACAGTCACAAGTCACTTTTTTCAGTGCCCTTGTAACTTTGAACAGACACTAAATGAACTGTTGTAAGTCAAGGACTACCTGTGCACAACTTTCCTTCTACATGTGATATAGACTGTTACAAATTGAAAAGCTAGCAACCACAAACTGATGAAAGAAGGAAAGGATTCAATAGAACCTTGTTTACATTCTGAATTGTACTTTGTGGCGAAGTGGACTTGGAGTTAGGTGGCTAATATATTTAAATAAATAAACAAACAAGCAAATATAAAGAATCTGGCAGACCACCAGATGGCAGTGATCTCCTTATAATGAGAGAAAATTTTCTTTAAAAGATTTATTCTTTTAAAGAGTTACTTTAAAGATTTACTCCAAAATGATAGCAAATTATAGTGTCTTAAATGTGCAGGGGAACCAATGACACATAGAATAGATATCTTCAACTTAGTGTGGTTTCTAGTTGACATTTATCTGTTTCTTCCCAACTAACCGACCGGTGAGTCAGACTTTCCCTTTGATTCAATTTACCTGAATTATTTTCTCTTTTTCTAGACATTTAACTTGTTCTGAAAGGATACCGATTTCCACTCTTTCCTCTCTACATGAGTATACAGTTTCTTGCTTGCACAGTTCTGCCTTTCGTTTTCATAGGAAACAGTAGAGGGAGAGGCTGAGATAAATCTGCCTTTTTCTACGTGCCACAACAAGCATCTTTCTCACATAAAAAAGTGAATTTAAATATTGCAAAATCTGAGTCTAACTGACATGAGAAAATGGGAAGGGCTTGTTTTATAAAGGGAATGAAGGACAGCATTCACAACAGCTCCCAAAGGCTCAATTCAAATGGCGTGAATAAGCTTCAGAATGGGATATGCAGCTCAGTATAAATAAGCATAGAATGATGCATGTTGACACAGAAAAGCCTGCAGTATATTAGTAGTATCTGAGGGGAATAAACCTCTTACACATGAATGGGATATATAAATAGTCTTCGACTTATGACCACAATTGAGCCCAACATTTCTGTTGCTAAGTGAGATATTTGTGAAGTGAATTTTGCCCTGTTTTATAAACTATCTTGCCACAGTTGTTAAATGAGTCACTGCAGTTGATAAGTTAGCAACCTTATTGTTAAGTGAATCTGGCTACCCTTTGACGTTGCTTGTCAGATGGTTGTAAAAGGTGATCATATGACCTTGGGGCACAGCAATGGTCCAGTTGCCAAACACCTGCATTTTAATCACATGATCATGGGGATGTTCCAAAGGTTGTAATTGTAAAAAAAATGGTCATAAGTCACTTTTTTCAATGCAGTTCTAACTTTGAATGGTCACTAAATGAACTGTTGTAAGTCAAGGACTATCTGTTCTCCAACCGCTTTAAATAAGTGCTATGTTAATTGTGATCATTCATTGCTGCCAATGCAGATGTTCAATGTCAGTGAACCACAGTTTGATACAGCAAAGGGTAGATGTTAATGCCATCTTATATATGACTTACTGCTTCTGAAATAAAAAAACAGATTTAAATCCATCTGGGCTGTGTCTGCAATTTCCTTCAAAAAGTCTATCACTGTGAGCTACATTGGAACCCTTTCCTAGGATTCAAAGACTAAAACATTTAAGAATTACAGAAGGCTTTCATGTGCAATTAGAGTTGATCCTTCTTCTAATGTTAGAGTTACAGCTCCAGCAGGATCCAAAACTGAACCAGGCAGATTTTAGAAAGTTTGATATCCTCATCTCTCCCTAGCCAGATCTTCATAGTATCTGCTATGTTTATTCTATTATCAGTCACTAGATTATCTGTTGAATGATCTTACCATAGACAACTGTAGTGCTTACCAACAGTAAGTGAAGGCCAAGAATTTAACTACATCAGGGGAAACTACTTATGAAAAGGGAACTGTACAGAGGTGGTTTCCTACTGGTTCGGCCCAGTTCGACTGAACTGGTTGTGGTATGGTGGCCTGGGTTGCTGGAACCAGCTGTCAGCCTTTGCTTTTTGCTTGCTTCGGCTGCCATAGAAACGGGGAGGGAGTGGGGCTGTGGGGCTTGGGGGGAAGTGTGCAAGTGGTGTTTGAAACCAGGAGCTGTTATGGACAGTCGGCCAAGGTCAACCATCTCACATACCATTCTGATGAGGCTCCTGAAGATGCATCCCACATGACAGCGAAGAGGGTTTTGCATTGGACAGTAGCTTGGGGATTGTTGGGAGAAAGGGAATGGACAATGATTGATATGTATTGTTTCACGCGGAAAATCCTCAGACCTTGCTTGAACTTCGCTGCATTCTTTTGTAACCAGTAAAAGTATTCCTACAATTGCCAAAATGGACTTGTGTGGATTCTTTCTTGGCTATTGAATGAGGCAGACCTGACAAAAAGCAAGGGTTCACCTTGCACTCATCTCTGAGCTAACACCTTCAGCAGGGAGTGCAATAAAACTACAAATCTTCAAAGGAATGTCTGACCCCACTGGCGGTCATGAAGAGGAACTGGGAGCTGCAGCAGCAATTTGCGCCCCAAGGCCAGAGCAGGAAAAAGAAAGGTCAGTAACAGAAAGCCTGGCTGAAATGAATCTGGGAAAATCTGGGAAAAACCAGAAGATAAATCTGTCCGTCCACGCTGGTCCCTGGACCGGGGGGGGGGGGGTTAACAGGCGAATTCGAAGAGGCCCCCTCTGGAGTCACAACTACCAGATGTAGATGCCCCCACCCACCCCCCGACCTGGCAAGAAGTGGAGGAAGAAGAATTTATGATGGAGCAGGCCAGGAAGTTGATGCGTCAAGTTAAAGAAAGGCGACGTGCTAGAGAGAGCAGAGAAGGGAGGGGACCTGAACCCTGGGAACCAGAGATGAGAAGGAGGGAGGAACAATCCCACCAAGGAGAAGCCACCGGGACAACTGCCGGTACTGGTGAAGAGCCCAACCAGTTGCAGTGGCAGCTGGAGCTAATGTAAGAGGAGATGCGAGACCTATTGAATGCAGAATGGCTAAAGTCCCCCCCCAGGGATGAAATTTGGAGGGGAACCAAAGACTCGAGGATTTTTCTTGCTTCAAGTGAGAAATTTTGTAAGGCAATTCGAATACAACCTCCCTAATGATGAAGCAAAAAGTAGTCGTATCTCTTGCCCTTGAAGGAAAGACAGCAGATTGGATAGTTTCTTTGTACAACGATGATTCTTCCCTACTGAGTTTCAAAAGATTTATGGCGGCTTTAAGAAGACGCTTTAAAGACCCCCTCCTTGAAAGAAAGGCCAGATTGGAGATGAGAAGCCTTCATCAAGGTTCTCACCCAGTGCAAAATTACACACAGAGATTTCGTGAATTGGCGGTTTACATGAGGGGATGGTCTGAGGAAGCCCTAGTTGACAGTTACAAAGAGGGCCTGAATCAAGAGATATTTCGGGGGGGGGGGAAATAGACGAAGCCCAAATACTCTCCAGGGTTGGTATGAATTAGCAGCTGACGTCGAGATTGACCTGGCTAGTAATAAAAGCCTTGAAGAAATCGAAAGAGAAAAGAAACCCTCTCCCCCACCACGCAGAGATATTCCAAAGAGAGGAGGAAGGGGAGGGGCTGCTGGAAAAGCCCGCATTACTGCATGTTTCCGCTGTGGGAAGGAGGGGCATTGGGCTGCAAACTGCCAGATGAAACAAAGCCCCTGCCCCCAAGCATCCTCTGGGAGAAAGAAAGCCACCAGAAGCCCGGGGCTACGCACACATCCAGCCATGAGCGGAGTGGAGCCATTGGATCTCAGCACCTCCAGACGGAGGGAGGAGATTGCGCCTGCTGACTGGGAAAAGGAAACCGAAACCGATGACGAGGATGACGAACATTGGGTGAGTTCAACTTCGGGCCCTATGACGATCCCTATTGAGCTTAGGGTGCCATCTACTGGCAATCAGTGTAAATTACTAGCCCTTTTGGATTCAGGCTGCACACATTCCATTATTAGCCCCAGCATAGTAGAACAATTGGGACTGAAGCTAAAGACTTTGAAAATACCCATCACCTTTTGTCAGTTAGAAGGGACCATAGCAGGGGAGGGTCCCAGCCCAGTTTGTCACCGAGCCTGTTGAAATGTCGATAGGCAGCCACCAGGAGACTTTACATTTTATTGTGGCTCCTACGTTAGATAACCCACTTATTTTGGGATTGCCCTGGTTACGGAAATGGAACCCAAAAATTAACTGGATTGAGGGCTGGATACGCATACGCTAAGCCACCCCCCCCCCAGCAGTCGACGGAAGTTCTCCGGTGCCCCACCCTCACACCAATCCGTTGAACCCGGGTTAGGTGCAACCATTTCTGAGAAAAATGACGGTGAGGAGAAAATTCCAAAGGAATACTGGGATTTAAAAGATGTTTTCAGTGAAAAGTCTTCTGACAAATTACCACCCCACCACACTACAGACTGTGCCATTGAGTTCCTCCCGGGGGTGCAACTGCCAAAACCTCGCATTTATTCAATGACGTCCCGGGAGATGGTTGAACTTCGGAATTTCATCGACAAAAATCTAGCTAGGGGTTTTATTGAGCCAGCTAGACCCCGCGTGGCGGCCCCAGTCATGTTCAGAGAAAAGAAAGATGGCGACCTTCGTTTGGTAGTGGACTACAGGTTTCTGAATGCCATTTGCGCCGAAAATGTTTACTCCCTCCCCCTCATGAAAGGCATGTTGGCTAACCTAGTGAGGGGGAAGATTTTTACGAAGTTGGACCTCAGAGAGGCGTACCATAGAATTAGAATCAAGGAAGGGGACAGATGGAAGACTGCTTTTAATTGCCCGTTGGGATGTTTCCAATTTAATGTGCTACACACATTAATGTCCCTACAAGGGATGCCTCTCACCACCCTCAGACTAATGCGGCTTGTGAGAGGGCTAATTCTGTGCTAGAACAATACCTTTGTTGTTTCATAAATTACCAACAAGATGATTGGGCCGAGCTATTGCCGCATGCTGAGGTGGCTTATAATAACTCAGTGCACAGCAGTACCGGAATGACCCCTTTCAAGGTAATTTACAGGCAAGACTTTGTTCCTATTCCTGAAATGCCTCATGAGGTTCCGAATATTTTGTCTCTTTCGGATTAGAGTGCTCGTCTTTCAAAATTTTGGCCTGTGGCACGAAAGACTTTGGATGATGCTCATCAGTCTCATAAGAAATACGCAGATAGAAAAAGAGCTCAGCCTCTGCAGTATAAAGTTTGTGATCGTGTTTTTCTCTCTACCAGATTTCTGGAGAGCCCACAAAAATCCCAGAAACTTGGCCCTAAATACGTCGGTCCTTTCCCAATTGTTAAGGTTATTAGTTCTGTTTCAGTGAAGCTGGATTTACCGAAGAGTCTCCGACATCTTTATCTGATTTTCCATGTACACCTGTTGAAGCCTGAACGCTTATCTCCACTTTGACCATCACAACCTCCTCCTCCGGTGCCTATTTTGGTGGAGGGGCAGCAACACTTCGAAGTGAAAGATATTTTGGACTCTAGGAAACAGAGGAATAAGGTGCAATATCTTGTGGCTTGGAAGCACTTTCCTCTCTCTCAAACCAAGTGGGTTGACAAAAGTGATGTTAGGGCTCCCAAGCTGTTGAAGAAGTTTTATGCTAAATATCCTGATAAGCCCTAGCTATGGTTTTAACCACTGTGTTTTACTGCTCTCTGTCTCTCTTTCATTTATGTCTCTTTTGCAGGATTGATTCCACTGTTCTGGAGGAGGGCCGGATGTCAGCCTTTGCTTTTTGCTTGCTTCGGCTGCCATAGAAACGGGGAGGGAGGGAGCTATGGGGCTTGGGGGGAAGTGTGCAGGTGGTGTTTGAAACCAGGAGCTGTTATGGACAGTCGGCCAAGGTCAACCGTCTCACATACCATTCTGATGAGGCTCCTGAAGATGCATCCCACATGACAGCGAAGAGGGTTTTGCATTGGACAGTAGCTTGGGGGTTGTTGGGAGAAAGGGGATGGACAATGATTGATATGTATTGTTTCGTGCAGAAAATCCTCAGACCTTGCTTGAATTTCACTTCATTCTTTCGTAACCAGTAAAAGTATTCCTACAATTGCCAAAATGGACTTGTGTGGATTCTTTCTTGGCTATTGAATGAGGCAGACCTGACAAAAGCAGTGACCCAGGCCTTCCACACCCTTGAACTGGTTCTTCGGCCGGTGCTGTTGAAGCCGCCATCTTATTTTTAAGTTCTGAGTTTGCGCAGAACAATTTTAATTGAACTGCCCATGCACGCGTGCACAAATCACGTGCACAAGTGAACTGGCAGTAAAGCCAGCCAGAACCCACCCTGGAACTATATCAATATGCAGCATCACTCATCAGACTTCCTTCTGCCTGTTATGGTCCTATTTCATCCGACATTACCATATCCTTAGAGAATCAATGCCTACAATCTTTCTATGTCCTGATCTATCCCAGTTTATTTTAACAGTTGATTCTCAACATATTAAGTAATGTGGCCTGATTTTTGATATCAACAGAATAACCTGTAAGCACAATAGACCAAAATCAGCAAGAGATCCCGTAGTCTTGAAATAATGAATCAATAAGCATTTACACCAAAATTACTAACACAGGTTTAACCTGCCTACTTCTTTATAAAACCTGTTTCTGAAAGAAACAGAAAATCCTTTTTCTCCTATGTACATGATATGACCCTGACTATTTCGAATTAATGCCTCATTCATTGAATCCTTTGCCCTATCTAATGTTAGGTGTAGTCCCACACTTACCCCAAAATATATACTTCTTTATTAAGGAAGTGAGGTAAAGAATTGCTTGAACTAAACTGTTTCACTGTATCCAATTTGACTTATTCATACTTAAATTTGTATAGTGTTAAATACAGAGCATTGATTATACATAATCTTTTATCTTTGTTAAATCAGTTAACACAATCTGATACCAGTTGGTCCTCGACTTACGAACCTGTTCCAAAGTTACAATGATCTGGGCATCTTCTGTGGTCATGTGATCACATTTTGGTTGCTTAGCAACCAGATTCCATTAATGGCCATTTGCAGCATCCTCTGGTAATGTAACCACGTTTTGTAAGGATTATTTTGCCAAAATCCAGCATTTAATTCTGGTTTTGGAAAAACAGTGCCTATAGTGAACCATTTGTTTGCTTAATGACTGCAGCATTCACTTAATGACTGACACAAAAATGATTGTAAAATCATGTTGGTCACATGACCATCCTGTTTTATTACCATCATGTCTTATGACTATAATGACAGATTCCATTACAGTTGTACATTGAGGACAATCTGTGCTACGTTCAAGTCTACAGAATGTTACACTTAAAGCATGTAAGCACTGCGGAATATAAGGCCTGATCTGCTCTTGTCATGTTTCTAGCAGCATATTGCTGTCTCTTGCATTCAACCTGTGGAAGAACTATACTTGAACACTCATCTCAAGAGTCCGTTTGTAACGAACAAGGAAAGCGGTTTTACCAGTGACTTATAACCTATTCACACAATCCTTAGCAATGTAATGAATCACTAGTTTGAACAGTATTACTTATATCAGATACATATGGAAGTTTCCTTATGTAGTCTTGAATCATAATTAGAATTTTTCTATACAAAACATGTATTTCTCAGTCCAATCAGTAGATTACATTATCAAAATAAATTTCAAGAAGCTCCTGTCATTTTCATATTATGTTACCTTCCCAAGAATATATCAAATATTTCAAAAAATGTATTTCAATATATGTATATATGTATATTTCAATTTCTGGATTTGTGAATTTAGAGCCAAACAACAAAACTAGAAGCAAGAATGTATTTTCTGTAAATTTCCTAGCTTTTCAATTCAGTCAGTTAGTTCTCCCTGTTTTATCCAGGACTCCTTATTCTAGAGATAAATTTATTTTTCAAAGTAATAAACGACATGAGTGAGGAAACAAGGCAACTCAGTCTAAATATTAAAGCATAACAAGTGTGAGGACAAAGAGAAATTATCACAGGGAAGACAACAAAAAGAGGACCTGGACTTCCGGTATCCGGCTCCAGCGGAGACGGGCGAGCCTAGGGCTCGCTCGCCGCTTTGTTGCCTTTTCTGCCCCCCCAGGGGGGCGAAACTCTCCGGTTACCGGAGGTTTCCCGCAGGGTCGGCTCAGAGGGAGCGGCCCTCGTCACGGCGGTGGGGAGGGCGCTCCTCTCTGCGACCTAGGAGGAGAGGAACATGCTAGCGGGGTTTTTTTCCTTCCCCAACGGCTGTCGGTGCCATTCGCTTTAATGGAGAGGGCTGAACGGAGAGATCGGGCGGATCGCCGAGGCTTCAGCTGCGAGAGAGAGTGAGTTTAAAAGAACACCTTTTTTTCCTTGCTGCCAGCCAGGCTGAACGGACTGGGAGGGGGGTGTTTAATTTAAAAAAAAAACCCCTCGGATTTAAGCGGCACGTTAAAATGGCTTCTCTGCAAAGAGAAAGCGGAAACTTTCACTCCGGACGGTCTTTAACAAGGGAAAGTGGATTGTGACTTTCTGCAACATTGTTTCTAGGTCTGGCTGAGCTTAAAAAATTTCTTTTTTTTGCTACTCTCTCCCTCTGGCTGCGAGATGGGCGGTGGAAGTGGCTTCACTTTGTCCCTTGCCTGACTATTTCAACTAAGGAAAATTTCCAGCGTCTCTTTGAAAGCAGGACTCTCTCTGGATTTTTGAATTTTTTTTTCTTTTGATGGATTTGTGACTTCTTCTCTGGAATACCTTCGTTATTATTATTTGCTGATTTGGGAAATTGTGTCTCTTTTGGTTTCTGAATGGTTTGCAACTTCACAGCCCTGAACTGAACTGAGCTCCTGGTTTGCCCCACCAGCCCCACCCGGAAAACGCCATCTTGGTGGCAGTGACTCTAACTTTTAACCATGGCACAAGAAGCAGCACTTGTAAATTTGGAACAAAGGATGGCTTCTCTTGAAACTTCTATGCAAACTTTGATATTAGAAATAAAGGCCCAGAGGGCTGAAAATAGTACTTTTAAAAAGGAACTATTGGATACCCGGAAGCAAGTGTTGGAGAATACACAGAAGAATGAAGAATTGGAAGGAGGGCTGGAGGGGGCTAAGGGAGAGATTAAAAATGTTTCTAATGAGGTGGGGGAAATAAATGGGCATGTGTCTAGGATAGATATGGAAAGAATGACATATTTTTTGAGATTTCAGAATGTTCTTGAGGAATCTGGTGAATGCCTACCTGATCTTATGAGTACAATTTTAGCAGACTATTTACAAAAACCTAAGGATGAGATCAGGGGGGACATTGACCTAGCCTATAGAATTAATTCTGCATATGCCAGGATGAATGAAGTGCCTAGAGAGATACATGTGAAATTTGTTAGAAGGTCAACCAGAGAGGAAATCCTGAAATTGCAGAGAGAAAGTCCATTAATTTACCAACTAAAAACGGTCACTATCTTGAAGCAGATTCCTAGAAAGATTCGAGATGCAAGACGGAAATTTTCCTTCTTGTCTAAAACATTGTTTGATCACGGGATTTGGTTCAAGTGGGTGACACCCGAAGGGATGCTGGTGTTCTGGGAAGGAGGAAGAGTGAGGATTAAAACAGTTGCTGAGGCGGAAGCCTTTCTTAAAAAACATTCCTCTGCCCTGGGGGAAGATCCAGGGGGGACGGAGGGGGTCACGGCCCCGCCCGCGGGGGGCCAGGGGGGAGAGAAAGAAGATACAATAGCCAAAAGACTTAGATCAAAAAAATAACTTCGCCTTGATTTTTCTTGAACAATTTTGTATAATATTTCTATCCGGACTTTTTGTAAATGTCTGACAGCATGGAAGGGAGAATTTAGGTAAATGTACTTGCTTTCATCTTGTAGTGGTATGGAAAATGTTTTCTATGTTAACTTTTTTTTTAATGTGTATTTTGAGGTCTCGGAAGGTCCGACGACTCTGACGTGAATGCTCTCAAAATTTCTTTCTAACCATTACCCTATCCTGTTAAAAAATGTAAAACCAATAAAACTTTTTCAATTAAAAAAAAAAAAAAAAAAAAGAGGACCTGGAACAGAAAGAAACAATCAGAAAAGATCTCAGTGTACTGTGAGTGAGTGGGTAGATGACTAATGTCTGAACCTCTAGGTTATTCTAGGCTCCAAAATTCCTTTTACATTTTGATTTGGGTAGTTTCTATATATTGCTTTACAAATGTGTGACATTTTAAATAGATATCCTTTGCCCTTTGATTTATACACATTTGGAACAGTTTTAGGCCTGCTTAAATGTCAGAAAAGCATCAAAATGATCTTTGTGTTGTCCTTCAGTTTTTTATTCTACTGCTTGAAAAGCAAAAAAAAGCAAAATGAAAAAGAGAATGGCTTGCAGTAGAAAGACAGGAGATGGACAAATTATTCCATGCAATAACCTAAGCCAGTGGTCAGCAAACCACGGCTCACGAGCCGCATGCGGCTCTTTGGCCCCTTGAATGTGGCTCTTCAGTCCCTCTCTCTCTCTGCCTCTCTCTGTCTGTCTGTCTCTGTCCACAAAATACCGCGTGAAGCAGTGGCGAGTCTCTGCGCGGCCGGCAATGATTCCTGAGGCCATCCGCGGGGGGGCTCGCATTCCTCGTGTTCCTAGATGGCCTCTGGAGTGCAGAGACTCGCCATTCCTCCATGCCATGGAAAATATAGGCCCATGCATGCCCCGTGCAATTATAACCCAAGTTCCCGCCGTTACGAAGTCTCCAAGTCTGTAATTGAGTGGGGAGTGCGCAAAATTTTGGTTGCTAAGCAAGAGCATCATTAAGTGAGTTTCACCACATTTTCCAAGTTGGCCACACCCACCCAGTCACATGGCTGCTGAGCCACTCCCACAACAGGCCACACCTTCTTTTGGCTCTCAAAAGAAATTTCAATCATTGTACTGTTGATATTTGGCTCTGTTGACTAATGAATTTGCCCACCACTGACCTAAGCTAACTTAAATTTAATTTTGTTCTAAGAACTGTTGAAGCAGAGGATGCTATCCCAAACCGTGGCAGAATATAACAAGCTAAAATGTTATGGTTCAAAGTAACAATCAACACAAGAAATGAGAGGGAATCACTTAAGATTTTGATCTTCATGTAGTGTATAATACTGCTGACTATACCAGAGATGCTCTTTCACCTACACTGGCAGCCAGTACATTTCAATCCATACTGCAACCCAATATGTTTTGTGCGAAAGCAGGCCATTTAGAATATCAGCTGGGGATTAGGATGGCTATCTAACTTCCACTGTCCTATAGGGAGACATAACAAATTGCAGGAGTGCATTGCATTGTTTCAACAATACTGCTTTAATTTCTAGACTACCAATTGGCTGTTTTTCATCATCCTGGTTTCCCTGCTCCATCAGGGTAAATAAACTGGCTAGGGATTTTGTATCACAGCCAAATTTCCACTTTGTCTGAAGGGATCCTATTAGCTTTTATTTTGTTTAACAGAGTCCGTTTTCTTAAGTTATTGGCATATTCATTGGTACCATGGACAGATTATTTATTTATTTGGATGTATATGCTGCATCAAACCTAGAATTATGCAGACAAATTAGTCAAATCCTAAAGCCCTGTTCTTAATCAACGATGTTGTAAGACAATAGCAAACATTCTTTCTGTTATTGTTATTTTATTTATATATTTAAGCTCCCAAGAGCTGTGTGAAGGATGACATCAACAGTTCAGCAGAAAGAATGTACTGAAATATTTACTTCCTTTTGTCCATGTATTTTTTGGATATATTTTGAAGTCATGTTATACCTGTTTGATTCTTATCCCCATTTTGGCTTTTCAGCAGCAATCGTGCTATTGGTTTGTGCTGAATTTCAGCTTCTCAGTTTGGCCATAAGTTTCACAAAGTTTAGTTTCATAAGATATGTATTCAAAAGAAAGGAGAATATAGAACTAGTTTATCAACAACTGACATTGTCTTACTCAACAAATCATCATAAACAAGAACTAAAAAAAAACCATTTCGAAAAAGATGATTCAAGATGAACATGAGTTAATTGATAGTACAAAATATGGTATGATGATATTGAATAGGACAACTGGAGAAAAAAGCTGCTTTGAAATAAATGTTCTTGGATGGTAACTTTTGATATCCTCGTGGTAATCCATTAGGAGAATGAATTGTCCTTTTCTGTCATAGAGGAAATGCTTAGGAGTCTGTAAGTGCAAATTCTCCATGATTTATATAGTCATTTAAAATATTATAAGGTAAATGGATAATTATTTACTTATTTAATAGCACAAGTGTCTTTTCTAAATGGTAATATTTAAATAATTTAATATTTGATGGGAATAAATTTTGGTACTACATTTTAAAATAATCTACAATAATTCCCAGGATTTCATTTTTACTGAAATATAATTGTATCTGTCCATAACACAGAGAAACCTATTCTGTTTCATAAACCCATGATTAAAAATAATTAATTGCAAAGTTTGCCTTCATAAGAAGTTACGAACCTGTAGTGAATTATTACTTGATTTTGTTTTTACTAATATTCCTGTCAAATTATTTGTAAGTTCTAATTAGATGAAATATTAAAAGTATATTTTCTGCTTTTTTGATATGGATAAATTTCTCATACAGGATATTAAAATATAAGATACTTATAAGCACCAATCTGAAAAGTAGGTAATTAACTAGGTTGAATTCAGAATGTATGCCACACAAACTGAAAAATAATTGTTTTTTATTGTACAGTTGGAATCTGATTGGCTTTCTTCAGTAGAACAATTTATAACTTTACTCAGTGGTAGACCTTTCCTTATAAACTTCAGTTAAGCCTGTTTTTTTATGATAATAGGCTAATAGAGTTTTGGGATTCATTGTTAGCCCTTCAGGGCAAATCCAGACAAGAAGCATAATAATGAATACCAGCTCTGTCCTTGTTATTAGCAGAATCTTATAAGTGCGAAAGTATTTTTGCTCTCCCTTTATTCTTTGAAAACTAGGAAGAATCCTTTCTGAAAATTTTCCCAACCATCCCTTTCCTTCTGTGAATAACTTTTACCTAACAGCTGTCCAGTCTGCAGCTCTTTCTCTTGTCTCTCAAGGTCATTTGTATACACCATTACATTCATAGCTAGGTTTACATATTTACCTTTACCGTAGCCATCATTTGTAACTTGAGCCATACATTATAGTAAGCTGTAACATGACATTATATGACATGTGTAGCTGAAGCTAAATAAATCACTTACTGTGTATGAATCCAGTCATTATCTGATTTATATCTCCTCATAGTCACGCCTTAATGTTCAAACTACCTTACAATTGTACTCATTTCACATGCTCAAAATCCTGCAAGACAGGCTATAGCAATATGTGAACAGAAAACAACCAGAAGTTTAAACTGGATTTTAAAGAGGCAGAAGAACTAGAGATCAAAGTGCCAACATTTGCTGGATTATGGAAAAAGCAAGTGAGTTGCAGAAAAACATCTATTTCTGCTCATTGACTATGCTATAGCTTTTGATTAGGTAGATCACAACAGACTGGCAAGTTGTTCAACAGATGGGGACACGAGGCCACTTTCCTGTCTCCTAAAAAACCTATATGTAGGTCAAGAAGCAGCAGTTAAAACGTGACAAGGAACAACTGGGGAGTATGACAAGGCTGTATATTGTCATCCTGGTTATTTAACTTATATGCAGAGTATTTCATGCAAAATGCCAGTCTTGATGAGCCACAAACTGGAATTGAGGTTGCTGTGAGCAATATCAAGAACTTCATATATGTAGGTGATACCATTCTAACGGCAGAAAGTGAAGAGGAACTAAAAAGGCTGATAAGGATAAAAGAGGAGAGTCCAAAAATTGGCTTGAAACTCAACATTAAAAAAACTAAATGATGGCATCCCATTCCATCACTTTCTGGCAAATAGAAGGAGAAGACATGGAAGTACTGACACATTTTATTTTCTTGTTCTGCAAGATCCCTGCAGATGGTGACTGTAGTCCTGAAATTAAAAGTCGCCTTGCTCTTTGAGATGAAAGCTATGGTAGACCTAGACAGCATATTAAAAAGCAGAGAAATCACCCTGTTGACAAAATTTCATATAGTCAAAGCTATGGTTTTCCCAGTAGTAATGTATGACTGTGAGTGTTGAACCATAAGGAAGGCCAAGCAGTGAAGAATTGATGTTTTCAAATTGTTGTGTTGGAAAAGACTCTTGAGAGTCCCTTGGACAATAAGAGAATCAAATGATTCAATCCTAAAGAAAATCAACCCTTGGAAGGACGTATACTTAAGCTGAAGTTCAAATACTTTGGCTTATTGGATTGTATCAGTTCAGCATAGTATGATCCATTCATCAAGCCACTGTTTAGTGACAGTTTCTCAATCAGCCATTGGTTGGTTTCACACAAACAAAAAAATTAGTCAGAGACTAATTGTGACCTTGTTCTCACAAAAATACCACTATAATTTTATTCTGAATTGTATCATTTCAGATTTCTGGTAAACATTCAGCTGATACTCCCAAAGGGGCTTTTTCCATTTTTCCATTCAGAGATAGACTGTCTCCTCTGCTAAAATGTTATTTCCATATATATGCAAAGCTGACAAGTTTTTCATACTGATAATTAAAAGGTGTTTTATGTGGAAATCAACACTTGCAGCTCAGCCTAGTAAAGCTGGGAATTTTATTGTCTTGCTTTTGTAGAAGTAGATCTGTACTTCTCTTCCCTAATATTTAAATATGAATAAAAATGGTTTAGTCAGATAGCACTATGAATTGAAGAAATAAGACAATATAATGCCATGGCAAAGTAGAAAATAAATAATCAGGCTGATCTTTAACAAGGCTGTTATCCACACAAGGAAATGATAATGGTGATAATTATGTTAATTACAATTTTATTGATATATTAATTATCTTTTTTTTAAATGTTTATTTCAGTGATGATAATTTTACCTCTGTCACTTTTAAAACTATGTGAGTTTTATTATTTGTTGCCATTGGTCACCCTGAGAGCAATTAGATGTGAAATGCATTTCATGCAGAAGACAAAAATCTATAAATCTGTATTGTGGACTTCATTTTATAATTTATGTATCTAATTTATATAGCTGCCTATTTCACAAGTGACTCTGGGCATTGTAAAACAATAACTATCTAAACCCATTACAATGACAAAGGTTAAAGCATTAAAAGCTATAAAAACAGATGGTAGTAGTAATTGCATTATCTCACACGTTCACCTATCCCCTAAGATCTCCAGGCCTAATGGGCATAATCAGGTCTTAAGGGGCCTTCATAAACCTAAATGTGATGATTCATTCTCACCTTGGGGGGTAGGGAGGAGAGAAGATTACATAGGATGGGGGCCACTGCCTAGGTTCTACCAAATGTAGATTCCTAAATGACAGTATCTGTGACATGCTGATTCTGTCCAATATGGAGAGACGAGTGAATGAAATCAAGGAAAGGCATTTTGTCAAATATCCCAGTTCCATGCCATGCAGGGCTTTAAGAGGCATCAATATTAGCACTTTGAACTCGACCCAAAATCAAACTGGTAACCAAGTGCAGCAGAGGTGTAACATGTGTCTTACAGGGGATCACATTGGGAATATTCTCCAGCTTCCCTAGCTAGAAAGATAGAGTCAAACATCAATGTGGAATCTGCTTCTGTGAAAATACTAGGTTTGGGAATAACATGTATCAAATACTCGCCTCCCGGGTTTTATAGATAGTGTTTTTCAAAGTATTATTTATTACAATTACAGGTTACCTTATCATTTAATTCTCTAATACTTACGTTTATTTTTGGAAATTGCAACTACATGCTGCTTCAAATTTACTTATATTTTATAATTTTGGCATATAACTATGGGTCAGTCCAATAGCATGCTTAAATTTTCTTCATACTTAAGAGACTGGAAGAAAATACAAGCATGAATGGTTTTGACATGTTGACCTATATAAATGATGCAGATGAAATCATGCAGGTAGCTTATCAGCATCTTTGGGTAGAAAACAAGCAAACCAACCGATTCTTTTTTTCTAACTACTTTGGTCCTATATGGTTGTATTTAAGAGTGGTATTTAAATATGGTTTCCTAAAAAAAATCCACATCTATATTTCTAATGAGAAGAGTAAGAATACAATCTGGTTTATATAAATGAGTAATATTGGAATTTTCTACACAAACATAGATGCAAATGGGCAGTTTTTTAAAGCACTAACTAGTTGAAAATTATCTATGACTGTGACAAGCTTTACTTCAAAAGTTTTTTTTAAATAACAATAATGGTACATTTAAAAAACCTCTCTTTTTTTTTTATTGAAAAAGTTTTATTGGTTTTACATTTTTTAACAGGATAGGGTAATGGTTAGAAAGAAATTTTGAGAGCATTCACGTCAGAGTCGTCGGACCTTCCGAGACCTCAAAATACACATTAAAAAAAAGTTAACATAGAAAACATTTTCCATACCACTACAAGATGAAAGCAAGTACATTTACCTAAATTCTCCCTTCCATGCTGTCAGACATTTACAAAAAGTCCGGATAGAAATATTATACAAAATTGTTCAAGAAAAATCAAGGCAAAGTTATTTTTTTGATCTAAGTCTTTTGGCTATTGTATCTTCTTTCTCTCCCCCCTGGCCCCCCGCGGGCGGGGCCGTGACCCCCTCCGTCCCCCCTGGATCTTCCCCCAGGGCAGAGGAATGTTTTTTAAGAAAGGCTTCCGCCTCAGCAACTGTTTTAATCCTCACTCTTCCTCCTTCCCAGAACACCAGCATCCCTTCGGGTGTCACCCACTTGAACCAAATCCCGTGATCAAACAATGTTTTAGACAAGAAGGAAAATTTCCGTCTTGCATCTCGAATCTTTCTAGGAATCTGCTTCAAGATAGTGACCGTTTTTAGTTGGTAAATTAATGGACTTTCTCTCTGCAATTTCAGGATTTCCTCTCTGGTTGACCTTCTAACAAATTTCACATGTATCTCTCTAGGCACTTCATTCATCCTGGCATATGCAGAATTAATTCTATAGGCTAGGTCAATGTCCCCCCTGATCTCATCCTTAGGTTTTTGTAAATAGTCTGCTAAAATTGTACTCATAAGATCAGGTAGGCATTCACCAGATTCCTCAAGAACATTCTGAAATCTCAAAAAATATGTCATTCTTTCCATATCTATCCTAGACACATGCCCATTTATTTCCCCCACCTCATTAGAAACATTTTTAATCTCTCCCTTAGCCCCCTCCAGCCCTCCTTCCAATTCTTCATTCTTCTGTGTATTCTCCAACACTTGCTTCCGGGTATCCAATAGTTCCTTTTTAAAAGTACTATTTTCAGCCCTCTGGGCCTTTATTTCTAATATCAAAGTTTGCATAGAAGTTTCAAGAGAAGCCATCCTTTGTTCCAAATTTACAAGTGCTGCTTCTTGTGCCATGGTTAAAAGTTAGAGTCACTGCCACCAAGATGGCGTTTTCCGGGTGGGGCTGGTGGGGCAAACCAGGAGCTCAGTTCAGTTCAGGGCTGTGAAGTTGCAAACCATTCAGAAACCAAAAGAGACACAATTTCCCAAATCAGCAAATAATAATAACGAAGGTATTCCAGAGAAGAAGTCACAAATCCATCAAAAGAAAAAAAATTTCAAAAATCCAGAGAGAGTCCTGCTTTCAAAGAGACGCTGGAAATTTTCCTTAGTTGAAATAGTCAGGCAAGGGACAAAGTGAAGCCACTTCCACCGCCCATCTCGCAGCCAGAGGGAGAGAGTAGCAAAAAAAAGAAATTTTTTAAGCTCAGCCAGACCTAGAAACAATGTTGCAGAAAGTCACAATCCACTTTCCCTTGTTAAAGACCGTCCGGAGTGAAAGTTTCCGCTTTCTCTTTGCAGAGAAGCCATTTTAACGTGCCGCTTAAATCCGAGGGTTTTTTTTTTTAAATTAAACACCCCCCTCCCAGTCCGTTCAGCCTGGCTGGCAGCAAGGAAAAAAAGGTGTTCTTTTAAACTCACTCTCTCTCGCAGCTGAAGCCTCGGCGATCCGCCCGATCTCTCCGTTCAGCCCTCTCCATTAAAGCGAATGGCACCGACAGCCGTTGGGGAAGGAAAAAACCCCCGCTAGCATGTTCCTCTCCTCCTAGGTCGCAGAGAGGAGCGCCCTCCCCACCGCCGTGACGAGGGCCGCTCCCTCTGAGCCGACCCTGCGGGAAACCTCCGGTAACCGGAGAGTTTCGCCCCCCTGGGGGGGCAGAAAAGGCAACAAAGCGGCGAGCGAGCCCTAGGCTCGCCCGTCTCCGCTGGAGCCGGATACCGGAAGTCAAAAAAACTCTCTTATTACTGGATGAGTTATTAAAAGAAATTCTTAGGGAAAAAAACATTTCAGTTCTTTTGAAGAGCAATACCTTTCTGAGCCCAGCTCAGACACAATGAGTTTTAATCACCTACGTACTTCATATCATCTTATTCTGTCTAAGAACAATATAGAAAGGAGAAAGACGCTTCAAAAAGAATGACATTAGACAGGTTGCTCTTTTAGCAAAATCATTCCTAAATCATCTTCATTACAATTCACCTGTTGTGAGATTCCCTTGGGCTCAATCTGTGTTCATTCAGTACTATCTACAATACATTGCTGATTTATATAAGTTTCCAAAGTATTTTTATACAAAAGAATTTGGCTGGGCAAATTAAACCCTTCCTGATAATCCTTATTACAAGGCATCTTTTGTTAAATTATCATAGGTATTTAAGTATAGGTTTTTTCAAAGTATTTAATTAGTCAATAAGATTAAGCCAAAGAATTATTTATTTAACTAAATAAAGTTAACACATGATAATCCCCCTCACCCCAATTACAGATACAAATACATTTCTATCTTTTACCAAAAGCCTTTACTGATCCTTTGCATTCTTGAACTCTATTTTATTATTATTTGTTGCATACTCAGCCAGGTGTTCAGACTGGGCCTGGGAGTGAGATAGGCAGCGTGAATGTTTGATGGTATTATTTTGATGGTATTATTTTATTGTTTGATGGTATTATTTTATTCTGGATGAATTATGGATATCAGCTATTCTTCTTCTTTAAGATTCAATTTTATGAAGATAAAATGTCCTAAAATATATTAGGTGCTTCTTCTGTAATTTTCTGTTCTTAATAAATGTCCTATTTAACCACATTTGCTAGTCAGCAAGCCCAGCATAAAAACATCCTAACTAGTCACTTTTTAAACGTTGCTCTACTAGCACTTGGTGGTTAGTGCTTTCTAAATGAAAACATCTGCAGTGTGTTCAATGTTCTAAGGAAATATATTATTTCTCTGAGTTCTCAGATTTGAAGAATGTTGAGTCCCCAAGCCTATGTCCCAGACAGCTCGTCTGGTAACCTATGAGTCACCGCATTCCGGAGCTGAGCCAGCAGCTGCAGTGATTAACAGAGACAAGCTGTCTGGAATCTGTCTGGAAAGGAGTTACAATGTTGCAAGTGCATTGCTAGGAGTTTCCTGCCTGGTAACTCTATATAAGAGGTTGCCAGAGAAGAAACCTTGCCAGTTGAATCTTGTGTGTGTTGTAAATAGTGTGAATAAACGTTCCTGTTGTTTTGACCATGCCTGAGTCGGAATCCTTTGTCTGATCTAACACTGGCGACGAAGGTGGGATTCAGGCCGTGGCCTTAGAACGCAACGGGTAACGAATACTTCAACAACAGAGCGCAGCGCGACGCACAGCCTCACCATGGCTATGGCGACAATGCCTCCATTTGCACCGTTCGACCCGATGAAGGAACAATGGGCTTCCTTCTTAGCCCGGTTCGAGTGCTTCTTGATAGCCAGCGACTACGGCGAACTCGCGCCTGCCAGGAAGCTGAGCCTATTCCTCCAGTGCGGCGGCCCTGAATTGTTTGCTACCGCCCGAACCATAGCAGCACCCGCAGCGGTGCACGAAGTGCCGTGGGACGATCTCCTGGGCCGCCTGAGAGCACACTACGCGCCGGCGCCTTCCCGCATAGCGCATCGCTATGCATTCAGGCAATGTGTGCAACAGCCGCAACAGTCGGTAGCCGAGTTCCTGCAGAAATTGAGAGCGACCGCAATCCCCTGCGAGTTCCCTGCTGGCTTCCTGGAGGAATCCCTACTGGAGCAGTTTGTATGCGGCGTAAGAGACATCCGCCTAAAGCGCCGCTTGCTTTCAAAAACTGTCCTGACTCTCGAGCAAGCGGTGGAAGAAGCACGCGCGACAGAATTGTCGGAGATCTCCACATCCGACATGGGCCGCGCGCGCCCTCCTCTTTTCCCCACTCCACGAGCGTGTCTGGTAGACGAAATAGCGCCGCTGGATGAACTGGAGGAGGAAGACCGTGGGGACTGCATGAGGGTGACCGGGCGCGTGCTGAATCGCGCATTCACACCGCAGCAGAAGTCCGGGAACTGCCTAGGCTGCGGAGGGGCCCACCAGAGACCAGAGTGCCCATTCAAGGCATCGGTGTGCCGCAGATGTGGCAGGAAAGGACACCTAGCAGCTGTGTGCCGTGCTGCCACTCCAGTGACAACGCCAGCTGCCGCCTCCAGAACCGTTCCACCAGGACAACGAGGGTCGCAGAAGTGTTCAGGACGCTACCAGCCACAGCCGACCGACTGCTTCGCGCTGGCGGAGATGCCCCCAGCTCTAAGCTACGACCAGGCAGAGAGTAGGAGACTGTCAACAGTGGTTTGCTTAGAGGGGGTGGGGGTAAAAATGGAAATAGATTCAGGGTCCTCTAGATCACTCATGTCCTGGGCGCATTTAGTTAAGCTTTGCCCCAAGCTCAGGAAGCGGGATCTCGGCCCCACAGCGACGATCCTGAAAGATTACCAGGGCTCACAAATTCCCATTCTAGGTCTGCACAGAGTGAGAGTAGACTACGGCCCCTTCCACGGATCCCTTCCCATCCTGGTAGTGGCCAAACCCCTAGCTGCCTTGATCGGATTGGACTGGTTTCCAGTCTTGGGACTGTCAGTCCAAGGAGTACACAGCGTGCCAGCCAGTTCTCCGGTAGACGAAGTAATCAGAGAGTTCAACGACGTCTTTGATGGCAGCTTAGGAACGTACAAAGGCACTCCAGTTTCCCTAAATTTGGACCCCCAGGTTGCTCCAGTCCGCTTGAAGGCCCGCAGGCTGCCGTTCGCGCTGAAGCCCAAGGTTGAAGCGGAATTGGATCGATTGGTGGCGCAGGGCGTGCTCGAACCCGTCGATCAGGTGAAATGGGAGACCCCAATTGTGGTCCCCATTAAGCCCGACGGGTCCGTGAGGATCTGCGCCGACTATAAGTCGACGATCAACCTCGGGCTTCAGGCGAACCCATACCCAGTTCCGGTGGTGCAAGACCTACTCCACTCATTGGGACGAGGTCGAGTGTTCGCGAAACTGGATATGGCGCAGGCCTACCAACAGCTCCCGGTGGATGACGAGGCTGCGGAAGCGCAGACCATCGTGACCCACCGTGGGGCTTTCCGCTGTCGCCGTCTCCAATTCGGCGTGTCCGTAGCCCCGGGGATCTTCCAGAGCCTCATGGAGCGACTGCTCCATGGGCTCCCTGGCGTTGTACCGTATTTTGACGACGTCCTGATTGCTGCTTCCAGCATATCAGAACTCGCCAAAACGTTACGGAAGGTCCTCAGAGTTTTCAGGGGTGCGGGTTTAAAGTTGAAACGCAGCAAATGTACGTTTGCTGCGCCTAGGGTGGAATTCCTGGGTTTCATGATTGACGCCCAAGGAATTCACCCAACCCCCTCCAAGGTCGAGGCCATCCAAAAGGCCCCTACTCCTGCCTCCAAAACGGAGCTGCAGGCATTCCTCGGCCTTTTGAATTTCTACGCGCCGTTTATTCCCCATAAGGCATCGCTAGCCGAGCCGCTGCATCGGTTGCTCGACCGATCCGCGGCCTGGCACTGGGGCAGCCGCGAAGCACACGCGTTCACGGCTGTCAAAGCCATGCTCACGTCAGATGCGGTACTAGTCCAGTACCATGACAGGCTTCCTCTGACGCTTGCGTGCGATGCCTCCCCTTTTGGCCTGGGGGCTGTCCTTAGCCACGTCTTTCCAGACGGCTCGGAAGCCCCCATTGCTTTTTACTCCCGGACAATGTCTCAAACGGAGAGAAACTACAGCCAAATCGACAAGGAGGCTTTGGCTGTAGTGTCCGGGATTAAGAAGTTCCACAATTACCTCTATGGGCGGACCTTTTCTGTTGTCACGGACCAATTGCCGCGCGGGCAATTATGGGGACCACCAGGTTCACCCATGTTACACCACTCCTGCGCGAGCTGCACTGGCTACCTGTCGTCTTCCGGGTGCGCTTCAAGGTGCTAACTATCATCTTTAAGGCGCTCCATGGCTCGGGACCTAGCTATCTGCGGGATCGGATCCTGCCCCATACATCCTCACGACCGATTCGCTCCCACAGAGAGGGACTTCTCCGGGTGCCGTCCACTAGACTTTGTCAGCGGGCGACGCCCAGGGGAAGGGCTCTCTCTGTGGCGGGCCCGGCCCTCTGGAACGACCTTCCCCCCGATATTAGAACGACCACGGACCTCCGCTCCTTCCGTATGAAACTAAAGACCCATTTCTTTCGACTGGCCGGCCTTGGATAGTCTCTCTGTCTATAGATTTTTAAATGTATTTTAATGGGTTTTAATTTTTTAGCACGGGATAACATAGTTTAATGGTGTTTTAAAGTATATATTTTGTATCGATTGTTTATATTGTTTTTAGTTTCTCCTGTGCACCGCCCCGGGTCCCTGTGGGGAGAGGGAGCGGTTAATAAATGCAAAGTTATTATTATTATTATTATTATTATTATTATTATAAGCCGCTCCTTGGGCTATTGGCCGGTGACCGTCCGACACCCCCCATCCTGTCGCCCAGGATGACCCGCTGGACGGAATTCCTGGCAGCGTATGACTATACGCTGCTATACCGTCCTGGCAAGCAGATAGGGCATGCTGATGCCCTAAGCCGCTGCCCTCTCCCGGGGCCGGATCCGGCCCCTGTGCCTGCTCTCTCTGTCCTGATGGTCGCGGAGTCGGACTTGCCCCTGTCCTCTTCCGCCGTTGCCGCTCACACCCGCGCAGACCCCGTCCTCGCCCAGGTCTGCCGATGGGTGCTGAGGGGCTGGCCTTCGGGCAGTGTGGCTGAAAACCTTCGGCCTTACAAGTCACGCCAGCTGGAGCTCTCGCTCCATTGCGGGTGCTTGTGTTGGGGAGATCGGGTCATCGTCCCTTCCCCTCTCCGGCACATGGTTCTTCAGTCGCTCCATGCCAACCACCCAGGCATCGTCCGTATGAAGGCATTGGCCCGGAGCTATGTCTGGTGGCCCGGCATGGACGCTGAAGTGGCGGAATGGGTGGCCGCCTGCTCCTCCTGCCAATCGTCCCGGCCGGCCCCGCCGGTCTCCCCGCCGAGGGAGTGGGACGCCCCCAGGTGCCCATGGTCCAGGCTCCACTTGGATTTCGCGGGTCCCTTCCATGGCCAGAATTTCCTCGTGGTGGTGGATGCGTTCTCACGCTGGGTGGAGGTGATTCTCATGGCTTCCACCACAGCGGAGAGCACGGTGCGTGCCTTGCGCCGTCTGTTCGCGACCCACGGGTTGCCGGACGTCGTTGTGTCCGACAACGGACCCCAATTTCAATCCTCCACCTTCTTGGACTTTCTGGCCACCCAAGGGATCCGCCACGCGCCGGTCGCCCCTTATCACCCGGCGTCTAATGGACGCGCGGAACGAGCCGTGCGCTCAGCCAAGGAAGCCTTGGCCCGTTTGGATAAAGGGGACTGGCAGGCAAGGGTGGCTGCGTACCTTTTGGGACAGCATGTCACACCTTGCCCAGCCACAGGGAAAAGCCCCGCGGAGCTCTTGATGGGCCGACGCTTGCGGACCACTCTGGACAGACTGCACCCCGATTACGACGGGTTGCAGAGGGGCAACCTGCAGATTCCCACTCCTCGTTTATTTGAAATTGGGGACCTGGTTTGGGCAAGGAACTTTTCAGGGGAGCCGCAATGGATTGCCGCAACCATTTTGGACGTAACCGGACCCTGTTCTTACAGAGTCAGCCTTCAGGATGGATCCGAGTGGCGGCGCCACCTGGATCAACTGAGGCGCCGCCTGCCCGAAACAGCAGTCACCACGCCAGGCCGTTCCTGCCCGTTGGCCCCCGTTGGGCCGTTGTTCTCTGCTCAAGCCGAGCAGTTGTTTGGAACCCCGGAGTCCCTAGCCGGTCCAGACCTCGTATCGGCGGGAACAGCACGGGGAGACCGCCAGGACCTCACAGCCCAATCTGACTCTCAGCTGGGGGCCTCGCCCATCGGGGAACCACCCTACCAGAATAATACTCGCCAGCAAATGCCAACTACCTCAAGCCCGGTCGCCACGCCCCCTCACCCGGACTTGCTAGGGTCGCCATTGCCGCCTACGGCGACTCCACCTCCGAGGGCAGGCCGCGATGACGTAGGCGAAGGCCCCGTGTCCCACAGGGAGGAGCCTCCTCAAGAACTAAGGCGGTCAGGGCGGACCCGACACCGCCCCGCCTATCTGAACGACTACGCGTGCGCATGTACTGTGTTGGACAGAGAACCTAGACACATGCGCACTGACTATGGGGGAAGGAGTGTTGAGTCCCCAAGCCTATGTCCCAGACAGCTCGTCTGGTAACCTATGAGTCACCGCATTCCGGAGCTGAGCCAGCAGCTGCAGTGATTAACAGAGACAAGCTGTCTGGAATCTGTCTGGAAAGGAGTTACAATGTTGCAAGTGCATTGCTAGGAGTTTCCTGCCTGGTAACTCTATATAAGAGGTTGCCAGAGAAGAAACCTTGCCAGTTGAATCTTGTGTGTGTTGTAAATAGTGTGAATAAACGTTCCTGTTGTTTTGACCATGCCTGAGTCGGAATCCTTTGTCTGATCTAACAAAGAATATATTACTTTCAGATTAGCAGTCTGACACAACATACTGCTTCACACTGGCATGCAATCAAGAGCTTTCTGTCTGTGTTATAGCTTATTTAAAAAATAATAATGCATTTGACCTTGCATTATACATTACCGTATAATCCTATTACGCAGCCGCGCGGGTGATTATGGGAGCACCTAGACACTCCCACATAACACCTATCCTGCGCGAGCTGCACTGGCTCCCTGTGGTCTTTCGGGTGCGCTTCAAGGTCTTGACGACCATCTTTAAAGCGCTCCATGGCTCGGGGCCTAGTTATATGCGAGACCGCCTCCTGCCCCATACATCCCTCAGACCGATACGCTCCCACAGAGAGGGCCTCCTCAGGGTGCCGTCGGCTGGACAATGCCGACTGGCGACACCCAGGGGAAGAGCCTTCTCTGTGGCTGGGCCAGCCCTCTGGAACGACCTACCCCCTGAACTCCGCACCATCTCTGACCTCCGCCTCTTCCGCAAGTGTCTGAAGACACATTTATTCCATCTAGCCGGCCTAGCGTAACCCCCTGTATTGACCATTAGACAGTTTTAAATTTGGGATTTTAATTCGGTTTTTAGCACAGGTTTTACTAGAATAAGTTTTTTAAATTTTATATGTTTTGTATGTATTTTAACATTCCTGTGCGCCGCCCTGGGTCCGTTTGGAGAAGGGCGGGATATAAATTTAATAAAATAAAATAAAAAAATAAAAAAAAATATTACACTGTTCTAACTTGCTAACTATATGTAATTAATTTTTAAAGTAGAAGCTGAAAGTATATGTACAGATGGAAAAAGGACTCATTTCCTATGAACAAATCCATAGCTTGGTATTTTGCCTGTGGCATGGTCTTTGAGAACTTTGCAATGTACATTTAAACCTGGCATCCTGAAACAATTTTTTTCCAACTCTTTTTCCTTATCAACTACAGTAGAAAATACAATACAGAAAATACAATAAAAGCTTATCCCCAGCTTGTTCACCATGGGTCTCTAGCTGTGCAATATGTGATTTGCTACTGATTAAAGCAGCACTCTTGCACTCTCTCAGAGCAGAGAGATAAAAATGTTGCATTCTGTCATTGCTCCTGTCTAAAGGATTGCGTTTCATGTTGTTTTTATAGGTACATAGGTTTCCAGTCAAATTAGGGTGGTTAGTCTCCACCCTTTGAGGAAAAGCAATTTGTTTATGTGGCCTGAAATTCTTTGATATATTTTGTGCAGAGTTTTCAGTTTTGACAAGATCCTCAATGCATTTTTGCAAAATAAGAAATCATGGGCTTAATATACACAGGTTTGTGAATACAAAATGGGATAGTGCATATTTTATATAAATAAATCAATAGAAACCAAAACTGACATATTTGTACAATCTGTACAAATCTGTACGCTGACGATACTCAGCTGTACATATCCACCCCAAACCACCACAACGATGCCGTTGAGGTGCTGTCCCGGTGTCTGGACGCCATACGGGGCTGGATGGGTAGCAACAAACTCAAGCTCAACCCGTCCAAGACCGAGTGGCTGTGGTTTCCGGCACCCCGGTACAGCCAGGTAAGTCCAACACTGGCCATCGGGGGCGAACAACTAGCCCCCATGGAAAGGGCGCACAACCTGGGTGTCCTCCTGGATTCCCGGCTGACCATGGAGGACCATGTGACAGCCTTGGCCAGGGGGGCGTTTTATCAGGTACGCCTGATACGCCAATTGCGCCCCTTACTGGACCGGGGAGCCCTTCGCACAGTCACTCAGGCATTAGTGACATCCCGGCTGGACTACTGCAACGCTCTCTACATGGGGCTCCCCTTGAGGTGCACTCGAAGGTTGCAGTTAGTCCAGAATGCAGCCGCGCGGATGATTATGGGTGTCTCAAGGCAATCCCACATAACACATCTCCTGCGCGAGCTGCACTGGCTACCTGTGGTCTTTCGGGTGCACTTCAAGGTGCTGACGACCATCTTCAAAGCGCTCCATGGCTCGGGGCCTAGCTATATACGCGACTGCCTCCTGCCCCATACATCCCTTCAACCGATCCGCTCCCACAGAGAGGGCCTTCTCCAGGTACCGTCGGCCGGTTGGCGACGCCCAGGGGAAGAGCCTTCTCTGTGGTGGGCCCAGCCCTCTGGAATGACCTACCCCTCAATTTACTTATCATCGGGGACCTCCGCCTCTTCCGCCAACGTCTTAAAACTCATTTATTCCAACAAGCCGGCCTAGCATAACCCCCGTTTCTGACTTTTATAGGGAAAATTTTAAATTTTAGAGTTTTATTAGTTTTAGCACAGGGAAAGTTTAATAGTTTTTAATAATTATGTATTTTTGTATGGTTTTAATAACGCCTGTGCGCCGCCCTGGGTCCTTTTTTAGGAGAAGGACGGGATATAAATTTAAATAAAAATAAAAAATAAAAAAAATGGTGTGAAAGGCTAGGTTTCACATACTGCAGACAAGTTACGGTAATGGTCATCTAAAATCTAGTAAAGTCTCAATTTTCCAATATATTAGTAAGATAGTCTTGGCAGAGGAAAATGGAGGTTTATAACAATATATGTTAAAAGACCAAAACAACCCATAACAATAAAGCAATTTCTATTTATATGCAAACTAGAAAGTTTGGCATGAAGTAGGTTTATGCTACTTCTGCCTAAGGTGTTAACATTTTCAGAAATGCATTGTACCCGTGAGTTATCAACATTTGCAAGTTTGACTACACTTATGATAAAGAAACATTGTTACATGAAATGAAAAGGTTACATTTCATTGAATATTTAAATACATATTTTAGACAAATGCATGAAATGTTCTGTCCATGATAATATGTTTGTACTAATTATACTAATGCAGTTCTATCAGAGATATAAGAGAGTAGTTAAAGTGTAAAGTGCCAGATATCTTGCAGTGAGAGAACCACAAATTTCAGGGAAATGTGTGTGTGTGTATTTATGCTGGTTTTCCTAGTGTCTGTATGCATATTTATACAGTATGTAGTTAACATTATCTATTTTCTTACTATGAATAGTGTTGTGTCTTTTAATGACAAATATGTATTTTGCTATGGTACTTTTCCAAACACAATTGCTGTGTCTGTTTAAAAAAAAGGACATGTTGTAAAGGTCAGATTTTTTTTTAGCTTTGCAAATGCAGGTTCCAGTTGTTTCCATATGTCTTGGTTTTTTTCACTACAGTTTTCAACTTGTGAATGTCCACAGGTTTGGTTCTGGATTGTTTCACCTTGCTCATATGAAGAAAGGGAAAGAGGGAAGATTACCAGCTCTTTGCATAAAGGAAAAATAGGTTGTCCATTCCTTTTGTCTTCTTCACTTACTGTCACTCCTACTGTCTGGTCAATTTCACACTACAATTTTATCAGCAAACTGTCTCTCAGTCTTCTGTACAGAGCTTAATTTTTTTCTGATCAATTTCACAATACCCATAGAAAAATTCCCGAATTGGTTTTAAGGTTTATGTGAATAGTAAATCATTCCCAAGCAATGTCCTGCAAGTAAAACCACTAAAACACCTGTATATCCCTGCCCCCAATGTTGCTTTGTACTCTGTTTATTTAATAATCCATTTATCTTTTATTTGCCATTTATAAATTAGTTGATTTATTAATCAAACCTATATTCTACCATAATCACAATATTCTAAGCCACAAAAATCAACACTGATAATTGATATAGGGATTTGTTGAAAGGGACACATGGAATGCCCTTTCAATCAAAAGATCAAGTGACTTGATCAATCCCTTAAATCTTCCTAAAGATCTTCCTAAATTACTATAGTGCTTTAGTTACAAAGCATAATAAAAATGTGCTTTATTTACAAAGCATAATAAAAATGTGTCATACAATCCACTGAAATGGCTTTTACAAAATTCTTATTTACTATTAACTTGTCACTTATGTATTGTATTGTTTAGCAACAAGAAGAGCAAGTTTGATTAGAGTGTTGTACAAATGTGCAACTCATAAAAAAGGAAAGAAACAGGAAGAAATGGCAGGATGGCAGCATGAAGTATAGCAGTGCACAGGTGAGGAACAAGTGAAGTACTTGTTGACCCTTAGTTATGCCTATACATACAGCTCTGTGGACATATACTTAGGTAAATATTTACTTCTTGTAGCTATCCTCCTACCATCTAGAAGTGATCTAGCAAGCAGTCATATTCCATAGCCCAATTCTCTCTATAGAGAATCCCAGTTTCCTAGGCCCTATTCATATATGGCAGTGATGGCGAACATTTTTGGCACCGAGTGCCCAAACCAGAACATGTGTACACGTGCGCGTACTGGAGCACCAGAAACCTGAAGACCAGCTGGCCAGCACACATGTGCACACTAGAAACCAGAAGTCCAGCTGGGGATATCACGTGTGCCCACAGAGAGGGCTCTGTGTGCCACCTCTGGAACGCGTGCCATAGGTTCGCCATCATGGATATATGGTAACCCTGTTAAAATCTTCCTAGTAAGGAATAGGAGGAGAGATGGCAGTTGGAAGAGCTAGATAGAATACAAAAAATTCTACTATTTGGAGATTTGTAGTTATAACAGCTGCATGTTATACATTCATACTGTACATTACAAAGAGGAAATGTAAATACTGAGACTCTTTATTATATATGCATGTGCGTGTTGGTTGGAAATTCTTAAGTATCAGTACAAAGGAAACAATCCAACAAATATTTGGATTTGCTCCCATCCCATATGTTTCTGTAGAAGCAAGTTGCATTAATTCAGTAGGAATTATATTAGGATTACATATAAGACTGCCATAAATTCCACTGAATAAAATTGAATAGGGTTGTTTTCTTCATAACCTTCAGAACAATTAAAATCTATTGCAAATAAATAAAACTTGTGAATAGTAATGCGTGAATAAAACTTGGGTAATTATCATAATCATAAATTCTTTGAACAATTTGGCAGTTCAAAAGCTATAAAAGAAAAGGGAAAACAAAAAGAATTGGTGTAGAACCCAACTGCTTATACAGAAATAAAATAAATTCTTCAATAGAGCAAAAGGAACTAAAGCAAATTTCATTTGCACAACTGTTTCTTTAGCCATCCAATGTCTATTGATACACAGACATTGCAGTATTAAAAGTCAATGGTAATTTTCTGGTAGACTTTTATTTCTTTTGATGATGTCAAATGACTGTAGAGTTCTCTCTAAGACAGGTATCAAACTCACATCATCATGGTGGTATCATGTGCTGTATCAGGACTTTTCCCCCCTTTGCTAAACCGGGCATGGACATGGCCAGTGCGTGATGCATCCGGCCCATTGGCTGGGAGTTTGACAACCTTGTTGTAAGACATTGTTCAACCATATCAAATTTGTGGGTTTAGATGTTAGGTTTAAGAATTATTATTTTAATGTTGACTCCATTTGTATTAATTGTGCCAATTGTTTATCTTAATGGCTTAAAGTTTTTCTTCTATATCTTACAAATGCTGTGAAGTCCTTTGAGAATCTGTCTTGGACAGTGACATGGGTACTGTATTTATGTTTTATAGTTAAAGTTGAAAAGTTTGTACTGTATGTACAGAAACTACCATGACACAACTAAAAGAAATGGTCTCCAAATTTTTTAATGGCCACTGTTTTTTTCACTTAGATCAAGAAGTTTGTGAGTAGGATCTTCAAAGAACTGCATATGAAGCAATTGTGTTTCAAGGCACAACCTGAAAGCACTATCTCCCTTTCTAACCAATCCTTCTGAAAATATTCAGAAAGACTGGCTTTGATCCAGTACTATTAACTTCTATAGGCATTTACTTCGATAGATTTTAAGGGATTTGGGGGAAAAATAATCTGCATTGAACTGCATAGCAGAACTAGATATTGTAACCATAGAAACCAAACATCTTTAAAGCGTTTTGTGAGCAGCCCTGTATGGATGTATAAAGTAAGAGCAGTGCCTGACATGTAAGACATATTAATATCAGCAAGACCATACAGCAGTCACGGTAACAGGAAAAGACATAAGCCATGAAGGGAGTTACACTGCCAGACTGATAATATTATGATTAGCCATGACCTTTGGTCTCAGTGGCTGCCAAGAATATGCCAAAAAAAGTCTGCTTCCTCCCAATGTGCAGATAGTTAGGGACATAATGGGAATCCAAATGATGCAGATGAGAAGCAGTGAAATCTCTTTATTTGAAACAGAAGTGATAACAGTTTTGTGACTATGCTGCTAAAACTGTATCTAAGGAAATGAAATTATGAACTACAAAAAGCATGCCTTGAACTACTTTAGTGCATAACTGTCAGAGTTGAAGGACATGATGCAAGAGTGTGAATTACCTTGATACAGAAAAAGAAAATTGACAGTGAACATGTTTTTTTTTAAAGTCACTTTATTCATTTCATAAATATTTTCATTGAAATGCTTCCTTGTTGTGACAGTTTCCAGAGCAATTAAAGCCTAATCATCCCCTGTGCAAAATTAGTTTGAAAGAACTGTGTTAGCACCATGCTCTTTCTTGTTTTCTTGAGCAATTGGATTCATCAAAGAAGTGTTCCAAAGATTACATCAACTGGAATTACAGGCTTGCTCACAACCCCATGAAACTCAATGACTGAACTCCCATTGCCACCCAAAACAGCAAGCGCCTTTGTATGTGACTATAAACATTTTTTTAAAGTGAAGGCAGATACAATTGCAGATCTACCAAGAAGTCCTTGTTTCAGAAAAAAACATTGCAATTTCCTAGTGAGGAAAAGGCATTTGCAACAAATTCAGATTATTTGGAAGGAGAAAAGAATAAAGAAGGGCACATTTTCTTTGAGTCCTCTTGCCTTGCTTATATAATTCTACATCGTTTAGATCATGATCTGTCAGAACTGGTTCATATAATTTGTCAATACTTTAGCTGCTTTCGGCCAGAGTCGATATACTAAGTAGTTGTAGGAGTAGAGCCTTGTTACTCTATGGTAGCAAATAAAAAATAAAAACCAAAAGGATGCCTTTCTGATTTTTTCCCCTAAAGACCAAATCTGCAACATCAACTGTCATGGCCATCCGTGTCATGATTCACACAAACGTCTGACCTTTTTATAAAATTTGTTGACTGGAAAAAAATTCTACCAGGCTCCTAATTTTGTACTCATTGATAACTGATAAACAGTCTTTTTGTTTAATGATTATTAAATGCTTTTAATTGGTTTTGTGGTAATGTGGGATTGGCATTTAATAATATGATTTTAACATGAGCTGCTCTTAGATTTGCCACATATATAATACCTATGTCTTGTATTTATGTCTGTCTGTCTGCCTGCCTGCCTGCCTGTATATGCATCTATCTATCTATCTATCTATCTATCTATCTATCTATCTATCTATCTATCTATCTATCTATCTATCTATCTATCTATCTATCCTCATCACCATCATCACTGTCCAATTCTGGGAAACAGCTAGGCTATCTGTCTTGGGGTCACCCACAAAAATAATTAGAAAACATCTTGGAACTAAACAGAGGTGTTTGTCATTCATCTAGGGACTGTACAATTCTTTTACTATTATTTTCATGTGACCATTTACTTTAACATGCCAGCATGCTTGTTATACTCAGACTATGAAGCAGAGGCTAGAGAAAATATTTCTGCTTCTTAGCAGAACATCAGCGTAAGGATGTTCTGTTTTATTCATTCATCCATGGCCATTCTCCTGGCTTCCTTTATAACTGCAGTTCCTGTATATGATTGTTAGCAGGCACTTATGCATGCTTTTTCCAGATTTTATTAAGCAGCTAGTTTAAGCTTCCGAGTATTGTGATTAGGAGATCACAAGAAGAAGGATTATTTCTTAAAACAAGCAGAATGGTTCTCAGGGATTTTCAAAAACAGTCACCATGAAAAAAATAAAGAAAAAAAACTGTCTTAACTGTGTCTGTGTGCAAGTGTGTGTGTTTCACACAGTAGATCAAATCTTTCCTATATCTGCATCCAAGCTATCTGGTTGTGATCAGATGATTACAGCCCAAGGAAATGATTGGAGGGAGCTGGCTGGCTGCAGCTGCACTGTAGGCTGTTTGCAGGGACAACGAGCTACTGTTTTTTAAGCATAGCATCAACATAGAAGTTATTTTGTGGGTTTCAGGATGCAGCTATGGGCTGTGCTGCCAGCATTGTTCTGCTCCAAGCCTTTCGTTCAGTGGTACAAAGGAATTGTGTGCATATTTGTAGACGACGGCAAGAGGAATTGTCACATGAAATCCTGCCTCTGGAGAGTGATGATGAAATGAGCAGACCCAGAACTCTCAACATTATGGTATAGTATACTTTTATCAAGTGGGTACAGTTGAAAGGGTAATTAGGACAGAAGCTTTATGTTTTCTGGACTTACAGTAGGGAAAGAGAAAAATCTGCTAACACTCCTGAAACTGTGAAAACCTCTCATTGAAATTCTGTTACCCATAGTGTGCAGCTTTCTTCTACAATAAAGGTAGGGAAGCCTTGTATGCAATAGAGAAGATGACATTTTGCTATTTCATTTGTTCGGTGTTTCATTTTCAGTATAATGAAATGTAGTGGCTTGCGATCTAATAATCATGCATGGTATCTTCATTCTTGAATCCTAATGCATAGCCTAATACATGTAAAAACTATGCATCCACTACAAACTTCTATCCCAGGCTACCAACACACCTATATCCTTGAGCAAGGGTTTTGTGCTGTTTGCTATAAAATCGGAGATTGATAGGTTCTTTCCTATCTTTCCTGTTATTGGATCTGTTTTATTATTGGTTAAGAGAGTCGTGTTGATATACCTTTTTTTGAACCCAGGGCTTTTGTTGCCTTTGGGTTTCATTAAACACATTTAAGAGTAGAGGTTTGATGCATTGGAAGTTATTCCATTTGCAGATTTTGAAAGCATGTACTTTAACTTAATTACTTAGTTACTTAATATTTTACTGGTCCAGTTATAACAAAATATATTACAAAACTGGTTCTTGGTGTTTTCATAAATTACCATGATTACCATACTGCATTAATATATTGTCTGAATTTTCACAAAGTTTCAAGGTAGGTATGACATTCCTTGATGCTGCTAATATTGTTCAGAACGGTATGCAATTCTTTATTGGATATATAAAGTATCACTAAATATAAACAGGATTCCTCCTATACTTTATATTTTAGCCTACAAATCTGTTTATAACTCAGACACACTTTGATACCTGAAGGATTATTTGTAGTCCAGGGTTATATCTCATGGTACAACCGTATAGTTCATGTTGTTAGAACTTTCTGCCTTTCTTATATATGTGTATATGCAAGGTGCATCATCATTCATTGGTATCATATTAAATAAAGTTGAGGTACAGATGCACATAGATTGTTCCCCCAGTTTTAGCAAATAATATTTCCAGTATTCAAGGTAATTAGCTGCTTAGGGACAAATTGTTGCTATGGAAATGATTCTGCTTTTTATTATATTTCTAACTCTCTTGAGCCAAAATCACTAGAATAGTATACCTAATACTAATCCGAATAAACATAATAAATCTAAGAATCCAAACAGTATAACAGATTAAAAACTCATGCTTTTTAGTAAGATAGGGAAAATGTAGAACAAGATGTAGGCCTGAATCATATCATTGTACTGTATATGTACCATTCCCTGCTAAGCACAACTCATTATATGGCACATTTATGACAATATGCCATATATAGGTAAAGCCCATTTTTACTCATGTCCTTCCAAGTGAAAATTTCTAATCTAGAAATTATCTGGTAAAAACAAGAAAAAATTGCCTACATCCTACAAACGTACCTGTAAATCTCCTAAAGTCCAATGCCAGTAATGCAGTGAATAAATTTGACAAATAAAAAAAATACAAACAAATTATATCTAGTATGTTGACTCAGGATATAGTGTAGAAACCAGGATGAACCAAAGCCTTTATGGGGAGCCTTAGTGTGTGAGAGAAAACAAAGCTGTAATCCATATAAATATGGTTTTATTTTGTGGATTAGCCTTGAAGAATATATGCAAGGAAGGTTTAATCATGAATGAAGAGGCTAAAATATATAATACAAACTATGAATTGATCTCATGAAGGTGTCTGGTCTGTTTGAGTATATAAAACTAGGAATCCACCTACCCAAAGTTGATGATTACTGCATGATACACTCCTGTGAAAGGTGATAATCAGAGAGCCAGAAATGAGTTTGAGAAAAAATTGTGGAATGTTCTGAGTGTGACTAGGGGAAAAATATTGTTATAGGTGACATAAATGGATGTCTGGTACTGAGTTGAGAAAATGCAGAAAAAATGACTGAAACATTAGGAAACATAAAAAGAAATAAGAATGATAACTGGTTTAATGTCTAATTTGCTTATAAGGAAAGATTAAAGATTAGCAAGGATATATGGGTGAGAAAGATTCTAATATTGACACAATATTTTCAGGTAGTGTCAAAACTGGATCTCAGAGAATTGGTGGGAATAAAAAAATAAGTGAAAGAAATTAGTGAAAATGAGCAATTATAGGAAGAGACAGTATATTTATGTGAAAAAGTATAGGAAGATCTCCTGAAATAATGAATTAAAAGCAGACATGAGGAATGAGAAGTTGCTTAGAACAGGGTACAAATGATGGCACTCTATGTTTCAGAGTGGCATAGAAGTGTGAGGAATCACAGTAATGAAGAAAGTTACTTGGGGCAACGATAGAGTGAAGGTGAGTGTGAATGAAAAAAATGGACGCAATAGAATAATTGCTGTAAAAAAGGATGAGAGAAATATTGCATACAGTAGATGAAAGATGAAAGAAAGAAAGAAAGAAAGAAAGGATAGATAGATAGATAGATAGATAGATAGATAGATAGATAGATAGATAGATAGATAAGAGAGAGTTGCCACAAAGTAGTCAGAGAGTAAGCAATTCAAAGAGAAATGCAGCGTCACATGAATAATAATAATAATAATAATAATAATAATAATAATAATAATAATAATAATAATAATTTAATTTTATATCCCGCTCTCTCTCCCCAAGGGGGACTCGAGGCGGGGCACAGGCAATTAAAATACAAATAAGACCACAGACAAAATACAAAATACAAAATTAAAAATGGATTAAATTGATCCTGCGCTAAAACCCATAAACTAAACTAAAAATACCCCTAAAACCCCTAACCTAAAAAGAGACTACCCAAGGCCGGCCAGGCGAAAAAAGTGTGTCTTTAATTTTAAGCGGAAGGAGCGGAGGTCCGTGGTTGTCCTGATATCGGGGGGAAGGTCGTTCCAGAGGGCTGGGCCCGCCACAGAGAAGGCCCTTCCCCTGGGCGTCGCCCGCTGACAAAGTCTAGTGGACGGCACCCGGAGAAGTCCCTCTCTGTGGACTTTAATTTGTGAATGCAAATTAAACATGTTTTGAAAGAGAAGATGGTTAAGCAAAGAGTAAATGTAAGTACAGATAAAAGTGGTGAAATATTTGTGTTGAATCTGAGATGATTGAATGCTGGAAGGAATATTTTGGAGAGCTGTATGAAGATAAAATGCTATATCTAAGAATAGAATTTAAACTGATGGAATAAATATTAACTTTCAAGAAAAAAAATCAAGGCGTATATACACGGTTGTTGTTGTGGGGAAAATACGGTCTGTTGGTTATGTTCGTTGCCTTAAGTTATTTGTAAAAATAATAAATGCAGGATACAAATAAATGAATAAATATCCAGAAGCAATCCAATTGATTCTGAGTTATTTTATTTACATGGAAGTGAAGCATGTATAAGAATGCATGGAATCTATAACAAATTATTTAATGCATCGCACAGTGTTAATATAAGAATACATGGTGTTCCCTTGGTTGTTTAATTGACCTACAGGCATGTGTATAAGGAATTTTATAAGCAATATACAGGTGTATGCTTGTGAATATACTTTCTGTGCAGTTCATGGTTTGTTGCTGGCTGAGAATCCAAATGATTTTCAGCAAATGGTAGGCACGTTGGGTGATTCACTTCAGAGTACTGGATATTAAAACTGATATATCAAAGAGAAAGGCAGCATTCATAAGAAAGATATAATTGCACATACTTTTATTAAACCTTCCTGTCACCTGGTGATTGTCCAGATTTTTGTAGTCTATATAATGGGAGCTATACTCCTAGAACTGCTTTCAAATTGGAATTTGACCCTAATATTTTAGACTGGAGCCTTGTTAAGTAGAGCTAAATCTTACCTTTCTGTCTGGTTGTTTTATAGGTCACTCAAAATTTTTGTTGCATGATCATATTTATTAATTATTAAAGCTGATGTATTTTTGATTGATGCATACATCACTAAGATGTTCTAAGTAGATATACCTAATAAACAACATTGTGTACTTTCAATAACACATTCTTATTTATACAGGTATTCTGATGCGAAACTCAAATATTGCTTCGTCATATCTCAAATATTTCTTGATTTTACATAGAAGGCATAATACTATGCCTTTACTGGATGACCTATCAAGCCAATTAGCAGTTTGGTCAACTAAATAGAAGTTATGATTCATGATTTTTGGTATTGAAACTATCATTCTAATCTGCTTGGGACAGAATAGCAAATATACATGACCAGCTCCTTTTTGGATATCATAATGATGAACAATTAGAATGTTATATTTAAGAACTATGCATGTTCAAAAATAGAGTCGTGCATGATTGGATGCTAAAGGAACATGAATTGAACAACAAAATTGATTAATTCGAAGGAAATATTTTGATGAGGACTCTATTATACAGAGAGCATGAATGAGGATCAAACTACAAAACAAATATATAAAAGAAAAATAAATTGGTTGAGGGGGAAAATAGACTGGGAAACTTTTGGTTGGATAGAGTTAATAAGGTCCTAGAAAAAGGTGAGGTAAGAATTTTAAAAGTTAAATGCAACATATTATTTGGTGTATGGAAGTGTTCGAAGCAATGACAGTGGGCAAGGGTAGAGAGATATCATGCATAGCGCTTGTGTGAACTAGATTCTTATGTCATACCTTTACTTTCTTCCATTTACTATATCTTATGTGTTTTCTGTGATCTGTATAATGTTGCTGTTTACTTTGAAAATAAAAAGTGGGATGGTATGAACACATTAGATAAAAATAAAAATAATAAATGGACCAATGGGTAGATCCGTGTAGTTCACAAGCCATATCATAAAGAATCATGTTTCTTCATCAGGGTCCGTAATGTTAAAGAAATCTCAAATAACACTTCAGAATGTCCCAAAGGTGCTTTTTTCAAGAAGCAACTGGACTTTCTGGTTTTTCTTTGAAGACATTTCGCTTCTCATCCAAAAACCTTCTTCAGCTGACTGCATGGTGGGCAGACAGAGCTAAAGAAGCTTCTTGAATGAGAAGCAAAACATCTTCAAAGAAAAACAAGAAAGTCCAGTTGCCTCTTGAAAAAAGCACCTTTGAGACGCCCATGACCTGGATGACTGAGAATGTCCATAGACAAACACTGCAGAATATTAACTCAGCCATTATATTGGATACTATCCATGTGACATATTACTCTAAACAAAGATGAGCAATTTTATCCATGAAGGATCTAGCAGCCATATCACTGCCATACAATTGATTCCTCACTCACATTTTTTTTCTTTTCTATGATATCATAAAACAGAGCCATTTGACAAGAAACTGTTCATATAATAGGCATGAAGAAGCGTGGCTTTTGCTGTTGTTGTGTCCGACCCATCGTGACCCCCTGGGCAACATTTCACCAGGCCTTCCTGTCCTCTACCATCCTTTGGAGTCCATTTAAGCTCATGCCTACTGCTTTGGTGACTCCATCCAGCCATCTCATTCTCTGTCGTTCGCTTCTTCTTTTGCCCTCAATCGTTCCCAGCATAAGGCTCTTCTCCAGTGAGTCCTTCCTTCTCATTAGGTCTCCAAAGTATTTGAGTTTCATCTTCAGGATCTGGCCTTCTAAACAGCAATCAGGGTTGATCTCCTCTAGGATTGACCGGTTTGATCATCTTAGCGTCCACGGGACTCGCAGGAATCTTCTCCAGCACCATAGTTCAAAGGCCTCAATTCTTTGGCGCTCAGCCTTCCTTATGTGTTTTTACCACTGTAATTATCACAAGGTAGGGGTGGCTTCGTACCTGTGAATAGTCATATTATTATTTATCGCCACTGTCACTCTAGACATCGCTTCACTTGCTACGTTTCTCAGAGTTCCTCAGTAAATCAAGAAGCACATGGGATCGCTGACTTAAGAAAGGCTGCACTGGATTCCAATGTCCTGGCCACCTCCATTTTCCACCATGCAATTAGGTATTGGATGGAATTTCCCAGTTTTCACATTTTCTGAGAAAATCCCAAAGCATAGCAAAACTTCCTAATTGATATACTACCTGAAGATACAGCTTTGGATTTCTCTTACAGAAATCCTGTTTTATTAAGCCCCAACTGTGATTAGGAGATCTCCTGCACATCTGTTATCTCATCCAGAGGGCAGATCTCCCACCATACACCTAGTCTCTTACTTAGAACCAGATTAGCTTTCTTTACTATCAAACCCTTTTATCAAGGCTCAGACATAATTCACCCATGACCGTAGCTATAAAAATATATGTCTCAACTCCCCTTTTTCTATGTTACAAGATATACCACTAGATTAATACCAGCATGCACACCACACTTAGGTCCTCATGCTTCTTTAAGTACAAGTGCAGCTTTATATTTTTGGCTCATTCACCTCATTTGGAGCTGCTTTGCATATTTAGATCGGGTCCTAATTATCCTTTCTTTGACTATTCAATGGAATTGGTGACCAATATGTTTCTTGCTCATCCCCAAACATGTATTATTGAATGAAAGTACAATAATACATTGTACAATGTATTTTGAATTTATTTGAATTTATTTCGATTTATATACCGCACCTTCTCCATCGAAATGGACCCAGGGCGGTGTCTTCCTTGTCTTCCCACTTATTCTATAACATTTACAGTTATTATTAAATCTTTCATATAGGGTGATTATGTGCATTATTATTTAGAAATATGAAGTTTATTTTGTATTATAATGTATTATTGGTCATTTGCTTAAAAAGGACTACCGTATTTTTCGGAGTATAAGACGCACCTTTTTTCCTCTAAAAAGTGGCTGAAAATCTGGGTGCATCTTATACATCGAATACAGCATTTTGTGCCTCCCAAAACATTATCCCCCTTCACCAAAATGGCCATGCGCATATACTTATGGAGGCTTCCAGAGAGCTCTTGGGGGCTGGTGAGGGCAGAAATGAGCAAAAAACAGGGTGTTTCTGCTCCCCCCCCCCAGCCCGCAGCAGCACTCTATAAGCTTCCGTAAGGCTATGCATGCTATTTTTTGGACCAAAAAAATGGCCCATTTTCGCGATAAATGTGCTGGGTTTTTGTTCATTTTTTACCTCCCCCCAGGAGCACTCTGCAAGCCCCCCCCCCCCAATGCTATTTATGCCTTTTATGTGAAAAAAATGGGGGAGATTTTCAAAGTGCAAAAAGGGGTTTTTTTCCCCCTTTTGGAAAGCTATTTAGTTAGAGTGATTGATGAGAATTACATTGGTCAAGTACTGTGCCTGCAGAAACAAAGATTTGTTCCAAAGGTGGTCAGTGATTTCCTTCTCCAGCACATGGGTAAATACACCTGAAAATCTACCTACCTACCTATCTACCTTCTCTCTCTCTCTCTGCCTACCTATCTACTGTATTTCTCTCCCCCCTCTATATACCTACCTACCTACTCTCTCTCTCTCCCTACCTATCAACTGTATTTCTCTCTATTTCTCTTTCTCTCTATCCCTCTACCTACCTACCTATCTACACTCTCTCCCTACTTACCTACTGTATTTCTCTCTCTCTCTCCCTCCCTCCCACCCTCCCTCCTCTCTCTCTCTCTCTACCTACCTACCTACTGTATTTCTCTCTCTTTCTCTCCCTCTCTATCCCTCTATCTACCTATCTATTTTTTTTAAAAAAAATTGCCTCTTCAAAATCTGGGTGCGTCTTATACTCCAGTGCATCTTATACTCTGAAAAATACGGTACCTTAATATCGCTTATTAAGATCTGAAATATTAAAGCTTGGTTGGTCTACAGTATGTTGATGCAAAATTTACTTCCTTTTTAGGCATCTATTTTAAAGTATGCTGTATGTCATATCAAAAGCTTAATGGTGTATGAACCATTAATGTTCTAAATGATGATCATTAGTTACCCCTACAGAGTATATTTGAGAAGATTTGCATCAGGCCAGGTCCAATTGACTTTTATGGTTATATCTCTCTTATGTGCTTTCTTTTTGCTGATAAGTAGTTATGTAAACTGAACAGCTATCTGTAAACCTATTTTCCTATATTATGGAAGAAAATACTGTCTGCTCTTATTAAATAAGAAAGGTGTACGAATGGACAGCGCAAAATCGGGTGGATTGGAGTGCAATTGAAGCCTAAGTATAAAGATTTCACCAACGCATCTCATACAGCCATGATGGCAAGCCTATGGCACGTGTGCCCGAAGCGGCATATGGAACCATGTCATGCTGTTGCCTGTTTTTGTTCCGAGTTTCTGGTGTGCATGCGCATGCAATAATCAGCTGGCCCTTGTGTGTGCAGTACTGCCAGAAACTAAGAGCTAGTCTTCAATTTTCCAGTGTGAGCATGCATGCTGGCCAGCTGATCAGTGTGTGCGCACTGGAGAGTAGAAGTACTCCTCTTCCTGGTCCTAGCTCAGATGACAAAAAGTGCTCCCTTTTTGGCGCTGGGTGCCACCTATGCGTGCTCCCTTTTCGGCACTTGTTGCCGAAAAGGTTCACCATCACTGCCATAGAAAGACATCTGGGAAAGAGGAAGTAAAACACTGAGTGTATTGGAATCTACAGGACTGTGTGAATACAAAATAGTAGAGTGTGATATTGATGAAACTGTATTTCAACATCCATTAGAACTAGGATATTTTTCTGGGCTATTGTTAATAGACTACTGTTTCTTCTGGAAGTTGGTATATAATGTTAGGTACCAGTATTATAAATGTGAATAGGTATGAACATTCCAGAAAAAAGCAGTATTTGAAAAAGAGACCAATAAAGGGAAAGATACTAGATGACATTGCCAACTGACTTAATGCTAGAAAGAAAAGCTAATGTTACAGCTGATGCTAGAAAGACGAGCTATATAGAGGAACTGCAGGCAAATAAAACAGATTTTAAAAAAGGAAATTAGAAGTGAAATCAGGAGCTTGATAAAAAAAAAACCAGTCCAACATGAAATGATTTAATGAAATTGGCACTGTGCTGTTGTTATTAGAATTCATTGTTTAACTATGGCCTCACATTGACTTGTCTCAATACTCTTCCAATATCCTGTTGTTATTACTTTGAAAATTCTTTTTCCCCCCTCCCGCCCTCTCCTCTGTACAGAAAAAAATAAATGACCAACTTGCTTTGCATTTGAGATCAACTGATGTCCCCCCCCCCCTAATATTCCTGAGTCAGGAGCTGAAGCTGTTCTTCACAGCAAGCAAATAGCATTCATTTTATTTTATGACCCTGCAAAGTGTCCTATGTAAATATGTGGGGAAATATTACTGATATCAGCAGCAGGGCTGGTGATTTCTTATAGCTCCACTCTGAGTTCTGACATATTTAGTCACAGAAATTCTTCTTTTTCAATCCACAACTCTGACCCTCACCAAATAGCTTTTAAGTTCTGTGGAAAGGTTGTTCCAACTGGGCCAAATGCTGGGCCAAAAATTGTCTTTTTGTCTCCCAAAGAGATTGCTTCCTGCTAAAGAATTTTCATTCCCCCCCTCCCCATGTTATTTATATAATTTGTTTGAGGTATGATTTTGATTCTATTTTATTGTTTGCACTATGATAGAGGCAGCCATTGGGTTAGTTTTCTTACATGCTTTTTCATTGTTCTACATCAGTTATTTTAAATTTGGCAACTTAAGATGTGTGTATTTCAACTTCCAGAATTCCCCAGCCAGTGTGAAGTTCACACATCTTCAAGTTGCCAAGTCTGAAAAACACTGCTCTACAGAATCCCAGAGCTTCCTGATCTGAAAAAGCTCCTTCAGCTTTTGTGCTTCCTTGGAATTGCATTACAGCACATGAAGCCAAGAAGCTTGCAGATCACCAGAGAAATGTTTGTATACTAAAAGGATACTGATATGTACGCTACAAATTGTTTTCCTTTTTGGAAAACCAATTTTGAAAGGGAATAATAAAAAAGAAAGAATAGCTTTTGGGTATTTAAAACAAACTTCCAATAAGGAATCAAAGCAATATCGTAGAATGAAAAGTCACCAATTTTTATTATTAGTTTATTACATTTCCATTACGTTACTGCTGCAGTTAGTCTAATATAACTAGATGAGGTTATATGCTAATGCAGTTGACATTCACCAGTTTGGGAAAGGCTGACTTAGTTCCAATGGATTTTACATTCTCAGCCACAGGTCTTTCTGTTATTAGCTCTTTTCAAGTAACTTCTCACAGATTGAACGTGGGATCCTCAAAGACTCTTAAATTAACTAAACCTTAGGCATATATTACAGAAAAGCTTGCCAAAATTGGCCAACTGGTTGCGTTTAGAAAGCTTGGAGTAGAAAACAATAGCCTCTTTCTACTGCTGCTTCCCTGTAATTAGTATTAAACTATCCTGCCTAGTATTCAGGAGTTAGTTGTATCAATATTGATAGTCTCATCCTGGAAGAATCTGTCTGGTCCCTTTTAAAGCCATCCAAATTGGCTGCCCTTACCACAACAGCTGGCAGTGAAACTTTCAAATTACCCAAGTCCCAACAAATTCAGTTTTTGATATTCACTGCAGACAGTACAATGCTTGATAAATGTTTGGCTTTCAGCGTATACATTTTAAGGAATGCTAATTGGGGGAAACAAAAACTAACTTTTTTTGATTTCATCCTTTTCACATATGGTTGGTAATGGGGAAGGGGCATTATGAAGATATATCCTGCTAATTGTTACAGTCAAAACAGCTTTTTAAAAAATAGTGAATGAAAAACATTCATTTTATTACACCTACTTGACAAACGATATATGCTGATCTTCTATATTGCTTGAACAACAGTTTTTAATATTTTCCTAAACAGGATTTTTTTAATTTTTTAACTTCTATTTGTAATCACAATAAATACATCTTTTGCTGTAAGTGAAATCTTTATTGTAGACTTAGCATTTTCCTCAATGTATTAACCCATAAAATGTGTTCGTTTTACAGCTTTAATAGGACGCCTCTGAACAATATCATATTTATAAACGGTTCTCATTTATAAATTAATGGTGTATCTTCACTTCAAACCATAATTGTAATGAGTATAGTTTCTTTTTCTCCTGATGTTTGGAAACTTAGGCCTGAATAATAGTTCATTCAATTTGAGTGTTTTTATTGAGAGTGATCAAATTATCCTACTTACAAAAAGATTTTGGAAACATATGGACATTGGAAAAGAAAGCAAGGAAATGCAGTAATTAGATTTTGTACTAAAGAACAACCTAGGTCTAAACACAGAGAAGAGTGCTGTTAGTAGAAATAAAGGCAAATATATTTTGAGGGATTATGATTTGATTTTATTCAATTTGTATCCCGCCCTTCTCCAACAGGACCCAGGGCGGCGCACAGGAATTTAAAATAACATACAAAAGTAATACAAAATACACAAATTTAAAAACCTATTAAATAACAAAAACCTGCGCTAAAACCAATTAAAAAACCCCCATTTTAAAACTATCTAATACTAGTCACAGCGGAGGCTATGTTAGGCCAGTTTGAAGAAACAGGTGTGTCTTTAAACACTGGCGGAAGAGGCGGAGGTCGGTGATGGTACGTAGTTCAGGGGGTAGGTCGTTCCACAGGGCAGGGCCCACCACAGAGAATGCCCTTCCCCTGGGTGTCGCCATTCGGCATTGTCCGGCCGACGGCACCCTGAGAAGGCCCTCTCTGTGGGAGCGTATCGGTCTAAGGGATGTATGGAGCAGGAGACGGTCTCGCATGTAACTAGGTCCCGAGCCATAGAGCGCTTTGAAGATGGTCGTCAAAACCTTGAAGCGCACCCGAAAGACCACAGGAAGCCAGTGCAGCTTGCGCAGGATCGGTGTTATATGGGAGCATCTAGATGCTCCCATAATCACCCGCGCGGCTGCATTCTGCACTAACTGTAGCTTTCGAGTGCATCTCAAGGGAAGCCCCATGTAGAGAGCATTGCAGTAGTCGAGTCGGGATGTCACGAGGGTCTGAGTGACTGTGCGAAGGGCAGCCCGGTCCAGTAAGGGGCGCAATTGGCGCATCAGGCGTACCTGATGAAATGCCCCCCTGGCCACGGCCGCCACATGGTCTTCCATGGACAGCCGGGAATCCAGGAGCACACCCAAATTGCGCGCCCTCTCCACGGGGGCCGGTGTTTCACCCCCAATGGCCAGAGTTGGAGTAATCTGGCTGAACCGGGGTGCCGGATACCACAGCCACTCAGTCTTGGACGGGTTGAGCTTGAGTTTGTTACTACCCATCCAGATCCGTACGGCTTCCAAACACCGGGACATCACCTCAACAGCATCGTTGGGGTGGTCTGGGGTAGAAATGTACAGCTGAGTATCATCAGCGTACAGATGGTATCCCACCCCAAAACCACGGATGATCTCACCCAGCGGCTTCATATATGTGTTGAATAGGAGGGGCGAGAGGACCGACCCCTGAGGAACCCCACATACGAGGGGCCTCGAGGCCGACCTCTGCCCCCCTGCCAACACATATTGCGACCGACCAGAGAGGTAGGATGAGAACCACTGTAAAACGGTGCCTCCCAGCCCCAACCCCCCCAGTCGGTGCAATAGGATACCATGGTTGATGGTATCAAAAGCCGCTGAGAGGTCTAACAGGACTAGAATAGAGGAATATCCTCTATCCCACGCCCTCCAGAGATCATCAACCAACGCGACCAATGCCGTCTCGGTGCTGTGACCGGGTCGGAAGCCGGACTGGCGCGGGTCTAGATAATCAATTTCCTCCAGGTGTCGCGGAAACTGTTGGGCCACCACACTCTCAACAACCTTCGCTAAAAAGTGAAGGTTGGAGACTGGATGGAAGTTCTCTAATAATGCTGGGTTCAGGGACGGCTTTTTGAGGAGGGGCCTTACCACTGCCTCTTTCAAGATGGCAGGCAAGGACCCCTCACTCAAAAATGTGTTGACAATGCCCTGGAGCCAGCCTCATGTCGTCTCCCAGGATGCCAGTACAAGCCAGGAGGGACACGGGTCCAATAAACATGTGGTAGCCTTAAGTCTCTTTGACAACCTGTCCATATCCTCGGTAGTAACAAAGTCAAACTCCTCCCAGAATGGTGCCTCAAGACCAACCTCGGACAATCCCACTAGACCACTCTCGATGGAGGGTAACTCATTCCGAATCCGAGTGATTTTGTCCTGCAGATAAATCCCAAATTCCTCTGCTCATCCCTGCAGAGGGGGTTCCCGCGGCCTCTGGTGAAGGAGGGAGCGGGTCACCCCAAACAGGGCGGCAGGGCGGTTATCTGCGGATGCAATAAGGGTGGCACAATACTCATGTTTGGCCACTCTTATCGCCACTAAGTAGGTCCTAATATGGATTCTCACTAGTGTTCGGTTAAGATCCCGAGAGAGCTTCAGTACTTTACATCCAAGTCCAGTATGATGATTTTTATTTGGAACTGATAAAATCTTAAGGAGAAGTGAGAAGCAAGAAAAGATAGTGCTGGCTCAGTACTTTAATGAATTACATATAACATTATATGATTTTCATATTTTATTCTCAAAACAAGATATCATTTGTAAAACAAGATACTATTCAAAGTATAAGATGTACCTTGTACTTTGAAATAAAGATTACCAGATAATTTAACTTTTTAAATAAAAACAGAAGTATATGATAACCTGATAGAAATATTAGCATAATAATCTCTTCAATTTACTGTTTCTAAATTTGCATTTTAAAAATTGCTTATGAAAATATTTGGTTGTTTATTCATACCCATCAAAAATATGCTCTAAGTTCAAAAATGGACAATAGCAATAGCACTTAGACTTATAGATCACTTCACAGTATTTTACAGCCCTGTCTAAGCAGGTTACAGTGTCAGCATATTGCCCCCCAACAATCTGGAACCTCCTTTTACTGACCTCAGAAGAATGGAAGCTGAGTCAACCTTAAGCTGGTGATTTTCGAACTGCCGAACTGCTGGCAGTTAGCAGAAGTAGCCTGCAGTACTCCATCCTAATCACTCCGCCATCCCAGCTCACAATCTGTGCCCTGCCTGATGCAATCTCAGCAGCACCAGCCAAAGACCGATTTTGAGGAATTATAGTTACAATATTTGAAATGCTATTACAGCTTCTGTTATTGTTCACAATTAGGCATTGTGGAAGTTTGAACCCAACAAAATCTGGTGGGCCACAGAAAGAGATTCTGGTTCCTGATTTCCCCTGTTACTAATTTTTTCTTATCCTCCTACCTCTTTGGAACTTGTGTTTGTCTTTACCAAAGAAGGGGAGGGGAAAGGTTGAAATTCCCTCCTCTGTCTTCCTGCAAAAGTTGACTGTCTTCTCCATGACATTCTTGTCTTTCCGAATCCATTTCAGTGCATCACTTCACATTTTCTCAGTGGAGAAAAGAAAAGAACAACCCTACAGTTGAAGCAGTTATAGTTGGCTCCATTAACGGGAAGACACATTTTCCAGGTCATGGTGATGCCTACTTTGCTCTCCATGTTACGGGGCCTTTGCCTACTAGCAAAATCCTAGCAAAAGCATCTGTGGCAATCTCTCTTTTTCCTTACTGTGCCTTTGTTCTTCCACAAGCTGTTTCCCTGGGTGAGGAATAAGCTGGATTGAAAGAAAAGGGAAACTATGTCTCCCTTTCATCTACTTCCACTTTGCTGTCACTATTTACATCTTCATCCTCACAATATTCTCTTTTTGCATAAGCAACATTACATAAAATGCAGAAAATAGCCAGAAATAGGAAGCAAAACAAATTAAAGACATGAAATAAAAGAAAAGGCTGCATGTTTGGGGAATATCCACGTGGGATAGTACAGGTATTCCAGCTTTTTTATTACATTCTGTGAGTTTTTAGTTAATAGGTTTTATTTAAGTCTTTTAATTTCCATGAAAATCACACTCATTTTTACCTCTTTCTGTAGCATTGTAGCACCAAAAAGATGCCTACATTTATGGCAAAATCTGGTTATCTTATGAGATCTGGTACTTTCCACAGTTTTTAGCTATCTTAGTGGATGGGTAGGTTGGGTGGGTGGGTAGATTATATTAAAACAATCTATAAATAATAGCTTTATTTTATTTTGGAATCTTGATGAAGTTCTATCTAAAGTTATACAGGAATGCCTGGTAGTGCCTGGAAGTACCTCAGTGCTGACCCTGCATATGTGGTCATTTTTAAAAGCTTTTGATAATTATATCGTGGTTTGCAGAGGAGCAATGTTTGTGAGCCTCTTATATAATGTACTAGAATGATGACTGTCAATGATAACTATATAGAAATCTGCATTAATCATGAATATTGAAATTGCTGTAAAGATGGAACTGGGGCTGTCTGCAGGATCTAATATTTTAAAAAATGAAAATGATGGCCATGATAGTGTTATATCAGGACTGCCTGGTTTTTTATGCATGTAGTGTATCTAAAAACAAGTAGAACTTAAGTCACAAATTCAACCACTATCTTGCTTCTGACCATATCGTATATCACCTTGCCCACTGATGAAAAACTACTAAAATGCATTATTCCACGTTTTATTTAACACAATTTCCCCCAGGGATAAATAACTATCTAGGAGTACCAAAACTGATGAGAGAACTATTTTCCAAATTCATTTCTGGTTCCATGGATTCTAATAAACCCATGAATATGATTGACTCCACACTTTGGATACTGACCAAAAAACTCTACCTTACATCCAAGCAAAGGAGATGTTGGTGAAATTTTGGTGCAAGCGGGGGGGGGGGGATTATTAGGGGTAAATGAAAAGTTTAAGAGATTATGGACAGCATAGGGAGAAATAATGAAAATGTGCACTGTTGAATGCTCCCAAATGGGGCTTCCCTTGAGGTGCACCCGTAGGCTCCAGCTAGTTCAGAATGCAACCGTGCGGGGGATTCTGGGAGCCTCTAGATGCTCCCATGTAACACCTCTCCTGCGCAAGCTGCACTGGCTGCCTGTGGCTTTCCAGGTGCTCTTCAAGGTGCTAGTAACAACCTTTAAAGCGCTCCATGGCAAGGGACCTAGGTACCTGCAAGGCCGCAGGTACCTAGGTCCTACCAAATACTTCCCTTTGACCAGTCCGCTCCCACAGAGAGGGCCTCCTCAGAGTGCCGTCAGCCACTCAATGTCGGCTGGCGACCCCCAGGGGGAGAGCCTTCTCTGTGGCAGCTCCTGCCCTCTGGAACGACCTGCCCCCCGACCTCCGCACAACTACGGACCTGCACCTGTTCTGCCGAGCCCTGAAGACCCATCTTTTTTGTGCGGACGGCCTGGTGTAGCTTTTAATCTGGTTTTATTGGGGTTTTCTTGTACATTTTAGAGCAGCCTTAGAATTTAATTTATTTTTAGCATAGGTATTTATATTGATGTTTTTACTGTTGTTTTTATCATTGCCTGTTCACCGCCCTGAGTCCCGCAAGGGAGAAAGGGTGGTATACAAATTCGAATAAATTGAAATTGAAATTGACTAGGGGAGAGATGAATGAATTGCACAATTCTGAATGAGTTCTGGAACTGTGCCCTGCCAATGCTCTCAGGAACACTGGCACTAGTAATGCTGATGGGTGATATTCCTCCAGATGTGCCTTGAAAAAATTCAGGAAATTTTAACAGCTTCTGTAACCACTGATGGCTTGTTTCTGTATCTGAAAGGAAAATGCAAAAATATTTTCATTTTAAGTAGATGCTCAGTCTGGCTACCTTTCTACCCACTGCCAAAATGCATTGATTCAGAGCCAGAATATATCATGTCGACAGAAATCTTCTTCCTTCTTCCTTTTAAGAATCATAGGAGTGAGGACAATATTTTAATGAAATGTCAAAAAAAGGAAGTTAATCTTATTATATTCTTCAATAAACATAGTTGAATGGATTTACGATTAAACTGAAAAATCTGGTTTTGGGGACAGCAAAAAGACACTCTTTAAACAATGTGGTATAATCTGTAGTTGTTGATACAGTTCTCTGATCTTTCTATTTTTCTATTTTTAAAACTTAAAGGATGAGTGTTGTTGTCCTAAGATGATATTAGGTTGGAGGAAATTTTTGTATGCTGCAGTTAAGCTAGTGCAGTTTTTAACTATATGAAAAGTCCTGTTTTTCATTACATGCATTTCATTTCCACATTTCCTGTTATGCTACAGCTTCCAAAAAGGACAGAGAAAGAGAAAAAAATTCCAGACTTTGCAATCTTCATAGTGTCCATACATTTAACAAATCTGTCAGTCATGGTCATGCCTAAAAATGGACTAATGATTTGTGAAGACTAACATGGGGATTTCCAGCTTAAAGACATCATATTCCTCTGATTTTTCAGGCACAAAATCATACTGATAACTCCAATGTTCATCTCCTTCTACTAGTACTATTATTTTTATTCCACTTTTTTGTCAAGAACATGTACAAACCACTTACAAAACTATAGAATATTAATATAATCCAAATCATAAGTGCCATTTATAGCTTAACCAAATGAAAACAGCAATGGAATGACAAGAAAGAATCAACGAAGATGAAAAAAACGAATTTCTTTTTGAAAACCCCAGTCAGCCTCATTACTTCAGCCTGGACTATCAGTCCAAGGTGACATTTCTTGGTATAAGGCTGTACTTGTTTATTTGTTTGGATAAAAGCTGCCAGCTGACCTACAGTCAACTGGCAGCTCACTACAGTCATATTGTGACATAATAAAAGAAGTCAAAGAGCCATCCTCCAGTACTGCATCTACTTTTTCTTCATCTAAGGGACTCAGTCAGAATGAAGACATTTTTAAGAATATACTTTAAAGACTTTTATACAAATGCAACCATGGACCTAGTTAGGTAGGACCTTACATGAGATGGTTCCTATGTAGAGTTCCCTGTCTGGCCTTCAGTAACAAGTGACGAGATCACCTACCTAATATGTCATAGGACTTTGCTATTTGAGGGATTATTTGCCTTCTATGATTCTGATATGTGGGCAAAGTAGTCCTGTTTCAGATCCCCTCAATTAAACAGTGTCATCTTTGGGAATCCAAGAAGTGTGACCTCTCTGTAGCAGCAGCAGGAATGAGGTTCCTTCCACATTCCAAAAAACCTTGAAAAGTTGACTATTTGTCTTAGATTTAGGGTCATAGTTCTTTTCTCTTCCTTTTTTATTATCCACCATCATTAGAAAGATGGGAACTTAATGTAGATAAATTAACTTGACAAAGGGACAGAATAATTAATAAAACAAGTTCCAGAGGCTGAAACTGATTACCGACTACTTAATGTAAAATGAATGAAGGCATCCTGATCACTAGATATTGCTGTGTTTAGAACTCAAGCTTTATTTTGAAAGTATTGTTTAGTTACAATTAATTATGAAAAGGTTTGAGTAAATGGAATATTGGTACGATGTGCTTTTCATTCCTCACCATGACACATTTGAAATATAAATTATAGATGATATCAGAGAGAATATAATTTTTTCCTGCTTTTTCATAATTTCTTCCCATTGTCATCAATAAAGACATTTGATAAATTCTGTTTACTATTTTCTTAGCTACTGTTTTATTCAGTTTTATTTTGTGCATCTAACCCATCCTGTTACTTGTTTTCATTGTGATGTCTTCTACTGATAACACAGTACATTAATAATACTCAAGAGGTTCAGTGTGTGATTTTATTATTATTTTGTGGTTAATCTTTGGTGAGATTCATAGTCTTTGGGGCTGGTTGGTAGCTCAACAGCTCGAGTCCTAACCAAGGACCTAGGAACTGTTAAGGTAACGTCGGAGGATATAAGATGTTCCAAGTAGGGTGGTTTTATGAAGAGTCAGAATGTTCAAGTGTGGTAAATTTAGAATTTTCAAATAGCGTAGCCCTTTAGGTATTGCTCCTAAACACACAATTTCTTTTCCCACAGTCGCTCAACTTCAATTGGCAAGCCCCGGTACTTTGTGATTTTTTAAAATTATTATTATTAGTAGTATTAATATTATTAGCATTATTTTTATTATTCACCAGGCAATGCCAGCGGGCGACGCCCAGGGGAAGGGCCTTCTCTGTGATGGGCCTGACCCTCTGGAACGACCTATCTCCGGATATTAGGACAACCACAGACCTCCGTGCTTTCCGCCAAAAATTAAAAACCCACTTGTTCCATCAGGACAGCTTGGCCTAATTTATGCTTCTCGCCCCAGTCTGTATTTTCAAATTGTTTTATTTGGTTTTAATGGGTTGTAATTTTAATTGTTTGTAAAATTTTAGTACAGGTTAATTTAATTCATTTTTAATTTTGTTATTTATGGTATGTTTTGATTGTTTTTAATTTTCCTGTACACCGCCCCGAGTCCCTCTGGGGAGAGGGGGCGGTTTATAAATTTAATAAATTATTAAATTATTAATTATTATTATTATAAATGAATTATTGAACAGCTTGTGGTTAGCTTTAGAATCTGTTGATACTTTTCCCTGATTGGTTCAACCAGGATAATTACGGGAGAAAGTCCCAAATGTCCTACAAGCTAATAATGTGAAGTTCAGCTGGCATTGAAGTAATTAGATATATTGTGCAGGATGTGCAGATTAGGACTATTCTTGCACTCTGGTGAATCCCTGCTATTGAAGTTCTATTTCTTTTGAGCTCATGTATCCATTACAAACTGAAATGTATGCTTCTTTGATACAAATCTTAATTTATAATATCAACAATAACAATGCAAATGCTTTTCAATAGTTGGTTTATAAAATTGGCAACAGAGTGGCTATTCTGTGAATATTCTGATTTCTGTGAATGGTAGAAAGAAAAAGCTAATATGCTTACAGCAAGATTTCTAGTTGGATTGGATAGACAAGCTAGAGATGTACTTAGATTTTAATTTTAATCAAGATATTTCTGAAAATATAATCCAGCACATTCTCCTTTCCATTTGTCTCTTAAATCTCTCTTAGCAATATCTGCCATCCTCATGGAAAAGGGGGATTATAGCAGTTCCAGAATTTCAGCAACTAGAAGAAACATGAAAATCACATACAATTTCACTCCCTTAATAATTATACATTAGACAGTTGGGGTTGTTAAAATCATGATTCTTCATAAGTTACATGACTCTAGTGGTTTTAACACTTTGTGGAACCTTTCTACAAACAGAATGTTTAAATAAATAGTTCAATAACTACTGCATTTTGCAAAATGAGTAGTTCCCTTGAATTATGCTCATAATATATATTTTTTACTTTTTAATTTTGTATGACACTCTTAAAAGCTATTTTTTCTTAAGGCAGTCAACAAGAAACAAAAGTTAATAAATTTTAAAGTGGTTAAATATACTATACATTGAATGGAAATAAATGTTTCCTCCATGAAAGAAGTTTGCAAAAATAAGATTGTATACTTTGCTCTGAATACACCATGTAAACATACTTCAGTTAAACTCACAATAAATTAATTAGTATTGATTAAGCACCAGACGTCAAGAAGAGATGGTTGTCATAGATTGGAACAAACCCAAGTCAATTAAGAATCTAACTGTTATCTATTATATGTAATGTAAGATTTGTTTCGCCTGTTTCATTGTTCTAAGGAACAGGATCAAAACACCATTTGGGGCATTATGAGGCTTAGAAGGGTGCAACATTCCTTAGTATCTGCTGAAACATTTGTGGGATTAATCTGTTCTGTACTTTCCTGAGAGAAAAAGTCATACTGATCCAAATGTGAATGACAGATGAGAAATAAATTACTATACTTTCTCTGGAAGTGCATGCATCAAGAAGCATGTGGGTTCAACTACTGCTTGGTAAGCTTCTGTGCTGTGAATATCCTTTGAAAGGAAAAGAGTACTATTATTACCACATCCCTAAAGAACTATTCCAAATGACTAATTGTTGGCAATAATTAAGTATCTGGTTGTTAGTTAGATCCTAGAAGAAAACTGGCCTGTTTTAGTTTCTAACTATAGATGATGAACCCAAATGAAGAGGGAAAATGGGGTGAAAGTAGTAGAAAATGGCACTTTGATTCATGGAAGAATGGAAATTTGGTTCATGGAAGAGTAGTTAAAGTCCACTTTCCTAGAAGTTAAGATTTCCTTTTTCAGACTCTTTATCCGTAGAAGTGAATAGAGTCGTGGACCATATTTAAACCGCTACAACTGTTTTTAGGAAAGTCAAATCTATTACCATGTTAACCCCAACTAAAGACATTTCTTTTCATCAAACATGTGAAGGTTCTGAAAACAGATTCTGAAAAGTTAATGCATAAACTACCCTTAAACAAAAGTCCTGCAAGAAGTGGAAGCTATCCAAGTTTACCAAAAGGTCATTTGAACAACAGCTATCTGTTGTAGATTTGAAAGTATCAAGAGGGTGCTTTAATTCACATGATTTGGTCCTGTCCAGCAATGTAACCCTTACACAAAAGCATGCAAATGTTTAGATGCTGCTCCATTTGTCTTTGGAATCATCATCGATCTTAGGAGGATGCCATTTGGTGATACTATCCTGTTAGAGTGTGTTTCTTGGTTATAAATTAGTTCTTGTTACAAACTTGGAAAGATTCATTTTCTCTTGGATTTGTGAGCATTTCAGTCCTTGTTCTTGGAAAGAAGCCTGCAGTGAATGCAGTTTTTGTGATTAGTGCCAAATTTGAAGCTAGTATTTTTTCTATTTCAAGGACTTCTGGATTACAATTTTAAAAAATGAATAGTAAAGCAATGCTTTAATTAGGACTACCATAATGTTTAACTTTTTTGGAATTTATTTTGAAGTATCTTCTGCATTCTAAACTTTAACTTTGAAGCACATGTAATGCAAGAATGGCCATTTATTCATTAGTCCTGGGGCTAAACTGGTCCTAATAATCTTAGGGAACCCAACTCTGCACAGCCACATATGGTATACTGCACAGGTACAGTATGTAGTACCTTGCTCAATAGGAGCAACTGTGAGAGGGATCTTGGAATCCTAGTGGACAACCATTTAAATATCAGCCAGCAGTGTGCAGCAGCTGCCAAAAAAGCCAAAACAGTTCTAGGCTGCAAAAGCATACAGATAGAATCAAGATAATGTGAAGTGTTAATACCACTTTATAATGCCTTGGTAAGGCCACACTTGAAATACTGCATTCAGTTTTGGTCACCACGATGTAAAAAAGCTGTGGAGACTCTAGAAAGAGTTCAGAGAAGAGCAGCAAAGATGATTAGGGAACTGGAGACCAAAACATATGATGAACCGTTGCAGGAACTGGCTATGTCTAGTTTAATGAAATGAAGGACTAGGGGAGACACAGGTAGCAGTGTTCCAATATATCAGGGGTTGCCACAAAGAAGAGGGAGTAAAGCTATTCTCCTGAAGGCAGAACAAGAAGCAATGGGTGGAAACTAATCAAGGAGAGAAGCAACCTAGAAATAAGGAAAAAATTCTTGACAGAACAATTACTCAGTGGAACAACTTGCTTCCAGATATTGTGAATATTCCAACACTGGATGTGTTAAAGAAGATATTGGATAACCATTTGTGTGAAGTGATTTAGGGTTTCCTGCCTAAGTAGGGGGTTGGACTAAAATACATGCAATGTCCTTTCTGACTCTATTATTCTGTTAATTCCAAAAATAATGTTTTTATGTGTCATAGAAGAACTTTTGGACTTCAATGTGACATACTTTGCTTCAAACTGGGCTAAACTAAATTTGCTCCATTTGGAAGATCCTCTTGCTTATCCTGCTATCTAATTCCCATACAGAAACTTGACTGAATACTGCTTTGTATAAGAATGTGTGCTACAATAATGAAATCATTTGTAGATTTACAGTCCTCACACCAGTTTTTTTTCTTATACAAGATTTAAGTCCTCTTCTTTTAGCTTTATATTGTAGTATTCAGAAGTTATACGGCAGCAGATATCAACAAATATTTATACATACACTATCCTTAAAAACAATTCAGTCGTTGTAGGGTCAATCAATATCTCCCTATTAGTTAATCTGGGCCTGTTAAGTTTAGTGGAAATTTTGTCATGCATTTTATTGTGATGTTACTTGAGTTCAAATCTGTCATGTAACATTTTAATAATAGCGTTTGGATTTTCTTTTTATCATGCCTTTGTAATTTTTATAAACATCTCAAGGCTGTGGTCATGCTCAATATTTCTTCTTCCTTCATTTTTCCTACAAGAGCCCTATGAGGTGAGTTGGGGTGACAGAGTGACTGACCCAAAGTCACCCAGCCAACTTTCATGTCTAAAGTAGAACTAAGATTCACAGTTTCCTAGTTTCTAGCCCAGTGCTTTAACCACTAGACCAAATGGCAAAAAACAGTATTTTGATTATGTTCTGTGCCAATGGCTGCACTGGCAGATTTATATAGAGAGCAGATAAAGCATACACTTACAAAAATGTCAACTTTTTTTCCAACCTAAATTAATTTGAAAGATTTTTATATATGTTCATATTTTGCAAATCCCATAATTATTTGAATGAGATCAGTATCTTCTATATGATTATGTATCATCAAGCCATTTTTTTACACCTACTAATCACCTAGCTTCGATAACTTCATTCATCTACTATGTAGGGGACCAATATTCCAATATTTACTCTTTAGAGACAAAACATAATCAATTTTTTTGGTTTGGGGATAGGATTTGGTTTGGAGGTAGAGAACTGCAGTGCCACAGTGGTTAGAATGCAGTATTGCAGTCTACTTCTGCTTACTGCCAGCTGCCTGCAATTTGACAGTTCGAATCTCATCAGGCTCAAGGATGACTCAGGCCTCCACCCTTATGAGGAAGGTAAAATGAGGACCCAGACTGTTGGGGAAAATATGCTGTCTTTGTAAACTGCTTAAAGAGGGCTGTAAAGCACTGTGAAGCAGTATATAAATCTAAGTGCTATTGCTATTTAGTTTTTGTTATAATTCTTAGCTTTCTACTTTCCACTTTTCTACTTTCTCTATGGTTTTTTGCCACAATTGTAGTCTTTATTAATGTGCCCTTTGTACTGTTTCCCCTTATATTTACACTACAAAGATATTTGAGAGGGAAAATATTATAATGCCTTTGTGAAATTAGAAGGTTAGAGATATACTTTCAAATCCTGAGAAAGAATAGTTTACAAAGCGCAGCTAGAGTGATGGATCCTGTGGTAAGTCTCAGTGCAGCCAGGGACATTTAACATTGCCAGTTCTCTTCACATCGTCATATGAGAAGGTTTTAGGTATCTGTCAGTGTTGGCGGTATGAGAAAAATGGGTATTTTATTTACACTGTGGTTCTTTTGTGGTTATCGGGTCTGTCTGGGAATTGATTCTGGGATATCCATCTTTTGCTATGGGCTTTAAAATGTTATATTCTGCAAGCAGAAGCATAATCAGGCCTCCTTTTTGTGAGCTTTCCAAAACAGCCATTTAGCTAAATAAAATACAGTTTGATTGCCCTCTGTTGAAGGCAGGAAACTTTTTCAGCTAATGAGTCTATATGGAATTTAAGATCCGAGATGCTCATGTGTGCTGGGCTGCAATAATGGTTGTGTTAGCAATAAAGCATCATTTAGATTTATGTAGGTAGGCATGAGACAGACTGGGATACCACTTCTTCCTTTTATTTCAAAAGCTTGATTTCATCAATGTTCCAATGAATCAAAGAAGGCAACTGGAGGGGTTACTCTCCTAATTTGTATATTTCAGAATATTCCATTCCATCCCAGCACAGAACTGGGCACCTATAGGAGTTCCATTGGAAAATTTAGAAAATAAAAGAGACAAGTGGCTTCTTATCTCTTTTATTTTCTAAACTTTCCAGTGGAACGCCTATAATCATGGAAACTAGTGCTATACTTTGCTCCATAACTGACTGTGCCCTCAAATCATTGTCAATTCTTAGTGGCCACCAGGTACAATACAATACAATACAATAGCAGAGTTGGAAGGGACCTTGTAGGTCTTCTAGTCCAACCCCCTGCGTGGGCAGGAACCTTATACCATTTCAGACAAATGGCTATCTAACATCTTTTTAAAGGCTTCCAGGGTTGGGGCATTCACAACTTCTGGAGGCAAGCTGTTCCAGAGGTTAATTGTTCTAACTGTCAGGAAATTTCTCCTTAGTTCTAAGTTGCTTCTCTCCTTGATTAGTTTCCACCCATTGCTTCTTGTCCTATCCCCAGGTGCCTTGGAGAATAGTTTGGCTCCCTCTTCTTTGTGGCACCCTCTGAGATATCGGAACACTGCTATCATGTCTCCCTGGTCCTTCTCTTCAGATTGTATCTTCAGATACAATCGTAGATTGTATCCACGATGATTTGTTCCTAAACTGTTGTTTCAGTCTTCTAATGGTGGACCCATCTCTTCTGTTTCCTTCCATGTTTCCAGTGTTAGAGCTTTCTCAAGCATGCCTGGGGAGGGGGGAGGATGTCTGACAGGTGTGGTAAGCCTTGGTAGTGGCAAGAGCATGTATGATTCATATCTACCAAATGACTATGTTACATTTGAATTTTTAATCGTAATTTTAGGATAGTTGTATGCTGCTGTGCTTATTTTGTTGTTTCTGTTGTTTCAATTGCTGTGAGCTACCCAGAAATGCCCTTGCAAGCTAGGCAGCTATACACATTTAATTAATGAATTAATTAATAACAATAATAAGTTTAGTTGTTCTCGGGATTGTTATGAATTAATATTTGTTCATATGTACTGAAATCATCTGATACATCATATGCAGAATATCTAATAATTAGTAATGAGGAAGTGAAATTTGCTGCCAGAAGGCCTTTTGAAAAAAAGAAAAAGAAAAAAGGTCGTGACAGTAACCAGGAGCAAAGCTTCATCCCCTCTACTCACTCTGCTTGTAGATTAATTGGTTGCATTAGGTCCCTTTGAAAAAAAATTTGTGGGCCAGCTAATTTCTTTGGAGTCTTAGCAGAAATGCTTTTTTTTTTTTGCATAGAATCTAAGAAAACAGGGATTCTTGACATGTAGTTCTGAACTTTGTGGGGCTAAACCTTTTGTAACTGTCTTGTCTCTTAGCACATTGATTTGATACACCAAGATTCAAGTTGTATGCTGAACCTTAATTTTTTAAGCAAATATATTATTTAAAGAAAAGTACATACCTTGATGATAAATCATTTAGATATCTAGAGGCTTTGGGGGGAGGGTTTCTTTCGAATCAATATTGATTCCTAACAATTGATCAGACACGTTTCTGCAGTTTCCTTGGCAAGATTTCCAAAATGGTTTGCTATTGTCTGCTTCTTTGAACTGTGAAAGAGCAACTGACCCAAGGTCACCTGATACTTTTGAAGGTTCATGTTCTTTTCAGCTAAACAGTGCCTGATGATAGATATGTGCATAGTAAATATTAATTCTGAACAATGACTTCAGCAAAGTTAGACAAAAAAAATTGGCTATAATCCCAGGGGCTCAGAAAATTCATAATTATACATATGCTTATACTTTTGAAATTTGGATAGAATAGAGCAAATTTTTTTTTTACAATAAAGCAACTCTTCTCATTCTGTCAACCCCTACGCAATGCTGGAACATCTGCTACTTATAACTGTAAAATCTGAATTTAATATATATTATGTCTACAGTATTCCAATAATATATTAAGGAAGTTATCCAATCAGAAAATGTATGAAGTTTTTTGCTCAATAAATTCATTCTAACCTCTAGTAATTATTGCATTATTTTGAATCAATTACAATTTGCTCCAGAATCTTATCACATAATTCATGTGGTTTATAGTTGTTGGATATTCCATTTTCTCTTTTTTGAAGATTGGGGTAACATTTATTTTATTCCAGTCATCTAGCATTTGATCAAGATTTCTGTGAGATAATGCATAGAAATTCAGTCAGATGATCAATTAGTTCCTTCATATCCACAGGATGCAATTAATATGGTCATTAAATTCATTCAACGCAAAGAGGTATTTCCATGTTTTCAATCTATTTCATTTTGTCCCTCAGTTCACTTTTTTACAATTTTCTGGTAGAATACTTAAATTGCATCAACAAGTTTTGCCTTTTCTCTATTCGTTAGCACTTTGTCTTCTTCATTTTAAAGCTGATCAGTTTCTTTTCTTTTGAGCAAACTGTGTCTATTTTTTTTTAAACTTTCTTTGTTGACCTCAGTTCACTTTGGAGTTTCAGTTTTTTGACAGCATCTCTAAAGGACTGAACCACATGACTAGACTCTTACAATCTACCCTTTTTCCATTTCCTGTCAGCTCCTCCCTTTTGCTAATGTTTCAATATCTTTTTTTTTAAAGCACGTATTTATTAATTTTATTTCATGTCTCTTCATTTCTATATTACCAGAACAGAAAGACTCTTAGCAATTTCAAAGCATAAAAAGTTACATGTTAAAAACACAGTAAATGTAATAAAAAATAAATCAGAATTTAGAGTTATTATTTTGTGGGGATACAAGTCAGCTATTATTTTCGGAGCTAGTTTGATTCTTTTTTCAGTCAGATTAAGTTTTGTGTAATAATTTATAGAATGGTATCTTCTTCACAAGTCTTCAGAGAAGAGTTACCAGAAGATACCTAGACAATTTTCACACACACACCCCATTAAACATTAGTTATTAAGGAAGATGAAAAATAAATGTAAATTTTAAAACAGCTTCTTTCTTCTTTGTCTCTCTTTGATTCACATTGATAGATTATGCACCAGTACTGCACAGATAAGCTTTGGGAATATTTTAAGAGCAGCTTTCCCAAACTCAGCAACTTTGACATCCATGGACACCAAATTTTGAAGATAAATTCTGGGAGTTGAAATCTATGTATCTTAAAGTTGACAGAACTGAGAAACATTTCTGTAGAGTGGACGATTTTCTTGGGAGTTCTGAGCATCCCAAGGCACAACCTTAGAAATGGAACTTACAATCATTCTCCTCAATTCTTTTCCAATCACTAGAGAAGTAATCAATACATTCTTAAAAATAAAATATGATCTTTCTTTGATTGCATTTTTGGCCTTATAAGCACCATTCTATACGTGCCAAAGCTGCTGAAACAAGATGTCGCTGTTTAACAGCTATTCATTTTGTCTGAGGCAAAGGCACATCATTGAAATCTGATGGCCTTCAGAACTATTGAAATTTGGGTTTTTGTGCTTCAGGTGTCTTTCAGAACCACTAGGCCAATTTAATATTTTAATTAAGAAAATGGAGGAAAGCTTATTTCCTATTGTGCTGTTAATGGGGGGGGGGGGATCAAAAGCAGATGTATTCTGAATTAAAATATGGTTAATGTATCTGCCCTTTCAATTGTTTTCAATTATTTCATTATGAAGCCACCATCAATTGAAAAGCCATATAAATGTTTTAAAGCTTGATTTTTTTCAAAATTCTACCCTTCCAATATTGCTTTCCTTCAATATACAAAATATCAACCCTACCCTAATAAACAAAAGAAAATACCCAATGTACAACTAAGAGAATGACATCTGAGCTGCTCTATAATGTAGCAACTCTCTTTCCCCACTTCCCTGGAAACTAGGCACTGTAGGCAACAGCCACAGACTAGGTTTCATTATACAGGCAGAGCTGACAGTGGTGGCCAAGGTGGAGAAAAGCAGAAAGCAGACTATCCCACACTTCCCCTAGGTGCAGCGTTAGACCACAGTCAGACAAGAAGTAGTTCTGGCCACAAAATCCCTACACAAAGGGAAATCAGCTATAGGTAAAGGTAAAGGTTCCCATCGTACATATGTGGTAGTCATTCCCGACTCTCGGGGGCGGTGCTCATCTCCGTTTCAAAGAGCCAGTGCTATCCGAAGATGTGTCTGTGGTCATGTAGCCAGCATGACTAAATACAGAAGGCACATGGAATACTGTTACTTTCCCACCAAAGGTGGTTCCTATTTTTCTAATTGCATTTTTACATTCTTTTGAACTGCTAGGTTGGCAGAAGCTGGGACAAGTAATGGGAACTCACTCTGTTACAAATCACTAGGGATTCAAACCACCAAACTGCCGACCTTTCTGATTAACAAGCTCAGCATCTTAGCCTCTGAGCCACCATGTCCCTCTCAGTTATAAGTAGACTTAGCCAAATGGTTGTTAATTACATTGAAGCCAGTTCTTGGTGGAAACCCTGCTCTATATCATATCTGACCACTACTGAATGAAATACGGTACACCAATTTGAGACATTCAGAAGCTTGTAGAGGTATGTTGTACTTCTATTTCCTCAAACTAAATTTACAGATGATCTTCAGTTTAGCAAAAGACTGTGTGCTGTATTCTTTGTGAGGCAGAGGAATCTCTACCTACCCAGATTGGAATTCCTTATTCACAACAGCTAAAGTTTACATGGTATAATACTGTTCTTCCAATCTTAAGTGGGTGGGGAGAAATGAAACAGGTGATAGGAAACATTGTGACTGAGGCTTCAATCTTACTTGTCATTGAAGAAGCACAGCATTACTCAGACAGGAAGTAATGATTTATTACTGAATTTCGGCTTCTTCTTTTTCTTATTTTGAATGCAATTTGTAGACATAGTATGTGTCCATATACTTCCTCTGCTCACAGTGTAAATTATAATAATCAGTGAAAGAGGATTGTGTTTTTCTAATATGGATTTCTTTGCTGCTTGAGATTCTACTAACACAATGAGTTTCCGAGGGAAAGTATTTAAAAGGGACCACAGTGAACTTTGGAGAAAAAAGAAGACAATTAGACGAACTAATCACAGAGCAATCCACAGTATGAATTGTGTATGTATATAAATATATATGCTTGTACTTTTTTTCTTGTAATGTATTAGTGTAGCTTTGGAGAGTTAGGCTTGTGAACAGAATAGATTATAATATTCTTATTTTATCTCAGTGACTAGAGCAAATTCTCTAGTGAAATTGTAGAAATACTATTTCCAAAGACTGCTATTGAAATTTGTTGGCCAGGCTATGTTTGTTAGGAATTGTAGGAATGGCGTCTCATATCTGTCAAGTAATAAACTAGAAGAATTTGAAAGACAAATTTCAATAGTTAAAATTAATAAGACAAAATCAGTGTATCTATGAGATAAGACATCCTAATATGTTTGTTATTTCAATGTGAATAGGAAAAAAGAATGTAAGAACTAAGTAATAAGCTGTTTGACATTTATGATGTATGATAATTACTTATTCAGACCACTGTCTTGAATATATGAAATAACATATCAAATTAAGTTAAACATTATGTAATAAACTTATAGATGAGAATTCCTATATATGTGATAAATAAATAAAAAGCCTTTTCTTCATCATTTTTATCATCTGTAATTTTATCATGACATTATAGAATTTATATTTTTATTATCAAAGAAATTCGTTGAGTCTCTCCTTATATGACTTTTTAGGGGGCGGGGGAGGAATCCAACTTGTTAGAAGAAAGTTTGAAAAAAGACAAACAGCCTCAATCAAATAGGCCAGACTTTAAAGCTACTCATGATTTAATTACTCTATATGTGTATATTAAAATATAGGTGAATGAGACTTTCAGTGATTTCTAATGTGAAAGCTACACACTAAACAATATCGGTTAAATGCTATAGTAAATGATAGTTACAGTGCCTTTCTGTTTCAGGAAAGAGTTTAATATGTTTTTAAACAATAAGGATGAAAATTTTAAAAAAATCAGAAAAATTGTTTCTAAAGATACAGAGTATGTATTAATGGGAATGTTCATGTACTAATAGCAGAGTATATAAGTTTCCAATGTAAGTTCAATTTTGAATTGTAACATAAATATTAAGGTAAAACAAAATGATTTAACAAAGGAATCTAGAAGGCCAGTACTACCAGAGTATTCCTGTATTATTACAAGTTTTACTTCCTAAGATCTTAGTGACCTCTTAATCTCTCAGTGGTGATACAGGTAATCCTTGAATTATGCATGATTATTCAGATTCAGTTGTTAAATGATATGGTTATTAAGTGAGTTGTGTCCAATTTAAAATCTTTTTTTTTGTTGCTGTAGTGCAGTGATGGCTAACCTTTTTTTGGCTCGCATGCCAAAAGTGGGGGGAGCGCAGGGGGATTGTGCATGGGCGTGTCACACCCATAATGCTATGTGTTTTTTTTGCCTTCCCCAGGCTACAGAGGATTTCTAGGAGCCTGGGGAGGATGAAAACAACCTCCCCTCCCCACCTCCAGAGGCTTCAGGAGCTTCCCTGAAGCATCCAGAGGGCGAAAAATAGCCTCAAATGAAGGCCTAAATCAGCTGGCCAGCGCACACATGGGCTGACAGGACAACGCCTTGCGTGCCCTAAGAAATGGTTCCGTGTGCCACCTGTGGCACCCGTGCCATAGGTTCGCCATCACTGCTGTAGTGAATCATATTGATTATTAAGGACTACATGGTTCTTAAGCAAATCTGGCTTCTCCCAGTGATATTACTTATTGTAATTTTGGTCATGTGACCGTGGGGATACTGCAATGGTCATAAGTGTGACAACTAGTTGTAAGTCACTTTTTCAGTGCTGTGGTAACTTAAACAGTTGGTAAACATATGGTTGTATGTCAAGGACTACCCGCCACTGTATTCTTTTCATTTGCACACGAGCCAGGGAAAAGGGGGGGAAAAACCAATTATTAGTAGTCCCCTTCATTCTTCCTTTACCACATTTGGGAGGGAGGGAAGGAAGGAGGGAGGGAGAGAGGTAGGGAAGAAAGGAAGAAAGGAAGGACTAGACAGCCATCCTGGAACAGAAAGGCAAATAATTTCTCAGCAACTTTAAAAAGAATCTTGATTCTAAGAAGAGTAGAAGGGGTACTTCCCACACTTGGAAAGCTTCCTCTTCTGTTACAAATGCAGGAGAAATGCTGCAAAAATTTCTGTGCTAAGTTTTCTCAGAGCAACTAATCCAGTCAGCTTTCCAAGAACTGTGCAAAGTCCATGGCATCACAGGATCTCTGATATAGATCTCGGCTTTCTAAGCGAAAGCCTGGAAACTTTGAAATCAGATAATCACTATAGTACATCTGTCTTTTTTTTATATATATAATGACTTGTTTCCAAGAGACCCCATGTCTATGTTGCTTGCATTTATCATTCATTTAACTGTGTAAATAGTTATGTACAATTTGCTATATACATTTTATACATTTATTATGTACAATGTATTTATTTATGTATTAAATTAGTTTGCTGCCCATCTCACTACAAGCAGTGTTTGTTGCATGCTGAAAATAATTATTTTATGGGAAAATAAATTCTACATGAAACTGAATCCCAATCTGCTTAGAAAAATGGATCTTTATAAGGAAATATTACAAAAATATTGTGAGACTTCAGGCACAAAATTCATCAGGCTCCTACTGCCTGTGGAAGTGTGTGTTCCCTTGCAGGATTGTTAATTCATTTAATTGCACATATATGGAGCAAAACATTATCTATATAGGTTTCTTCTTTTCAAAAGCCACATCCTGTTTTAAAAGAACAGGCTTTGAGTATTTGCATGAAGCATATTGTTTTTAGCCATAGCATTACTTGAATTGAAGTGGATTTTTTTTTTAATGATGCTGTTTAAACAGGAACTATATTCTGAATCTTCTTCCTCTTAGGTTAAGATTAAAGAATTAGTCATTGTGGTGTTCTGTTTTCTTGATGTGTTTTTCAGAGGCATATTTAATTTCCAAGGCAGTACAGCTTCCCTTCCCTTTTGCAGTTAATAACCCATCCCTTTTCAATTTACTTCACAACTGAAGCACACTAAATACTAGCCTTAAACACGGCATTGTGGTTAAAGGGTCAGGCTAGTAACCAGCAAACTTTGAGTTCTTCTTTCCCCTTCGACACAAAGCCAATTTGGTGACCCTGAGCCAGCCACACTCTTGTAGCCCTAGGAAACAGGCAATGGCAAACCACTTTCAAAATCTTGTAAAAAAAATTGTAGGGATTTGTCCAGGCAGTCATTAGGAATCAACACTGACTCAAAGGCGTGCATGCACCTGTGCACACGCAACACGTTATCATTATAGAAGTAGTCATTCTCCCCCACTCCCCTCCTAGGAACAGCTAGAGATAACTTCACTATGTTCTTCAAGGATATGGTACACATGAACCAAACCATGGCTAAAAAAAACCCCAGAAACTCAGTTTTATTTTAAATACTTTTATAGTGTAAACATAGTGTTGGGACACAGCATTTGAAATGATTTTCTAAATTTTATGTCCATTTGTAAGCTGAATAAGATCTACTTTGGTGAACATAAAGAATGCACTTTACAAAACATGTTGCATGACAGTGAAGCAATGCTGGGTGTGTGTGTGGGGTGTGTGTGTAAGTGAAAGGTTTTCTACTGACATGGTCCAGCTGCAGCCTTTTGCCCATGCCAGATAGACTGTGCATGTAGCAGCCTTGTACGAGCTCCATTGCCATGCAGCTGTCATCAAACACCTGGCAAGCACTCTCATTGGCTGATTCTGTTTTTCAATTATCCTGCCAGTTAGCTCAGGTACAAAAATGTAGTATTAAATCAGTTTGAAGGGCTTGGAAATAGGGTGAAGTAATGATGAATGTGGGCAGAGAAGTTCTGTTTGGTTGATGTTTTGTTCTATGCCAGGCAATATAAGCCTCTGCATCCTTTGGTAAAAGCTGAAGAAACAGTGCAACTTCTCCAGTGAAGAAGAAAATATGCCATGAATGCAAGAAATTCACAGTCAATTAATCTTTTTATATATTCACAAGTTCTTCTTCTTCTTGTGCCATATCCATCATCGGACATTGGTGATCATGTTGGCAATCCTACTTTTATCAAGAGCTGCACGGAAAAGTTCTCCTGAGTTTTGGCCAAACCAGACCTTTAGAATTTGAAGCCATAATGTTCTTTTTCTGCCTGGACCTCATTTGCCTTCAATCTTTCCTTGGAGGATTAAGTGAAGTATGTCAATTTTCTTGGGTGTCACATCGCATTCTCAAAGTATTCTAACTTTTGCTTTTTAATGGTTTTGATGATTTTGCTATTCGCAAATATATGAAATTTTGGAAGAATAATCTGTAGGAAGGAATATATATGTAATATCTGCCAAGTTTCTATATTTTAATGATGAGAGAAATGAAAAATGCTGGCAACCATATTATTTTTATTAATTACTCAGTGTATCTATTTATTTTTGATATCTTGATAGTAACATTTCTTGATATTTGAATCTGTTTGGTTATATGTGTTTAGATGTCTTCAATCATTTTAGTATATTGTGACAATACAATTGTCTGTTTAATGTTGCCAATATTGCAGGTTTCATGTATTTTTTAAACAAATCCAATTTATGAGGATAAATAATATTTAGTTTTGTAAAGTTTTAATGTGATCTTTCAACACTCGTCAGTCAACATGCTTGCAATGTTGCAGAGGTATATAACTTAGTTCCAATTTTCTTCCTTCCAAACTCCACACCTGGAATTTGAGACATAATATTCAATATTGATCAGGGAAAGGAGCTGGAGAAAAGAAGAGAGATGACCTTAATTTAATCCCATTTACCTATGCCATGGCATCCTGATAATGTATTTTCCATCTGCAGCAAAGCAAAACAAAACCATGAAGTAAGCAATAATAACAATCATTCCGTGGGTAACAAACAAAATTGCATTTTTATGATAGGAGTGGAGAACAAAACATAATAATGCTATTTTGTTTGGCAGCTGCCTCAAGTATGCCAGAACTCTAGCCCAGCTGATATTTATTGATCTCTTCAACAAAACTTGAGTGTGCTTATGTAGTTTTCTTGATAGTTAAATTGATAGCTTTCTTTTTTATTTTAGGATTACCGTATTTTTCAGAGTATAAGATGCACCTTTTTCCCCCAAAAAAGAGGATGAAAATCTGGGTGCGTCTTATATACTGAATATAGTATTTTTGGCCTCCCGAAACCCCACCCCCTTCACAAAAATGGACATGCAGAGGGCTTGGGAGGCCTGTAAAATGCTCCTGGGAGCTGGAGAGGGGGGGAAATGAGAGAAAATGGGCCATTTTTTGCTCATTTTGCCCCCCCCCCCCCCCAGCCCCAAGGAGCACTCTACAAACCTCCTAAATGCTATGCATGCCCTTTTGGGAGCCCAGGAACACTTTGCAGGTGTCTCAAACTCTCTGTGAGCACTGGAATAGACTAGGGTTATTATTCTTCAGGACAAGCTAATGAGTTTCATCTGTATAATACAGTATGGTCTTCACTGCAAAATGCTTTTTCTAATTCTCAGCTAAATATTATTAAATAGTGCTTTGCATAGAAGAGATGTTCTGAAAGCTTGAAAGAGCTAAATTGTGAAACAAGGAGCTGTGCTGCCAATTGGAGTTTATGCAGCCCCTTGCATGAGCCTTTCAAATGATGAAACTGCTTCAACACTTTGAAGAGATGCTCCTTTTGCGCTCCTACACACTGCAAAGAGCATTTGTTTTCTGACCGCTATGCACAGCGCCAGTATTACATACTGTATATTGTTGTCCTTTCAAGACAAAAATCTACCAAGTGTAATCTATGTTATGTCTCCCTGTTCACAGGAACAATCTTTCTATCAATTTTTTTTTTATCTTTCAGGGATCAAATTACAGTTTATTCACTTTCAGCTAGATACCGCTTCAAGTACTTCCACATTTTAATTGTATTTAGGTTCCCTGGTTTTTTCCTACTTCAATCTTAGCAATACCTTACCTGTTTTAGGTTGCTGTCTCTGCAAACATATTACATACAAATCACACAGTTACTCCCTGTGTCTGCTGTCTAATCAGTTCTGTCTGACTAGAAAATATGTACAGCTGTCAACCAATGGCTTGCTATTGCATTTCTACAAGGGCTTTTAATTATTCATAATTATACAGTACTTCCTCTGATATTAAATTTCAATGCTAGAGGTCACATTTTTTCATTCATTAGAATTTTCCAATGAGATTAGTCTATTTTGCATTCTGTCTATATATAACTACAGATTTGCAGATTCTCAATGTTTCATCATTATTTTAACAATATCTTATAGAACCAATGTAGCAGTAATTTTACAAACCGTCATGGTTGTACATCAGGTGTTGTTGTTTTTACAAATTTGGCAATCTACATTGGTGTGGATTACAACTCCCAACATTTCCCAACCAGTTCTGGTAGTTGAAGTCCATAAAAACTGAAAAAACACTAACATACATGATTCTAAGTTACAGAAAATGTGTAGCATGCAGGAGAGAATTTGGGAGTTCTGGGTTAAGGATATACTTCCATTAAACCTGAACATTGAAAAAAGGGCCTTCTTTGCATCACAACAGAAACAAATCTGCACCAGGAAATAAAATATACCCTAAACTAAAGCAAAACTTCAGTAAACCACACTTCATTTTTCTTGTTTTAGAATTTTCTGTGTTGACACCAGTCTCTTCTTCCTCAATTTTTTCTCCCATGGTACTCATGTCATCTTTCATTCTATGCCATTTTCCTCCTCAGTTTAATTTCTGAACCGACTGCTTATTAGCAGCTACACCCATTTTTGGATATTTGTTTTAGATTAATTGGCTCTAATCCTGAGTCTTAGCTGTTGCTGAAGTCCAATTTTATAAATTTTGACAATCAGCTGCGGATGATGAAAATATACCAGAACTTGGTATACATGGAATGCAGTTTCTTTCAATCACTAGATTACATCCACACCTGGTGGAACTACTACAAACATCTTTTAATTTATATAACAGGCTTTCATTTATGTAAGCTTGGAGTCAGTGAGATTTCTCAAGACAGAGAAACAAGGAGCTAAGTTTTGTTCCTAAACTAAATATGTTTAGTTTGTTCTGTGAATCTATCTATTGTGGGTTATGTGACTAAACATGGTTAACTAAATCATGGCCTAGAAAATTGTGTCAAGCAGTCTCTGACTCAGATCCCTGATACATCAAACATAATTGTCACTATTGACTGTCATTGTTTATAGTTTCACGAAAGGTTCCTCCAATGGGGTGTATGGCTATTTCTCTTATATGTATTCTTTTATGATGAATCCCACCAACTAGTTTGTTCTTCTTCCCAAATATTCTGCTTTTGATTAATATTCGAGGATGCCTGAAAGGCAAGGGATAACAAAGCAATCAATATTAAGATTTGTTTAAGCTCCTAAGACATTGTGGTTGTACTTACATGATTGCCCAGCTAGTTTCTATCCTGGAAAAAATATCTTTGTTTAGCATTAGCACAGGACTATAGAATCTCCAATGAAGCAGAAAAATAGTTCTCTAATAGTTCAGCTCCCCACTAGCTGCTGAAAATATTTGTAGGTGGTCACCACTTCCTGACAAATTAAAAACAAAAATCTTGAAAAGAAAATATGTATGATACTCACATCAATGTTACTACGTTGTAATACAGGACAGTAAACTGCTATTTGGATTTGCTTGCAACATTTTTCTCATAGCCTGCTGTACTGTTCTTAAATTTCAACGAAATTCCTATTATACTGTAGTTTCAAAAATCTTTCCGAGAATTCAACACCAAAAGTGTAGACTAAGTGTGTGATAAGAGAGTGAAAAAAAGATCTAGTTTGCACTTTTCAGCATTATGCATTGAAGCCTTAAAGAATTGTTACCAACTTAACAGCACATCTGATAGTGCTTTAGATGCTGAACTCTGGTGTTGTTCTCTTGACTATAGTCAGATACTGAAACCTCAGGCACTGTGATTGTTCTGTGAAATCAATTACTAGGGTATTTTTAGTCATTGTTGGAAGAAATAGGATTGCTACCAAATGAAACAAGTTAGGTTTTTAGGAGGTGATGTTATTTGCTAATCAACATGCTAGTAGTTAAGGCACTAGGTTGAAAACCAGGAGACTGTGAGTTCAAAGCTTGCCTTAGCCAGCTGGATGACTTTGAGCCAGTTATTGTTCCTCCGGCCAACCACCATACAGGATTGTTATTATGGGGAAAATAAGAGAAGGAAGGAGTATTACATTTGTTCACTGCCTTGAAGTATTTATAAAAATAATAAAGATGGGGTACAAACAAACACCCAAGGAGGAAAAACCGATGCATTGCGTGTCATGACATCCCTCAAGTAGCAAAAATTACATGTCATATTTTATTGTTGACTTATGACACATGGCACATCACTGAATGTTATTACCAGATACAGGATTTAAACAATTTTTAAGATATTCTATAGCTGTAAATTCTAAGTATTTCCAATTCTGGCACTAATTCTGGCAAGGTGCATGCTACGTTCAGCCTACCTAATGAAAATGAATCAAGAATTTTGCACGTTGTACCCCCGTGTAAAAAAATTAATGGTCTGTAAAAGAAAGGAAGATAAGAGAAGAAATATTAAATACCTCTTTTTATAATCCCATCTTTATTTGTACCTAGCTAGCATAATTTATTAGGCTTTTTAAACAAAAACATTTTTTTAAAGAAAACTCTGTCCTGCACCATTTAGTCCTGGTGCATAGATTGCCTTGTAGGTTCATTTCCAGGATAATTACATTTGGGAAAGATAATCCTGTGACTGTTAAAACGTTAATTAGCCCAAAACGTTATAAATCTCCCAGCAAGCCTTGCAAGGGAGAATGGACTAACTCAACCTTTGTAACATTTCTGTCAGTTATTCTGAGAAATCTCTTGGAGTATAAATGAAACTCCCCACTAAAAACAATAACAAAAAAATCTAACCATATATTTGAGGAAAGTCCCTCTAAAAAATGTGAAATGAAACTCATTTGAGACTGAGGTTGTCAGATTTGAAACTATTGCTCATGCTAAAAAATCATACTGAACCTTCAATATTAAGAATGATAAGTTCTTAGTAATTTAGAATACCGTGACTAGGACAGCAGAAACCAGCTCCTTTTTTCCCATCATAAAATACAAACATGACAATTTAAGAAATAAATTATGTTTTTTTAATTACAAATATGTTTCTGACGCTCCATATGAAGCAGTGGGCAATTAAAGTGGTGTGGGTGTATATAATTTACCTTTTAAAGAGCAGTGCTTTTTTCTCACTTTGTTGACATTTTAGTTCTATCAAAGCAAGTCAAGAAGTGGCAGAATTTTAAGAGTTCAATTTAAAAATAAAATACTTTCATTTCCCTTTACTACTTAAAAGGAATTAAATGTGTTTTTGTTCAGATATGTAACAACAATACATATTATTCAAATGAAATTTCAAAACCTGAGTTATTTAATATATTTTGTCACCAATTACATTATATCAGGAGTATGTCTAAGAGGAAATACTCCAAATCCTGAGATATCATGGTGGCATAACATTGGGTTTTTAAATGGGTTTTTAAATGTATGCTATATTTATTGGATGTTTTTAGTTAAGGGGATTTTAGCACAGGATTGATTGAGTTTAATTCGTTTTAATTTGTATGTATTTTGTATATTTTTCGTTTTTTAATTTCCCTGTGCACCGCCCCGAGTCCCTGTGGGGAGAGGGTGCGGTCAATAAATGCAACTTTATTTTTATTATTATTTATTATTGGGTCTGTTGAGCCTTGCAAGGCTGGTGAGCTCAGGAAACAAAACATTTCTGGAAAGATATTTATTGCTAATAAAGTAATGGGATTTGAAAACCTGATAAAACAACGCTTTAGTCTGTGCCTAGCATAATTAAAGCAGGGTTACTCAGGTCTCTTTTTCTTATTTCCCTCTTCCCCTGGTCTAAGAAGTTGCTTGCTGCAGTCCCATTCTCCTGCCTGCCAGACATTCCATCCCAGAGCCAAGTACTGATGTTGAACATTCAAACATTCAAACATTACCTTTTCAATAAAGATCTGAAGGAATTTGAGAAAAAGGGATTTCAAGAAGATGTTATGGATGTGATATACTTGTACATTTGTTTGCAGAGAAATCAATCTACCTACCTACCTACCTACCTACCTATCATCTCTCTCTCTCCTCTTTCTCTTTTTCTTTCTCTTTGTCTCTTTCTCTTTCTTCCTCTCTATATCTCTATTTCTACAACTCTATCTCCTTAAAAAAATATTTAGACAAAATTGTTTATACATTCTTCTTATCTAATAATAATTCATAAAGGTGAATAGTTAATGTCCTTCTTTTCACCTTGCAGGAAGTCATTGGTTTTCCCAATCTATACATCTACATTCAGTTTTCGTCTTTGTTCCTTTTTCTCCACCCAAGTTAATAATAGAATTCCTTTTGTCTTTCTGTAGATATACATAGTCAGCAAGCAATAGTCTTTCTTTTTATGTAGCATATCAAAGAATGTGCAATTTTACCTTTTCTTTGGCTGTTTCTTTTGAGTGCTTTTTAAAGGGTTCATAATGCCTTTCAGCAATAATAGTATTTTCCTGATGGCTGAAAAAGGTATAATCCAGCTCTTTACTGGGGAAAGTATGGGGTTGACTGCCAAATAGTTTATTCTGACAGAGACAAGGATGAATGCCAAGTTAAACAGAGCAATAGTACTTTTGTTTCTAGCAAATGACTTGAATTTAAAATGTGGCTAAGCATAAGAGAGTAATGGGGATGAATCAGCACAAAGCTCATGGAAACAACTGAAATTAAAACACACCATTTGGCATCAAATTCATTTAGAAGATAATTGCATATAGTATTCAGTCCCTTTAAAAGAAATGTGGATGTTTCTCAGCATAAAGGGTAGGTTAATGTGGCAATGTAGTATGATTTGATGTTACGTGCATAATGCATATTACTTACAAGGTCTCCTCATCAGGAAATAATCAGACCGATAATGAACATTTTGAGCAGCCAATCCATCTGGCTATATTTTCAGCTTCACCATACCAACCTGTACATAGCAACTGTTGTGTGAAAGGGTAATACTGTAGATCCAAAAAGTAATACAAAGGAATTATACAAGTTAAGTCTTTTTTGTGTGTGTTTTGTTTCCTCAGCAGGAGAAACCCAAACTTCTGGAACCTTTGGATTATGAAACAGTAATTGCAGATATTGAGAAGAATGTTGAAAATGATCGTCTGAAAGACCTCTTTTTGTTCCCTGAAGATGACTTTTCAGTGAGTGATTGGTGTTTGCTAGCAAGCTAAGTCTCATTTAAAACTTTGTGAAGATGTTTCAGTTTTTATGCCTTGTACCACCTGAGATGGTATTGTGCTCAGCTTGGTTTCATTTTTTTTTAAAAATCCAAGATGTAAAAAGAGGATTGATATGGCTAAATCAAATGCAATAGTTTCTTGTCCTGTACTTTTGACCTTTAGATTCAAGAGTATTGAAATAGATATAAAACTGTAGAAAACTAAGAAGCTTTCAAGGTTGATGTTAATCCATCAGGATAGGCCAAATCATGAAACAGATTCTACAAGTTTGGCTGGAATCTACTGTATTGCCATAGGCTACAGTAATAGATTCTAGAAAGCCTGATCAAATTTTCCCATCCCTCCCTCCTTCCCTCTATACCAGGGGTGTCCAATCTTAGAAACTTTTAAGACTTGTGGACTTCAACTCCCAGAATTCTCCAGCCAGCAGGTTAGACACCACTGCTCTATACTCTAATGAATTAAAGAAAAGTCAGTCTTATTTCTCACATTTCCTTCTGTTTCCTGTTCTCAAAGCATTGTCTCTGCCTCATGTCTCCAAGATTATCTCCTTGGCTAGAGCAGGGGTGTCAAACTTGGTTTCATTGAGGGCTGCATCAGGGTTTTGTGACCTTGGGGATCTGGGGTGGGCGTGGCCAAAGTGGGCGTGGCCAGCTTGACAACCCTTGTGTTGGGGGCACCTATGATCACCCAAGTGCTCTGCCAGAAAAAAATAGGCTCCTAAGCTCCCTTTTCAGCTATGCCAGCCTCCTGCAACCCTCTGCCAAGGAAAACAGAGCTCAGGAGGGTCATGTGGGGCCTCCCAAACTCTGTTTTCCCTGGCAGTCACCACAGGCCAGTCCTTTACTGTTTCCCAGGCAGCACCTCGGGCCAGATCTAAACACCATGCAGGCTGGATCTGGGCCCCGGGCCTTGAGTTTGACAGTCCTACTCTAGATAAACCGAGTTAATGAAAGACTCACCAGACTCTTTCCTTTGGTAACTTAGGGACACTTTTTGATTATACTAAGCTTATTAGGTTTAGTCCTTACAAGATAATAACCCCTAAGGTTAATGGGAATAATGGTTCATAGAATCTTTAACATTCTATAACATTCTTCAGGTATCTTTTATCCCACTGGAGATTATGAATGGTAAAATAGCATTCTTCTATAAATCATACTTTCTATAAATGTATTCAATGTACACTGGTACAGGATATATGCAGATCTCTCTGTTTCTAATACAACAGTTAGATTTTTTTAATGTATTGCTGACATCACATTTTAAGTGCCATTGTATTTATCACAAGAAAACCTCTTTAACAATTACACATTGTTATGAAATAAAAGACACAGAAGATAGGACATGAGGTTTTTTTCTGCCATAGCTCTACTATTATAGAATAGTGTCCTTTTAGATACCAGATTAATCCCAATCAAAACAATACAAAGGGATTAAAAATATTAGTTTTAATATTAAAGGTTAATTGTGGTTTTTGGTTGTTTTATGGTTCTTTTTTAGATGCTACGCTATACTATCATGGATTTTTACTTACTTTAGATTTTAATCAAAGTTAAAAATGATATTTTGTGGATCTTTAACTGTGATTCTGTAAACCACCATATATCTGTTTGGATTTGACGATATATATAACTAATAAAAATAAATAAATAAAATTCTTGCACCAAAAGGTGTCTTCTCCAGAGTAGCTTAAAATAACATTATTTTATGAACAGTTCTTTATGATGATAATGCTTCTGCTAAATTCTAAGAGAAGCTTGTTGAATCTTGAAAATTGCTATGAAATTCTTCCCAGAAATATTCATACTTTGATTTTTTTGTAACATTTGAGATTTGTATTTAATATTTGCAAATTTTGACTAATATTGCATAAATCAGAATATTGGAGTTTCCTGATATTTGAAATATTAGCATTTGTTTTCATGTACTTTTATGGATTATATTCAGGGGTGGGTTCTGGCTTCTGTTATTGCTGGTTTGCTTATCTGTTACTACTGGTTTGCTTTCCGTGCATGTGCAGAGTAAAAAAATAGATAGAACCCAATAGAACCAGTTCAGTGCCGTGGCTGTCGAGTTACTATCTACTTGGCTGAACCGGTCCAAGCTGGTAGAAACCCACCTTTGATTATATTATATTTAAGCAGGGACTGAATAATTGTTGTATCTAATATTTTCATTAAAAATTGGACCTTAGCCCTTGTTTAATTTTTTAATGTGATGCTACAAGTTTGGCAAATAGTTTGTAGCTGGCTTTTCTAATACTTGTTAACACTTTCCTTTATTGCCAATATTTAACTTAGAATAAAATAATAGAGTTGGAAGGTACCTTGGAGGTCTTCTAGTCCAACTCCCTGCTTAAACAGGAAACCCTATACCACTTCAGACAAATTGTTATCCAATCTCATGTTAAAAACTTCCAGTGTTGGAGCATTCACAACTTCTGGAGTGTTCCATTGATTAATTTTTCTAATTGTCAGGAAATTTATCCTTAGTTCTAATTTGCTTGTCTCCTTGATTAGTTTCCTCCCATTGCTTCTTGTCTTACTCTCATCTTAGCATTAGCATTGGTAGGAATAATTATGTAAGAAAAAGAACAATATAAAACATTTCCATCAGCTCCTTGGTGGTTCCCAGATTCTGCCCCACATAACTGCAGCCTTGGTCCAAAGCACTTTTGCAGTAGTTACCTAATTATAATGATTCCTGAATACAATACCAATAAAAGAATTATTGAATTAAATGCAATGCTACATGCTTTTCTCTTAATTGATAATGCTATTCTGATAGCAAAATAATTTAGCTATTACTTTGACTGTCATGTCCATGATATTATTTCAGCAGTTTTTCATTGGTAAATGTTAATCTCCATATGAACAGAAGTGTTTTAGCAATTGGGAAGTTAAACTGATGGTATCAGATATGTCTCCACCAATCCATTTTCAATTCAATAAAAAAAGAAAATTTTAAAATAAGCATAGGGAATCTTCTTGCCTTTTCATGTTTTGTTACCCTTGAGGAAGTTATTTATTCTAAGAGTTTTCTCCATTCCTGGATTGCATTTGGCATCAGAGCTATGAAAAAAGAATAACATGTATAATAAACTTTGCATTTAATGAGGTAGACAAAGGTTTTTTGCAACAATTTCTTAATGTAAATACATCAACCATTGGTCTTGCAAAACAAAAATGAAATTATAGTGATGCATTAGGGACACAGGACAGAGAGCAAACCGTATAATTCACTTTATTGTAACAGATGCCACAACACTCTGAAACTATAAAGGTTTTTCAATTTCCTCCTCAGATTTTTCAATCAAAGGTAGCATTTTCCCTGGCAGATCCAAATGTTTAAAATAAATAGAATGTCCATCTGGCTTTCCTGAAGATTATAATAATCTCTTTCAAATTGTATGGGTAGAAATATTCGCATGTTAACGTATGCATATAAATCTCAGTTTGTATAAAATTATGTACAAGGTTTGACATTATGAAAATGGTTTGCAGTCCTGTCTCTTAATTGAATCAGGTTTGCTGTTAACAATATTTTACTGTTACTATGAATAAATTGTAAGTGCTTCTGTATCACAACTTGAAATATATGTGTAAAGAAATGTATTTAAAGTAAATTCCATTACAGATTCAACTTCAGAAGGAAGTAAAAAAAAAAAGCAGCAGTTGTTTCCAGGGTTATTGAATTTATTTTTCCATGAAATTTATGTTAAGCCAGCAAAACGGTCACAGTACCGAGTCACAGTACCGAGACGGCATTGGTCGCATTGGTTGATGATCTCTGGAGGGCGCGGGATAGAGGTTATTCCTCTATCCTAGTCCTGTTAGACCTCTCAGCGGCTTTCGATACCATCGACCATGGTATCCTATTGCACCGACTGGGGGGGTTGGGGCTGGGAGGCACCGTTCTGCGGTGGTTCTCATCTTACCTCTCTGGTCGGTCGCAATATGTGTTGACGGGAGGGCAGAGGTCGACCTCGAGGCCCCTCCTATGTGGGGTTCCTCAGGGGTCGGTCCTCTCGCCCCTCCTTTTCAACACATATATGAAGCCGCTGGGTGAGATCATCCGTGGTTTTGGGGTGGAGTACCATCTGTACGCTGATGACACTCAGTTGTACATATCCACCCCAGACCACCCTAACGATGCCGTCGAAGTGCTGTCCCGGTGTTTGGAGGCCGTACGGATCTGGATGGGTGGTAACAAACTCAAGCTCAACCCTGCCAAGACTGAGTGGCTGTGGTTTCCGGCACCCCGGTTCAGCCAGATTACTCCAACTCTGGCCATTGGGGGCGAAACATTGGCCCCCGTGGAGAGGGCGCACAATTTGGGTGTCCTCCTGGATTCACGGCTGTCCTTGGAGGACCATGTGGCAGCCGTGGCCAGGGGGGCGTTTCATCAGGTACGCCTGATGCGCCAATTGCGCCCCTTACTGGACCGGGCTGCCCTTCGCACAGTCATTCAAGCTCTTGTGACGTCCCGTCTCGACTACTGTAATGCTCTCTACATGGGGCTTCCCTTGAGGTGCACTCGAAAGCTACAGCTAGTCCAAAACGCAGCCGCGCGGGTAATTACGGGAGCTACCAGAAGCTCCCATATAACACCAATCCTGCGCGAGCTGCATTGGCTTCCTGTGGTCTTTCGGGTGCGCTTCAAGGTCTTGACGACCATCTTTAAAGCGCTCCATGGCTCGGGGCCTAGTTATATGCGAGACCGTCTCGTGCCCCATACATCCCTTAGACCGATACGCTCCCACAGAGAGGGCCTTCTCAGGGTGCCGTCGGCCGGACAATGCCGACTGGCGACACCCAGGGGAAGAGCCTTCTCTGTGGCGGGCCCTGCCCTTTGGAACGACCTACCCCCTGAACTCCGGACCATCACCAACCTCCGCCTCTTCCGCCAATGTCTAAAGACATACTTTTTTCATCAAGCCGGCCTAGCCTAACCTCCCATGGGGACTGTAGAAAAGTTTTAAATTGGGTTTTAATTAATAATTGGTTTTAGCACAGGTTTGGGATCTAATATATATTTTAAATTATTTATTTAAGTAGGTAGGTAGATAGAGGGATAGAGAGGGAGAGAAAGAGAGAGAAATACAGTAGGGAGAGAGAGACAGAGAGAGAGACAGAGAGAGAGAGAGAGAAGAGAGAGAGAGAGAGAGAGAGAGAGAATAGTTACGTAGGTAGGTAGGTAAAGGGGGAGAGAGAGAGTGAGAGAGAGAGAGAGAAGGTAGGTAAGTATATAGGTAGATAGAGTGGGGGAGAAATACAGTAAGTAGGGAGAGAGAGTGTGTAGATATGAAGATAGGTAGAGGGAGAGAGAGGGAGAGAGAGAGAAATAGAGAGAAATACAGTAGATAGGAAGGGAGAGAGAAGGCATGTAGGTATATAGGTAGATGGGGAGAGAGAAAGAGAGAAATACAGTAGGTAGGGAGAGAGAGAGAGAGAGAAGGTAGGTAGATATTTAGATAGATAGAAGGGGAAAGAGAGAGAGAGAAATACAGTAGGTAGGGAGAAAGAGTGTGTAGATACGTAGGTAGGTAGAGGGAGAGAGAGAGAGAAATAGAGAGAGAAATACAGTAGATAGGTAGGGAGAGAGAGAGAGAAGGTAGGTAGATATATAGATAGATAGAAGGGGAAAGAGAGAGAGAGAGAGAAATACAGTAGGTAGGGAGAGTGTGTGTAGATAGGTAGGTAGGTAGAGGGATAGAGAGAAAAATAGAGAGAGAAATTCAGTAGATAGGGAGGGAGGGAGAGAGAGAAGGTAGGTAAGTATATAGGTAGATAGATGGAAGGGAGAGAGAAATACAGTAGGTAGGTAGGGAAATGTTTCCAGGTGTATTTATTCATGTGCTGGAGAAGGAAATCGCTGTGGCACCTAAAACTTTGTTTCTGCTGGTACAGCACTTGATCAATGTAATTCTCATCAATCCCTCTAACTCAGGGATTTCCAAACTTGGCAACTTTAAGACTTGTGCACTTCAATTCCCAGAATTCTCCAGCCAGCCATGTCCACAAGCTATACTGGCTGTAGAATTCTGGGAGTTGAAGTCCACAAGTCTTAAAGTTGCCAAGTAACTAAACAGCCTTCCGAAAGGAAAAAAAAAGTTTTTTGCACTCTGCAAACCTCCCCAAAACGGCTCGTTTTTCGTGAAAATGGGCCCGTTTTTTTCAAATAAAAGACATGAATAGCTTTGAGGGGGCTTGCAGAGTGCTCCTTGGGGGTGGGGTGGGGGCAAAAATGAGCAAAAAAACGGCCTGTTTTTCACGAAAACAGGCCATTTTTATGTCAAAAAAAATGCATGCATAGCCTTGTGGAGGCTTATAGAGTGCTGCTGGGGGCTGGGGTGGAGGTAGAAAGCGGCCCATTGTAGGCTCATTTCTGCCCTCCCCAGCCCCCAGGAGCTGTCTGGAAGCCTCTATAAGGCTATGCACAGCCATTTTGGTGAAGGGGTGGGGTTTCGGGAGGCAAAAAAATGCTGTATTCAATGTATAAAACGTACCCAGATTTTCAGCCTCTTTTTAAAGGAAAAAAGATGTGTCTTACACTCTGAAAAATATGTTACTCTGTCAAAAACTGAAACAAAAATTCAGCCTGTTTGTGCTTCTTTTGATAAAAGTTACTCCATCTCTGATCTTTTCAGAAACATAATAACAGTCCTGGATTCTTGACTAGGTTTATGAGCAGGAATAGAAAGAAATCAGTATTACCAAAACTGATTATGCTGAAATTTTCTTTAAAATATATCTCAAACATTAATATTCTTAAAATATTTATATCTTGCCATTATTCCATTTAAAGCAATTTAGTATAATAATTTGGGTACTATCTGTTTCACTAAGGTAAAATATAAAGTCATATTTTACTATACTATTTCTAAAAAGGCTTATCTTTCAGTGGGGAAAAACTGGTTTGTTCACACAGGTTTCTATGCATTATTCCTTGACTATTCAGGATTTATTAGAGGTGCAGTATTATTCCTTATGTATTATTCCAGTAGAGATCCTACCTTTCTTCCTGCAGAATATTCATGAAAATGATGTATGATTGATCTATGATTGGTGAAAATATATTTTGCATCCACATTCCTTAGTAATCATTTAGATGAATTCTAATTTTAAGCACCTTGAGTTTGAAACTCCTGTCCTATTTGATTATCTGTGTTATTTATCATTCTTTGATGCTCAGGTGTGAACTTTTTTCTCTCTTTGTTGACTTCTCATTAGATAGCCACAATTCCCTGGGAAATAAGAACACTGTACTCAACAGTTCCTGAAGATGCAGAACAAAAGGCAGAATATTTATTTGTGAAAGAGGTAAAGTTATCGTTCTTTATTTAATCTTGAACATACATTTTTTCAGGATATTTATTTTTAAAACATAAAAGTGTTGTAACTTTCAACGTCATGACCTTTCCCCCCCCCCCCCTCTCCTGGGTATTGTTTTTCAGCCTCAAACATTAACAGTATGTTGTATCTGTTACTTGGCAATTGTTCTGTAGTTCTTCCTAGATATGTATTTGACACATGCTTGTGTCAGCACTTTGCTGTTCTTGGTTAGATACTTTTATTGTTTGTGTTTGGTTTGTCTTTGGACAGAAGATTATATCAGACCAGTGATGATGATTATTTTTGGAAATATTTAATTGGGTATAATGAATCAGTTTGTAAGGTTACTCTGCACAAAGTTTAATTCTTAATTGGGATTGTATTTGAATTATTTGAGGAGAGAGATTAGGAGGAATTTATGGTGGACTGGATTTATGGTCTGGATACACAGGAAGGAGAGGGTGCATTCCAAAGAAGTAAGTGATAGCTCAATTCAGATAATTTGACTGAGAAAAAGAGGCTGAAGACAGGTCCTCCCTAACAGTTTTCTGAATATAGGCTTATGAAGATAGTAGTGAGCTTTAGTTTGGCAGGATTCCATCTACAGGTGTAGAAACAATAAAGAGCTAGAAGAATTATTACGTTTTTCTTGGTTCTGGGGTCCTGAAAGAATTTGTTTCAATGGAAATGGAGATATAAATATTTAGGTTCTTGTATCTCTTAACTTTAAGTGAACTTTTGCCGATTAATAGGGAGAATTGAGGATTTAGATATGGGTTCATTCAAGATGAGATCAAGAACAAAGAAGTTTTGAGATGTACTTTAAGAGACAACAAAAAAGCCAATGTTATTGCAGATAAAGGGGAAAGTTTCCTTTAATTTTTTCATGTACGGGATGTTTTTTCTGCACTAATGCAGAGTTCCCAATCTTTCCAGCTTTGCGGACCTGTCCTATGCTATATGGGAAAAGGAACTTGAAAAGTGCAAGAGAAATTAAAAGGACGCCAAATTCTAAATAATTATCTTATTTTAGTTCTAATTATTGTGGGGAGGGGTGTTGTCATGTTTCGCAGATTGTGATAATCACCTTTACAACAACCTGATTTTTAATACTGCTAATTTTTATAGTATTATAAAAATTTAGGAAAGAAGCATGAGACAGCAGATGGGCTTCGTAGATGATTAATATCATTCATCCTTGTTATGTGGACTCCCAATGCAAGCTACCTTAATGAAGTCTGATATGTTTGAGTATATATACGACAACTCTATCTTTAAGAGTGGAGCAGTTTTCATTGAGCACTTCCTATCTTCAAGAACTTGTTTTGATAACAGCATAAATATAGTCTCCCAGGAACTGAGGAAGTGTTCTTTGTAAGTTTGAACTTACACAAGGCAATCATATTCTGGTCCCAATTGTACCGGACAGTAAGCGAGATAAATTATTGTATGGATTGGAGAGAAGCAATCTTACCATGCTTATTGCTGAGCTAGGTCAGGAGTCCACCAGTTCCTCAGCTCATGATCCCTTCATGAGGTTTCACATTATTAAAGCATGTATTTTATGAAAATAACTTAATAAATACTATTTCATGATTATCAATATCTATATAAATAAAAAAGTAAAATAGTTGGTGCAAAGCCACAAATCTCACAAAGTACTGAACTGATCGACACCAAATTTTCACACAATGTTCCCAAGGACTTCCTTTGTGCAAGCAGCACAAACGTAAAAGGTATGCCCTTCTCAGGTTTTTACCTCCCTGTAGGTCCTCCCATCCAGCTGCTTCTTATGATGCATCACGCACACACCCCTCACATTTCCAATGGTTGTTTCCTCAACAACCGAATAAGCTTCCAATGTTCCCACACTGCATGGAGGCCTACAAGGCCCAAAATTAGGCAGTGGGGGGGTTACACACTCCCAGGTGGCCCATTTTTGGTCCCAGGAGGCTGTATAAATGCCTACTAGGCCCAAAACTAGGCATGGGGGTGGGGGTTGACACACTCCCAGGTGCCCCATTTTTGGTCCCAGGAGGCTGTATGGATACCTACTAGGCCCAAAACTAGGCATGGGGGGGGTGGCACACTCCCAGGTGACCCATTTCTGGTCCCAGTAGGCTGCATGGTAGGTAGGTAGGTAGAGGGAGGGAGGGAGGGAGGGAGGGAGGGAGGGAGAGAGAGAGAGAGAGAAGAGAGAGAGAGAGAGAGAGAGAGAGAGAGAGAGAGAGAGAGAGAGAGAGAGAGAGAAATACAGTAGGTAGGTGGATAGGTAGAGGTATAGAAAGAGGGGGTGGAATACAGTAGGTAGGTAGGCGGATAAAGATAGAGAGAGGGAAAAATACAGTAGGTAGGTAGGTAGAGAGAGAGAGGGAAAAATACAGTAGGTAGGTAGGTAGGTAGAGGGATAGAGAGAAATAGGAAAAAATACAGTAGGTAGGTAGCTAGGTAGCTAGGTAGGTGGATAAAGCGAGAGAGAGGGAAAATTACAGTAGGTAATTACAGTAAGTACAGGGATAGATAGAGAGGGAGAAATACAGTAGGTAGATAGGTAGGTAGGTAGAGGGATAGAGAGAGAAGGAGAAATACAGTAGATAGGTAGATAGGTAGAGGGATAGAGAGAGAGGGGGGGAAATACAGTAGGTAGATAGGTAGTGGGAGAGAGGGGGAAATACAGTAGGTAGGTAGGTTGGGGTTAATACAGTGGTTGTGTGTATGTGTTTGTGTGTGCAGGTGTACATCTACACACAGATTGGTTGGCCATTTAACCAAACTGGGCCACAGCAATGCGTGTCCGGGTACAGCTAGTGAATAATATTAACAATAATGCTTAATGCATTGACCTGTTGGGGGAAGGTCAAAAGTCACCAATTGAGAGAACTCTGAGTTAGCCATTCATGGCTATTCACAGGCCAAGCATGTTTTAGATGCTTTTAGGCCAGTGATGGCGAATCTTTTCAGCACCGTGCCGAAAAGGGAGCACTTTGCATGCACTCATCTGGGCCGTGACCAGGAAGAGGAGGTGCCCAGGGTGCATGAGCGTACCGGAAAATGTATGTGCATACGTGCTGACCAGCAAGTCTTCCAGTTACTGCTGCGCATGCGCACACGCCAATCAGCCAGCTGGCATGCTGGCATGCGGCATGCGGGAAAGCCAGCTGGCATGCGGGAAAGCCAGCTGGCATGCGGGAAAACGGAAGACCAACTCTTCCAGTTTCTGGCACTGCTGCAAGCACAAAAGCCAGCTGATCGTTGCTTGTGCATGTGTGCCAGAAACCTGGAAGAGGAATGGGCAACATGCATGCCAGATGACATAGCTCCATTTCAGGCACGTGTGCCATACATTCGCCAACTCAGTTATAGGCTATATATTGCCTCCCACTTTTTCTCTCATTGAAGCAAAAAGCATTTTTTACAATGTGCATATCTTAAAACAGTGCTCTGACTTAACTCTATTGAGGAGTCTTCCCATAAACAGAATGTTGTAATTAAGACCCTCAAATAAGAGTTCAATAGAAGAGCTTCACACATCATGACTTTTGTACACTTATGGAAGCTGTTTTCCTGGTTTTGCTGAATTCCTGAGTTAGCAAGGGCTGACTTTGACAAAGTATCCTGTTTCTAGCTGTGATCTTCAGAGAAACAATCAGGACCTTGAAAACTTCAAAAACTGATGCTCAGCATAGTAGCAAGGCCAGTTCTGGCTTCACTGTCTTTCTTGGAATAGAGATTCATTTCAAAGTAGAATAGACACATTTTTTTATCTGGAAAATATTGCAAACTGGCAAGGTTTCAGCTCAACTGAACCTTTCCATAGAGCCAAAAGAGGTGCGAGAGTCATGATGCAATGGTTAAGGGAATTATGATTTCAGTGGGAATTTGGTTAATGGAATTATACCAGGATATAGTATTTAAATTCTCTGCTTAAACTGTAAGGCATATATGCCACGTATCATCTTCAGGTCTTTTATCTATATAGCCAACACAAAGCTATCCCTCAGCACAAAATATTAGTTGCACCTGGGTTTTCTTTCCTTTTATAGGATGGCCATAATTGCCAAAGTTCAGAATGAGGGTGTTCTGAGCTCCATCACTGTTCTTAGCAAGTTCTTCTCATAATAAAATATTCCATTATTTTAATTATTGTATACATCTTATTTTATATATCTGAAGCTATGTGCAGCATATGGCATTTCCCAGATAAACTATATTTTCTTATTTTATTTTATTCTGTCTACTTTCTATCCTCCTATTTATGAAACAAAATCACTCCCCCATTTATAATAGAAATAGCATTAACATTTCTTGCCAAACATTCTGCTCTAAGTATACCTTACAATAAAGAAGAGAATAAGCAGCATCTTGTATGTTTGGTATTGAGGCTGTAGTCCACTCTCTCAGATTCCATGTAATCTCAAAAAGGGATGAGATACTTCAGCAAAAAACAGAAGAAATGCTCTAAAATATCCTGGTTATGCAAGCCATGCAAATTAAAACTGCAATTAAATTAAATTAAAATATTTAAATTAAGTGGCATTGTACAAACAGCATATATTGGTTCATAGTCAGAAAGACTAATCTTGTCAGTGAAAATCTTAGAAAAGTCAGAGAGTAGTAGACTCTGCAAAATTTAGTGAGAGCTTACTTTTAAATTAGTTTTGAAATGTATTATTTTTAAGGTAGAGAAGTACACATCCTGCCTTGGTTCATCACAATATCTCTGTGATGATGGGCAATTTGGAGCCTGCTGTACTGCAAATCCCACATCCCTTCTCTTTCTGCCTTAATCATGTTTTGGAGGAGATACTTGAAATGTTATTGTAGTGATTTCTAATCTGTGAGGTTAACCAGTTGAAAGAGTGAGTGTTGTTTACAGTTCGCATTATTTCCCTACAATTTGCCCAAAAATGAAGAAAAAGCAGGCTTCTGCTGTTTCTCCATGATAGCCAATGTTTGAATCTTTTATTAAATTGAATGTCAATTTAAAGAAAAATTTCTTCTCTTTGGGTCTTGCATATTAAATGTTTATTTCTACCTTTAAATCTGGAATTTGAGCTGAAACTTTGCTGCTTAATTAGCTTTATATCAAATTCTCCATCTCTCATCAATTCCATTTGTTTAATTTGTGAATTAAACACATTCAAATGAAGACATTATTTCATAAAAATAATATTTAGAGTTCTCTGCTATAGAATTTGTTTTCTTTTTTGTATGTACCGTAATGAATTTATTAATCTTTTTCTGAAAAACATGCAATCTCTTCTTGGGTCATCCTTTGCCCTTGAAAAACTGGTTGCATAAACCCACGTGGGAGTGGAGCACACAAAAAGAGCAAAAGGAAGGAAAAAGTAAAGAAGATATACCACATCATCTACCTTCAAATCTATCAACCCTATAGTTCAGGGGTCCCCAACCTTTGCAACTTTAAGTCTGAAGGACTTCAGCTCCCAGAATTCTCCAGCCAGCTTTGCTGGCTGGAGAAATCTGGGAGCTGAAGTCCTTCAGACTTAAAGTTGCAAAGGTTGGGGACCCCTGAACTATAGGGTTGATAGATTTGACCAATCTTCTCCTATCAGGGAGAGAAAAAACACATCCCAATGACCAAAAAGCTGACAGAGATGTCAATGAAACACAGAGCTGCTCTTGTACTGTAGAGAAGTAGAAATAGCCATGTGATAGGATTAATTCATCTGAAAACAAAACCCCAACCAATACTAGATGGCAGATAAGAAACATTGTTTAGAAATCTCTCATTCTTTGTTGCCTGATCTTCGCAGTCTAGATCTGATAGCCCTACCTTGTGACCTCCTTGAACCTAGTTTGCTGTTGCTATTTCTTTCACATGGGCTTGGAGTGTGGCACCTGAGATTTTTCACAATAGGTGGGTATGTGGATGGGAAGGTATCTGAGAAGTTTCGCTTGGATGCTGAAAACCTCTGTGTATACTATTGTTCTGTGACTCTGTTGCAGGAAAATATTTGGAAATTAATGATATTTGAGCCTCTAAGCAAAGTAGGGCAAAATAATTGAAATAATATCACACTTACTTTGGTTACATGTGATCACATGCTGTTAATGGAGCCAAATATGCCATTGTAACATGTTTTTCTTTTTGTATCCCTTGGACTAATTGAAGCCTAGAGTGACCCAATTTTGTCTAGAGAATTAAAACTAACACATCTGTGGAGCACAGCTGTTTTTGTATGAAAAAGATAATTAGTTTTATTTTCAGTTCTTGATTTGTGCTTCCAGTATTTATCTGTAGGGTATTTTTTCTCTCTCCCAGTATCTCCTGGTTGATATATATCAGAAAAATATCAAAGGGAATTTCAGAACTAGGGGCCTTTTCCATCTAAGTCTAGAATAACAACTCACATCAACTTTACACTTATTATATTTTATAAATGTTGATAGGGTGCTAAGTGGAATAAGCAATTTGTCTATTTATATTACTAGGATTTGTAGTTCTCTCTAGTTTCTAATTAAGTAGACGGGCAGGAACAGTTTTCCTGAGACATTTTGTGCACATTATGGCAGAACAATCCAAGTTCTATGAAATTTTTCATACTTTTTTAAGTTTAAGCAAGACGGTTAATATTGTTTGAGTGTTCTTTTTATTATGCATATACAAGCTGTGCAACTTCTATGAATGCAATTCCTTCTACTAGTGTATAAGAACTGTTACATTGTACATGCCAATTTTGAATCTGTTTACAAATACTGAAGCAGGCAAGGGTATAATTGAGAATTAAGTCTGTTGATTCCCTACTTTTGCATAACTGTGCCATTGTCTCATATACAACACCAGCGGCAGACATATCAGCAAAATAGAGAGTGAGAGAAGTAGAAAATTGCCTATTTCTTTAATAATGTGCTTTTTGTCTGTCGCCTACTAGAGTATGAATAAAATGTGGGTTCTGTTCTATTCCAGATACAACTCACTGAATGAGCTTTCTCACAGGCTTAGATAGTTAGTACATGTTACTGATAATCAAATGTACATATAGTATGTAACTCAAACTTTTGACAAACTGAAAGAAAAGTGTTCTTGTTCTGCCAATCAGCATTGTAAGGGCTGGTCCTATTGCATTTTATTAAACTCGCATTGCACTTAGAAAGAAAATAAATGCCAGCAAACCAACATTGGAATGTATTACTCCTCATTAGTTTGTACTTAATTAGATAATAGTATACCTAGTTAGCATACCACAAAATTTGGTCTCTTTGTTACCTCATTATTTAAGTACTATAGTATTTTTTTGCATAACTTGCAAAAGAAAACATAAAAAAATATTCTTTAAACGAATGATGACAAATGAGGTGGTTGTCATTACCGACATACTATATTCTCCATAGCATTTAGGTACAAAATGTGTGACAGAAGCTCCAGTTTTCCTGATCATGAGCAAGCCTGCTTTAGGGATTTGCAATGAGCTACAGATTTATATTTGATTGATGCGTTAATACACCGACAAGAGATTTCAAGAGGCTCAAAAAACCAATTCATACTCTGGAAAACAAAACCTCTGGGGTGATGTAGAACTGAGTAATTTTTATGTGGGAGAAAATATGACAGTTAAATTACAACTGACTGCATTTTAGGCACAATACACATTATAAGCAAAACTGGAGTTTTAGCATTACTTTCAGTGGAATGTAAATATTATTTACAGAAATAAGGTGTAGTATTAGGTAAACAAAGATAATATGTTTTTGAAAATATAAGAAAAGGCTTAGTTCTTTTTCATAAAATAAAGCTGTGTTAGGCATTGCAACAACTAATGATTCTATGCCTGTTTGATCAAAATTTTATCTACAAAACCTCTTTAAGCTATGTTGTTCAGTGATCTAATCTCATATGTGCTTTTCAGGATTGAAACACAATTACCTTTTTGAATTGTTTTTATTTGGCCTAATGTTACCATTCAGTTCTTAGGTCTATAAATTGCATACCAAAATACTTCTGCTAGAGAAAGTTACCTGCAAAATGCTTATATTGCCAACAGATGCATATAAATGTACATGTTAGTCATCTGCATACAGACAACATTTTTCCCAACCAAACCTAATTGATTTCCTTCTTAATCTAATATTTTCTTCTGTATTGTTTTAGGCATGTACATATTACAGTTCTCAATGGCATACTGTAGACTACAAATATGAACAGTATTCAGGAGATTTTAGACATCTACCACAGTAAGACACTATGCTTTCTTCCTTTTTTTCTTTTAAAATATTAAGTTTAAATATACAGTAATTGTCTTGGTCACCCAGGACAATTGCCTCTAGCCTCCAATAAATTATCCAAAGGTACATTATGCAAAAAATTCATGTTATAGTTATCATGTCTTACTCTTCTAATAAGTGCATAATTGTGCTGGAATGAAATACAATCAGATAGCAGCTGCCTTAAATAGTTATTTAAATCTCACAGATCCCACAATTCAACCCTGAGGTACAAATATTGATGCTTTAAAGAGTTGTAGACAAGTCCTTTCTTGTTTCCTGTTCCAAAAAACCCTTTGAATTATTTCCAAAGTTCTATATAAACTATTGTGTAGAAGAGGATATTCTGAATTCTATTATCCTGCAGCAGCACTTTATAAGGAGTCTTATTAATATTATATTTATATTTATATTATATTTTATATTTATAATTTATTCAATTTATACCCCGCCCTTCTCCAAACGGACTCAGGGCAGCGCACAGGAAAATTAAAATACATACAAAACATCATATAAAATTTAAAAAACTAATTCAATGGATCCTGTGCTAAAACCAGATTAAAATCCACAAATTTAAAACTATCTAAAAGTCAGTTTAGGGGGCTATGCTAGGCCGGCTAGATGGAACAAATGTGTCTTTAGACATTTGCGGAAGAGGCGGAGGTCAGAGATGGTGCAAAGTTCAGGGGGTAAGTCGTTCCAAAGGGCTGGACCTGCAACAGAGAAGGCTCTCCCCCTGGGTGTCGCCAGTCGGCATTGTCCGGCCGACGGCACCCTGAGGAGGCCCTCTCTGTGGGAGCGTATTGGTCTGAGGGATGTATGAGGCAGGAGGCGGTCTCGCATATAACTAGGCCCCGAGCCATGGAGCGCTTTAAAGATGGTCGTCAAAACCTTGAAGCGCACCCGAAAGACCACAGGAAGCCAGTGCAGCTCGCGCAGGATTGGTGTTATGTGGGAGTGTCTAGGCGCTCCCGTAATCACCCGCGCAGCTGCATTCTGGACTAACTGCAGCTTTCGAGTGCACCTCAAGGGGAGCCCCATGTAGAGAGCATTACAGTAGTCGAGTCGAGAGGTCACGAGGGCCTGAGTGACTGTGCGAAGGGCAGCCCGGTCCAGTAAGGGGCGCAATTGGCGCATCAGGCGTACCTGATGGAAAGCCCCCCTGGCCACGGCCGCCACATGGTCCTCCATGGACAGCCAGGAATCCAGGAGGACACCCAAATTGCGCGCCCTCTCCACAGGGGCCGTTGTTTCGCCCCCAATGGCCAGAGTTGGAATAATCTGGCTGAACTGGGGTGCCGGAAGCCACAGCCACTCAGTCTTGGATGGGTTGAGCCTGAGTTTGTTACTACCCATCCAGATCCATATGGCCTCCAAACACCGGGACATGACCTCGATGGCATCGTTGGGGTGGTCTGGGGTGGATATGTACAACTGAGTATCATCAGCGTACAGATGATATCCCACCCCAAAACCACGGATGATCTCGCCCAGCGGCTTCATGTATGTGTTGAACAGTAGGGGTGAGAGGACCGACCCCTGAGGTATCCCACATACGAGGGGCCTCGAGGCCGACCTCTGCCCCCCTGCCAACACATATTGCGACCGACCAGAGAGGTAGGACGAGAACCACCGTAGAACGGTGCCTCCCAGCCCCAACCCCCCCCCAGTCGGCGCAATAGGATACCATGGTCGATGGTATCAAAAGCCGCTGAGAGGTCTAATAGGACTAGGATAGAGGAATATCCTCTATCCCGCGCCCTCCAGAGATCATCAACCAACGCGACCAATGCCATCTCAGTCCTATGCCCGGGTCGGAAGCCGGACTGGTGCGGGTCTAGATAATCAACTTCCTCCAAGTGTCGCGGAAACTGTTGGGCCACCACACTCTCAACAACCTTCACTAAAAAGTGAAGGTTGGAGACGGGACGATAGTTCTCTAGTAATGCTGGATCCAGGGACGGCTTCTTGAGGAGGGGCCTTACTACCGCCTCTTTCAAGACGGCAGGCAAGGACCCCTCACTCAAAGATGCGTTGACAATGCCCTGGAGCCAATGCCCTCGTGTCGTCTCCCAGGATGCCAGTACAAGCCAGGACGGACACGGGTCCAATAAACATGTGGTAGCCCTAAGTCTCTTTGACAACTTGTCCATATCCTCGGTAGTAACAAAATCAAACTCCTCCCAAGATGGTGTCTCAAGAGCAACCTCGGACCGCTCAGCTGGACCACTGTCGATGGAGGGCAGCTCGCTCCGAATCCGAGTGATTTTCTTCTGCAGATAAATCCCAAATTCCTCTGCTCGACCCTGTAGAGGGGCTTCCCGCGGCCTCTGTTGAAGGAGGGAGCGGGTCACCCCAAACAGGGCGGCAGGGCAGTTATCTGCGGATGCAATAAGAGTGGCACAATACTCACGTTTGGCCACTCTTATCGCCACCAGGTAAGTCCTAATGTAGGTTCTCACTAGTGTTCGGTCGGCTTCGGAGCGAGAGGATCTCCATCTGCTCTCTAGGCGTCTCTTGTGGCGCTTCATCTCCCTAAGCTCCTCGGTGAACCAAGGAGCCCGGGTGGATCGTCGCCGCAAGAGAGGCCGCATGGGCGCGACTGAGTCCAAGGCCCCCGTGGCCGCACTTAACCATGCGGCCACTAGGTCCTCAGTCGAGTCGCGGGGCAAGTCCACAGGAATTGGCCCAAGCTCCCTTTGGAACCTTACCGGGTCCATCAGAAGCCTGGGGCGGAACCATATAGGGATATCCGGTTCCGCCTCCCCGCGGTGGGGTGCAGCGATCGGAAAGTCAAGCCGAAGGAGAACGTGTTCTGTCCATGACAGGGGTGTGATGACTAAATCCCCTATTCCCAGATCACGACTCCACTGTCCCGAGACGAAGATGAGATCCAGGGTGTGTCCACCCTCGTGGGTAGGGCCTAAAACTACCTGGGTCAGGTCCATGGCTGCCATGGAAGCCATGAACTCCCGAGCTGCACCAGAGGTTTCACCTACCGACGGCAGGTTAAAGTCCCCCATGACCAAAAGTCTGGGGGTCTCAACCGCCGCCTCGGCTATCACCTCTAGGAGCTCGGGCAGGGCTGTTGTTGCATAGCGAGGAGCCAGGTATACAACTAACACGCCCAACTGCCTCCCTAGGCCCCATTTCACGAGGAGGGACTCACACCCCGTCGTCTGAGGGATCGTGGTCTCCTTCGGCTCAAGACCTTCCCTAACCATAATCGCCACCCCCCCACCCCTCCCTAGGGAAAAGCTTCATCTAGAACAGGGGTGTCAAACCCACATTGTCACGGTGGCATTATGTGATGTATCAGGACTTTTTTCTCCTTCGCTAAACTAGGAGTGGGCACGGCTGGCATATGATGCATCTGGCCCAAGGGCCAGGAGTTTGACAGCACTAATCTAGAAGGTGAAGGGTATTCTTTAAATCAAACTGTTTTTCACATGGAGAAAATATAGAACCAACATAGACTTGAAAGCTTTAAATACTTCCATTTGAAAAAAATATTAATTATACCTTGTCTTGAATTTTGAGCAAGAATAATATGAACTAGAATTGGGCATTACATTATGATGGTGATATAACTGAAATTTGAAACACTGTACTTAGCTGATTCAATTGTTTCCATATCTGGAGGCAAGTTGCATTAGCAAATACACAGGGAGAAATATAGATTTGGAGCAGTCAGCTATGCTTAGAAGCATATTTTAATAGATAGGAAGCTTCTACTTTTCTAAAAATACATCTTTGAGGAAGCAAATAAATGATGTGGCTCATTTGGAGACAAAAAGTCTGGCATAGATTTTAAGGACCCAATTCATGCATGATGTTTTATCCTGAGAAGTATAAAGTATTTCGTTCACTTTGCAGTCATGTGTTTAGCAACCAGCATAGAACTTCCATTAATAGCTGACTCCTAGGGCTTTTTTTTTTTTTTAACAAACTGCATTTTTAAAAGGAAGAAACAACTCTTAGTTCTATTTTTAGCATTAAAGGTGCTTGCAATTAAGGCTAAACAAAACTCAGTGTATCTAATAATTCAGAAATACTAGTGAGATGGTCTTTTTGGCATCAGGAATTAGCACTTCAATAACGCATAAAATTGTCAACCATAAACCATACTGTCATGCTTTCAAAACATAAGAAAAAAAGCATGAATCATTTTCTACTTTACGAGCAATGTGTTAAAACTACATAATTTGCATTTACTAAAATAAAAATGCATAATTGAGATCCCAAATCTATTGATCTGTTATGTTGATGATACTTAGCCCAACTTGTGTAATAGTTAACTAAAGGCACATTGCTTTAGTGAGAATTATTCTGTAATACATGTTCTTTGAAATATTATTTTGTTAAATACTTAATTAAATATCTCAACTGGAATCCAATAATAATTCTGGCTGTTATTTCTCCAATCAACACCATTTTTCCAGATGAGAAAAGCAAATTCTTGTTTAGCTTCTCCTCTGAATCTCTATGATAGATATTTGTAAGATGGATAGATTGCAATATCATTTATTCAATCAATTTATGATACATCTTTCTACCCTAGCAAGAACTCAGGGTGAAATACAGAATACAGAATCAATCAAAGTTAAAAGACTGATGAAAGGCATGCAGTATTACATATGTTGTGAAAGGCCCAATGCAATTCCCAAATTAAATGCATTCCATAGCCTGAAACAACTTGGGAGACTCTCTGCCCAATGTCAGAAAAATTAATCTGTCAGTAAGGAACCCTCAAAACAAGTGTCTTCTGCAGATCTTAACAACTAGATAAGTTCATCATATAAAAGGTGGTCTCTTAGATCAGTGTTTCTCAACCTTGGCCACTTGAAGATGTCCGGACTCCAACTCCCAGAATTCCCCAGCCAGCATTCGCTGGCTGGGGAATTCTGGGAGTTGGAGTCTGGACTTCTTCAAGTGGCCAAGGTTGAGAAACACTGTCTTAGATAATGAACTTTTAAATGATGTATTTTTGTGTGACAGTTTTTCCAGACTGGGTGGCCCAATTTTAGATAACTGAAGAGAAGTTCATTGCATCTCAGTTATCTTCAGTGAATTAGCCATAGCCTCCTCATCTAGCCACTTTGAGGAAAATATTATGAAAGTGTTCATTTCTGTTGCAGAATGCATATAATAATAATAATAATAATAATAATAATAATAATAATAATAATAATAATAATAATAATAATAATAATAATAACAACAACAACAACAACAACAACAACAACAACAACAATAATATTTTATTTTTATATACCGCGTCCTCTCCCCAAGGGGATTCGGAGCGGTGCACAGGGAAAAATTAAAACACATTAAATATATATACAAAAATAGATATAGTAAAGTAAAAACAAATTAAATTTAATTGTCCCTGCACTAAAATCCCCCTATTAAAACTAATGTTCCCTAAACCCTAAAAAGGTAGAGACTAACCTAGGCCGGCCAAGCAGAAAAAGTACGTTTTTAATTTGCACTCATACAAGTAGTATGATGTTTTCTGATTAATGTGGTGGGTTTTGCTTTGTTTGGGGAATTAAAGGTTTAAAAGGTTTGCCTTTTTCTGTTAATAACTATTACACTGTATCTTACATTATCGTTGTAACTGAAAGGCATGAAACAGCCCACACATAAGGGAGAATGGGCTAAGAGGCAATGTAAAATGCATTTGGATTCTAATTAAAAATTTATTTTTAACACTTCTGTTAATGTCTCTAGATACAAATGAGGAGTACTTCAAATATATTCAGATAATAATTTTCTCACTAATTTTGAGTCCTTTTTCTGTATGGTTTATGTTTTATTATACTCACTAAGCACATATCTAATTCTAAGATATGTAACCCATGCCCTACTCAATGCAAGAAATCCAATATAGGCTGCAACTGGAAGATCCACTTAAGGATTATCCATTTCCCATGTAGAGCAGTTTTATTTTTATTTTGTTATATTGTGTTATGAAATTAAACTATTATATGTTGTGCCTTGTTGGGTTTCACTCTCCATTTTTAATTCTTGTAAGTAATCAGTGATATAGCAATAGCACTTAGGTTTATATACTACTTCATAGTGCTTTACAGCACTCTCTAAGCGGTTTACAGAACCAGCATATGACTGCCAACAATATGGGTCCTCATTTTTCTGATGGAAGGTTAAGCCAACCTTGAGCCAGTGAGGATCGAACTCCTGGGAGTGGGCAGAGTTAGTTTCAATACTTTGTTCTGTACCACCACAGCTTCATAGTTCTTTATAATGTAGCAAAATATTTTGGCACATATATTAGCAGCACCACTAAAAACGTTCTTCCTTAGGCATGAATGCAGACCAGAGAAACTTCCTTCACATTCTTTTGAAATTGATCATGAAGATATTGACAAGGATGAAGTAAGCATATAACTGTCCACTTTCACTTTATTATTCCTAAATGCTTTTAGATCTAGTAGGGAAGGTCCAGATGCTCAACAGTGTAATGTGATGTGGCTTAGGATGTTCCTGCCTTGGAAAATCAACCTGAAACTTTTTGACCTACCACAAAGTCCAGTGTTTCTCCAACACTGGGGCCAGGTTGTTAATGAAACCCAGGGTGGAACTATATGATACACACACACACACACACACACACACACACACACACACACACGGGGTTTTTTAAATTTATTTTCTCCCTAAGTTTTGTTGTTGTTCTTCTGGTAGATGAATAGCTATATAAAGGTAAAGGTAAAGGTTCCCTTCACACATATGTGCTAGACGTTCCCGATTCTAGAGGGTAGTGCTCCATTTCAAGAGCCAGCGCTGTCTGTAGATGTGGCCATGTGTCCGCCATGACTAAACGCCAAAGGCACACAGAACACTGTTACCTTCCCACCAAAGATGGTTCCTATTTTTCTACTTGCATGTTTGCATGCTTTCGAAATGCTAGGTTGACAGAAGCTGGGACAAGTAACGGAAGGTCACCCCATTACTCAGTGCTAGGGATTCGAACCACTAAACCTCTGAGCTTTCTGATCGACAAGGTCAGCCACTGAGCCGCCACATGCCTATAGCTATATTGAATAAATAAAAACATTTTCAGTTTTTGAAAGAAAACACATTTTCTAAAGAAAATTATATATCTAACAGTTCTGAGAGGTATTACCATTATTAAAAAGTGCATAGCTATAAAAATCTCAGCATGTTCTGAGTTTTTATCTTGCAGGAAACAAAATCAAAGAGTATTAATGTCTTTCAATCAGGATACAACATCTCACTCATCTTCAAAAGGCGGTGGAGGAGGAGGAGGAACTGGAGTTTTCAAATATGGCTGGCTTTATAAGGGGAATTTTAATAGCACAGTAAACAATAGCATTACAGTTCGGGTAAGAAAATTACTACTATTCTCAATTGTAAAAGGAGAGCAATGTTAGTTTCTGTTGGCAAAAAAAAATCAGAAGAAGCCTAATACCAAACTCCTTTTCATTGTTTAATATTTGTCTTCTGACTTAATTATCATCATTTTTTTCTTTGTATTTTCACTTATTTGCTTACCTCCAAAATGTAATCAATGAAACTGTTTCAGCAGTAATATGAGTATTTACCTAGACATAAGCTGTACTAAATTCAATGGATGGTTGGAAATAAGCATGTTGTCTGTTGCAGTGTAAATGACATTAAAGTGGCCAGTTCCATTGTCATTCAAAGATTATTGTTTTTTTGTCATTATTAGTGGTGTTTTATTTTCGGTTTTCTATGAATTAAACATCTAGTCAGAAATGATTTGTGTTACAGCCAATTCTGTTTCTTATTTTCACATAGTCGTTCAAAAAGCGCTATTTTCAACTGACACAATTGTCAGACCACTCGTACATAATGAACTTTTATAAAGATGAAAAGATCTCAAAAGAGCCCAAAGGCTGCATCTTTTTGGATTCCTGTACAGGGGTGGTGCAGGTAAGTCAGCAGTTTTCAAAATATAGTTAGATTTACTGTATGAGTGTCTTTATTGCCTCTGCATTTTCTCAACCGTTTTTAATTTTAACAGTTATTCGCTCCTGAAGACTAGAATCCTTATAAATATCCAGGGGTGGGCTGCTATGGGTTTGTCCAGGTTTAGGAGAATCCCTAGCTAATATTATGGCCAGTTCAGAGAACCTCCAAATCCCAACCTTGGCTGGCCTTGCCCACACTGTCCCTTCCACGTGGCCTAGTTTGGCTGAAAGGTAAGTGCAGTGCAGAGGCTTGGGGAGGACATCCAGGAAGTTCTAGAAGGGCCTCTAGAGCCTGGAGGAAGCAGTTTTTGCCCACCCACAGGCTCGAGGAAAGCCTCTGGAGCCTGGAGAAGGCAAAAACACCACCCCTGACTAGGCTGATTAGGCCACGTCCACCATGGCCATGCCCACCCAGCAACTGGGCAGAGAACCTGTTGCTGAAATTTTGTAAATATCCCTTCTCTCCTAAACACATTGTACAATATGTTATGTTCAGAACCTCTCATTACCCAAACAGTATTCCCTATGATGATCCCAGCTGTTCATTATAAAAATCAAACTAGCATTCATCCTAATTAATTTTTCCATATGTATAAATAAAAATTATGTCACATACCAAAAACAAACAAGCCTTTTTAAAGCAAAAATTCATAAATCAAAATGCTCCTTCATTTTTCAGTCTCTGAATAACTTAATGTATTTTAATCTCCTTCCGCCTAGCCAATCTTGTCATTTAACAGAATAGTCATATTTTCCAGACTCTGTGCAGAATATTGAACAATATCTTCCAAGATTCATCTTCTTTCATTATCACCATGTCTTAGAGTACAGCAACCTATGAATTTTTGCTCCGTACTGGAATTTTGTATATAAAATGGAATATATCTTAAAATTTCCATTTTGGCTTTTCTTTCATGAACAAAATTTCTCGTGGCATCTCAAATGTACCACATGATACTTTTTTTTTTTGTACGAGCAGTTTAATAAAGCTCCTTATTCTTAAAAAGAAAAACCTTTAGATTTTTTTTTGTTGAATGGTTGAATGTTTGAAGTTAATATCAAGTTCAATTCTGCCAGAACGGTAATCCTGAGACAGACTTCAAACACAAGATCTGGTTCGCATATTTCTGAATCCCAATAATAGAAAAGTCCTTTTATACAAAGAAAAACAAAAACAAAAATCCTTTTCTCATTATTTTCCTCTTTATTTCAAAAGTACAGCTTTTCTTTCTCCTGTTGCTTTCTGTTAGGGAATAAAATTATTCCCTTGTTGAATAATCCCTTGTTATTATTCCCTTGTTGAATTATCCATGCTCTTTAGCTGTGAGTTCTTTAAGAAGATCTAAACAATTTTCTTATTACCTCTGGTGTGGGTCTATGTGTGCTTCTTTAAAAGAATGATTTCTAGGTAAAATGGCTTAGACTAATCAAGAAGTTCAGAGATTTTTGAGATAATTCTGGTGTGCATACAGAAATCAGTGTGCATAACCATTTCTCATTTCAATTATACAGAAAAGCTACCCAAATAGCTTTTTTAACGCATGCCTAATGAGATTTTCCAGATCATGTTTACATTTTAAAACTGTACCCTATTTGCGTTTGCTAAATGGAGAGAAAAGACACAAATATTTCCTGGTCCCATGCATTGCCTCTGATTGATTACAGTATCTAACTTAGTTATAACTGGTATTCATAGCTTTCAATTACATAAGATGCAATACAGGCTATATCCAGTTTGCTTGTAAAAATGCTTTATATTCTAATTGCTAAAATGGACGGAATTTTGTAAGAGTCCAAAGGGCATTGTGTTCAAAGATTGTTTTTTTCTTTCTTCTATAAATAATGCACAATTATTTATTTAGTATTTAATTTTTATATTACTGAAAGTACAGCATGCTTAGCAGTAGATAAGTAAATCAAAAACAAATCAAATGCATTATACTTTTGCTGAGCCATTTAGAGCTTTTTAAATTAAAACCAGCAACCAGTATTTTAAATTGCACCAAGAACTGTTTTGGAAACTGGTGCCTAGTCATTACTGGTGTCTACTGCCAGTCATCAAATAGCAAAGATCCAATCTTTACAGCATATACCAAGGGATAGTGTGGTGTATCATTTAATTCTGTAGTTTATTATCATTAAGAAAGGTTTATTTTGTCCTGTTAACAATTGGATAACATTCATTTTAAAAGCCTTTAGGCTAATATCTTGACACAAATCCATCCTTCATTTTCTTAATGTTTCTTCTTCAGTGAAAGTTTTGCTGTCTTCTTTTCAGCATGCTTTATTATTTTTCAAATATTCTCTCCTTCCATTTTTGTGCTTCCTTTGTAGTTAAAAGTAGTTGCAATTGACTTCTTTCTCTCTTATTAAATCATTAAATTAACATATTGACCATATTTAATTAATGCAATCAGATTTTAATTACATTTAAATTAAGTGTAATATTTTGTCCAGATCTATCTAATTTTTGTCCAGGTCTTACCCACATGGAATAAAATTTTCCACAGCTCTAAAAGGACCTGTATCCATAGCTGATCCGCATATTATCAGAAGAACTAGACTAAAACAAACTTATTCAGTATAAAAATTGAAGAAGAGCAATTGCTCAAATTAGTGTGTGGCTTAAGGAATGGGTAATTCCATCCCTAATATAAACTGATCCAAATCTAGGGTAGCTGCTGCAAACTATCTGATGTGGTATTTCTGACATTCTTTTTGCATGTTCTAATGTTGAAGTTTAAATTAAATGTGGGAAACAGCTCAGTTCTCTTTTTTTTAAATGCATTTGAAAAATTGTCTATTAACTTAGTTGCAGAAGCAAACATTTTGCTAAATATTTGGGAATGTGAAGCTTTTGTGTTACATCTTTTATTCCTTTAAAGATGCTGACTTCTTGCTATATTATATTTATAATGCATGACAGGAAAAGACTTTTTTTTAAAAAAAAGTTCAATCACATTCTGTTGTTGAATTTGAACCATTTCATAAACATGAAAAATACATTGACAGTATAGAATATATATTAATGATATATCTTCCTTGTTTTGGAATGCTATTTATGCATTTGTTTATACATTGGCCAAGTCTTGGCTCCTTTCAGCTAGTGTGTTTCCTTCTCTATCAGTTTCCTATGAAATTAGGTCATTAGACAGGGCATTCATTATAATTTCTTTCTTCTTTGATATTGAGTGGGAAAAAACCTTTCTTAAACAAGCAAACAGATAGTCATTCTTTGCAATATTAATCTTCCAATAAGTTTGACAGATTTAATTTTATTTCTACTGTCAAAACTGTTGACATTTCTTTAAAAATTTGTAGTTTAACAGATACTTTGCAGATTTTATTTTCATAAATTACTTGTCTTATATTTTATTATAATGGACTTTGTTGATTTAAATTCTGTTGATGTTTTGCAAGAATCAGATGCAAACCATACATCTAAAATAATAATGCCTTAATAAATTAGAGACAATGTTTTATGTATATGTGTGTATATATATGTGTGTGTGTTAGTTTTTATGAGCTGATCAATAAATTAAATTAGAGAGAAACCAGGATAGATCTATTTCAAGCTTATTAGCTCTCATCAGCTGGCCATATCCTTTACTGGGATTCGAACCGGGGCTGTGTTGCATGCCAGGCAAGGAGCCTAGCACTTTAGCCAAGCCGACTCCCCTAAGCTCGAAATAGATCTATCCTGGTCTCTCTCTAATTTAATTTATTGATCAGCTCATAAAACTAACACACATATCTAAAAAAATTACACAACGTAATTCTTGGCTTGCTGTCTAGATGGTCTCTGGTGATGAGCCGAAAGGCAGGAAAGGAAACAGTATGTCTCCTCCCTTAATGGGGCCCTTACAGGAAGTTGTGAAAACTAGTATCTATCTATCTATCTATCTATCTATCTATCTATCTATCTATCTATCTATCTATCTATCTATCTATCTATCTGTTTCCACAACACCCTGTTAAGGCCCCAATTAAGGGAGGACGCACACTGCTTTTCCTTTTCTGCCTTTCGGCTCATCACCAGAGACCATCTAGACAGAAAGCCAAGAATTCCGTTGTGTAAGCATGAGATTGTTTTTGCAACGTTTTGGCAAGATCCTTCCACCCAAACCGTTGAAATTCAAAATAAGGAGAAACATACAAATAATACCAATCAGCATCAATCTACCAATCATGATACAGCTGCACAGCCAATCAACCCACTCACAACAACAGAGTCAGCACTCCACACACACCCTGCCACCAAGATTTAAGGAAGGGCAGCACCTTCGTAACCATAGACCGAAGCCTGAAGATTGCAAGTGAGATCTTGCCGAAACATTGCAAAAACAATTTCATGCTTACACGGGAAAACACCTGAATACAACAAGACCAGCATACCTACGCCCGTGAAAATCTACAAATATATATATACTTGTGTCACAACACAACATCCTGTGTCTGGTGATGAGCTGAAAGGCAGAAAAGGAGAGCAGTATGCTTCCTCCCTTAATTGGTGTTGTGACACAAGTATATACTTATCCTCCTGTCTCAGCTGATCAGGAAGAGAACCTGGTGGCATAATGGCTAAGGCTTCTGCCTAACATGTAATACAGCTCCGGTTCAAATCCCAGTAAAGGTATGGCTAGTCGATGAGAGCTAAAAAGCTCAAAATAGATCTATACTAGTCTCCCTGATTTATTTATTGATCAGCTCAAAAACCTAACACACACATTAAAAAAAAAAGTAGACAACGGAACTCATATTTATTTATTTATTTTACCCACTGAAACTTATTACAGAAGTTGAAATGGAATTGGAAATATGAAAGACGGAGAGATACCAAATTGCACAAAGTCAATGCTTTCCCACTTAATAGAAAAATTGTGGAATTCTTGCAATTTCTGACAAATTCAGAAATTTTCAAAGATCAGACATTTTGAATTGTTTTCAAAATTTGGTTGCACCTTCATTCCTCAAATGTACAAAAAGGATAGAGTAGATAAATGCGTTGCATTCTACCAGTTTTGCAACTGTTTGTGAGAAACTCTGATTGTTCAATTTCCCTTTCCTTTGCTGTACTGCTAGATTGGTTTAGGGAAGAAATACATAGGATCCAGCTGCTCTCTTCAACTGGCAGCAGCTGAAAATATTTATCAAGTGTCTAAGCAGCTGTCTTACTTGAAATGTTCTACATGGGACTTTCCAACATGTTAAATTGAAAGCAATTTTTTAGCAAACATTTGACAGTTCTGCATAATAGAAAGCAGGTGCAAACCATATTATTGAACCTGCCGATAATGTTTCAGACATGTGTCGTCTCTTAACAAAGCCTCTGCCTGCCCATGAAGTAGTAGTTGGGAATCTGGGAGCCCTTAAATCAAGTACTTTTCATAGACAATGCCAATCCTTCAAGAACCCTGTAATTGTCAAGAGTATCTTGATGGAAAAGCAACAACTCTTTTTGGGATTCAGCTTCATCCTGTTCACCCAATCCAGATTCCAAAGCCTTCAGGCACTGGAACAAAACATCAAAGGAATCCCCTGCAGGTGTTTCTCACCAAGATTCTATTCAACATTGTGTGTGTGAGAGAGAGAGAGAAAGAGAGAGAGAGAAAGAGAGACAGACAGACAGACAGAAATAGATTTCTGAACAAAACTATAGAAATAAGGAATGCAGCTATAAAAGGACCCATATGACATTTGCACAATAAGCATAAATGCACTGGATTAATTTTAAAATTGTCTTTTAAAAATGTTTATATGTTGCTTTTATAATGTTCAGAGAAAAGCTCGACTACTACAATATTTTTTTATGGAGAACTCTGAAAGATTAAAAGGATATGAAGAGGTGCACACCATCTGGCACCTCTGCCCTCTTTTAACATTTAATAGTCTTGTCATCAGGTACACTGACATATTTCTGAGTGTTGCCACATTTCCCCTCAGAAACCTTCTAAAATTAGAGCTGTTTTTCTCTCTCCAACCTGAACATACCTGACAGGGTTGTTATTGACAGAATACAGAATAAAAAAGTTTGGAGAATAGGTTGACCCCACCCTCCTCTCTGTGACAACCTCACAAATCTTGAAAGGTTGCTATGATGTCACCCATAATCCTTTTCTTTATTGGATTAGACATTCTCAGTTTCCCCAAACCTTCATCGTACAGTTTAGCCTCCAGCTCCCTAATTATCTTTGTTGCTTTTTGCGTTCTTTCTAGAGTCTCGACTTCTTTTTTCTATTGCTATGACCAAAAACTGGATTCCAAGTGTGGTCTTATGCCAGTGCAGTATAAACTGATACTAACACTTCACATGATCTTGATACTATCCCTCTGTTGATGCAGCCTAGGCCTGCATTAGCATTTTTTTGCAGCTGCAGCACACTGCTAGATCATGTGAATGCCAGCTTGAATTCTAGAGTCAACAATGGTATATGTTTAATTGTGTCTTTTCTTACTTGTCTTCAGCCAAGCATGGGCAATCCAGTAACTGTAGATAAAATAACGTCCCTGAACGTCTTATTCATCAACTTTCCCCATGAAACATACTTCAAAAAAAATCTTACTGGTTTCCATTGAAAACATAAAATAAGAAAGTGTGCTATGTCCTTAAATAAATTTTGAATATAAAAAAATTACAATAATTAAATATCTATGAGAAAAATATCTGATTTACTTTTATGATGACATACAGTCATTAATTTTCTCACCCAGTGTTGCCTCTGGCATTGAAAATAGCAAATGATACCAAGCTGCCAAAAAATTCCTTAGACCTGCATTAAAAGATAGCGGATTAACAGTTCTAATTAATTAACTTTTTCCGGATGGAGACATAGATTTCCTGCCTTCTGCTTAATTGGTTTGAAGATATTTCTAGTTGCATTGCCTTTAATGCAGCAAAAATTAGGATGTCTGGCTTTTAAGCATGTCTGTGTGTATGTGAAATCTCAAATAGTATTTGAATTCATGAATTTATTTTTTTAACCTTAAAGAAAGTAACATAGACAAAGATGTTTTCTTGTTTCTTCTGAATAACATGAGATGAAGGGAAATAATCTAAGCACAGATTTTAAAAAGAGCTCTTTCTTTGGAGCTTTTGCTTGGAAAAAAGTATTTGCATAAGATAAGGGCTGTAAAGAAAATGGTTATAAGGGATCCAGTGAAATCAGCAAACCAATTAATTAAGGCATTATAATATCAACAGTCATCATTGTTTCTATGTTTCTAAAATAGTAGCACATGTTGCTTTGCTTGCATGTTTCAATATTCGTTTTCTATTTTCTTCTGTAACTTAACTAAATGAAGTTATTTTAGCACTCCTCTGAATACAGCTTGGTATGCCTAAAACTAATGAATATGAAGCCAGTCTAAGCAAGAGTGGGAACAATTTCAGATACTATAGTTTTTTCCCCTTGATAACTTCCACTTAGCAATATACTAATCAGAATAACTCTTTGATTAACTTCTTTGGATAATAAGACTCTGAAATTTTGGATCATTATATAGTGATATTATCACTATATTGAACGTTCAAAAAATAAGACATTTGGGAATGAAATATGCATGTGTCTGTGTATGCTTAAATTATGGTATTAGGCATACACAGACACATACACACACACTATAAATACTTTTAACTTAGATATATGTGTGTCAAAGATAAGTTGCTGCTGGTTTGGCCCAGATCAGGTGGACCAGTAGTAGTGGCAGCGGGACGCTGCGCACACCCTCTGTGCATATGCAGAAGTGTTGCATGCAAGCACAAGTGGGAGCGCACCCAAATCAGTAGTAAGAAAATTAGGAACCTACCACTGGTTTGTGTGTATTGGTGTGTATGCAGAAATCACATATGCACGCACACACACATGCTTATGGTAAATACTAAATGGTATCATACTAAACTTCCCATGACAATAGAAGTCATCTATTTGTGAAATAGAGAGGAAGAGGGCCTTCTGTGTTCTCCCATTTCCACTGTAACTCCTGCAGCACAACATCTCCTCCAAACAACTTTTGTTCCTGGATCACATATGAAGTAAACTCGAGAATAGGTAAGAAGAGATTGCTGAAATCAAATAATCTTCATGTTCCATTTAACAGAATGGACTCATTAATTTCTCTGAGAACATTATTGATGTATTCTGTTCATAGCATATCTAGCCTTCACACAAACAAAACTAATAAAATTAGGAAACAAAAAAAATGTTGCATTCACATGGCATTAAGTTTGTATAAATTTGTATGAATGTGAAGATATTCTGGTGTGCCTAAATAAATCATATTTATAAATTAGCATACTCTTAGACTGTTTAACTCTACCTGAGCCCCACAGAGGAATCTCACCATAAATTCCAGAAATCTAGGGCTACCAACCCCACCTCCAAGCATATCACCATCACCACCGGATGGATTATTTCTAATGGCACAACAGTTCATCATCTCAATCTTCCAAGTAAATTTTAAGATGGGGAAAGCAAGCAGCTACCAAAGTGTGTGGTTGCTTTATCACAATGTTTTCAACCTTGACAACTTTAAGTTGTGCAGACGTCAACTCCTACCACTCTTTTGGAAGTTGAAGTTCACACATCTTAAAGTTGCCAAGATGAAGAAACACTACTTCATCTAATAGGGAACTAACAGACTCTTGTCTGTTTTTTTTTTAAATCAACAAATATGATGAGATAGAAACTTATTACCTATAGAAAGGACATGCCTAGGAAAAATTAGATGAACAGTGACCTCATAAATTGTATGGGTAGTATGGGGAAAAAGACAAAAGGAAACAACAGTGCATATACAAATATAAAGTTAGTATGTTTAAACATCCTTTATATACCATAATCAAAACATTTGCAACCTTATTAGTGCAAATGAATAAAGTTCCAATCCTGTTTGTACAAGACATTGGAAAATACACTGTTGAATTCATGTACTTGTGTTAAAGGATCTTTTTTTTCATCAGAAGTCATCCTGTTTGTAAGATGCATAACAGTTAAAGAAAATATTCACTCTTATTTCAGTGAGGATTATCCTAAATAACACAAGTTATGGAAGTATTTAATCATTTAACATGGACTTTGCAACATTTCATTGTTGTTACAATTCTCTCTCTTCTTCTTCTTCTACTTCTTCTTCTCTCTCTCTCTCTCTCTTTCTTTCCTTCTCTTGAACCAATAGAATAATAGGCTTCGGAAGCATGCCTTTGAGCTGAAAATGAATGACTTGACATACTTTGTGCTGGCAGCTGAAAATGAGCAAGATATGGATGAATGGATTTTTACTCTCAACAAAATCCTTCAGATAAATCCAGAAGGGTCTATTCAAGAGAGGAAAAGTGCTGACATCAGTGATGTGAGGTTTGGTAAGTAGTTTTTTTTTAATCATTCAGAATCCAGAATTAAAAATTTAAACTTCATGAAGCATCATGTATTTAAATCTCCAGGCCTTTTGAATCCCATGGCAGATCAATGCATAGTGTTAAATATTTTTGTCTTTAAGCTGCAAAGATCCCCATGGTGCCAGCTATTCTTCAATGCATTTTATTTTAACCTTCTTTTATTACACATATCATGTCAGGAAATCACACAGCACTCATACTCTAAAGATTTGAAATAATATACGTAATAAGCTTTTTCTATTATTCAAAATGTATCTGTAAGACACAATGGAAGAAATGCATGTCATTCATATGAGTCATACTTTATAAAAAATTACTTCTCTTGTTCAATCGTTTGATTGCCACAAAGAAATTTATTTGTCAAGAGCTTTATATGAATCACAGTCCTATGTTCATTGGTTTTTATAAAATAAGTTTACTAAAATGGTTTGTATTATGATTGGGAGCTTTTAAGATACATCTCTAACTACTTGAGAATTGTCCTTTTTTCTGCAAAGTCATGCTATCATCTCAGAACAGAAAATACATGATTTAGATAAGCATACATTTCAGTTCATCATTAAATCATTTGGAAGCAAATAATCTTTCTTCTTTTGAATGTTTGTGTGTATTTAAGATTCTGAAGACATTTGTATGAATTATGACCGCACTGAAGAGGAAAATGATTCTTCAGAGAATAATTTGCATCCAGATATTGCTAAAGTAAGAGATTATTGTTGTTACAGGGTGAAAAAGCTTTGTATATTATAAATATTATTATGACACATGAAAACCTGAAAATAAAATTCACATTACTAGCTAGCATTTAAAAGCATTCTACTGTATGTCACAAAAAAAGGCAGCTATCTTTTTATTGTGATGACACATCATGGTGCTTTTACAAGCCATCACATTTTAGGGTGAAAATGTTAGAATTAAAAATGACATCTGATCATTTGAACTAAGACAATGATTACAAAGCCAGTTTGGTATATTAGTTAAGACATCAGACAAGAAACAAGGATATCTTGAGTTCTAGTCCCACCTGAGACACAAAATTGGTTGTGTGATCTTGGGCCAATCACTTTCTCTCAGGCCTGGAGAGCTATGGCAAACCACATCTGAAAAGCTTGCCAGGAAAACTAAATAATTTATTGAGGCAGTTTCCAAGAATCAACTCTGACTCAAAAGTATGTACAGTGTACAGTATACATATACATATATACACACACATATATATAGAATATATGCATGTATGTATGTATGTAATTATCTGTCTAGCTATATAATCTAATTTATCTATATTATCACAGTGATTGTATATCTAAAAATTCTTATCTTTGCAGTACCTCACAGAAACAGAAAAAAGTGTTCAAGAATCTCGGAATGTAGATCGGCTAAACCTTTTCTCTTTAGACTCTGACATTGCTGTAAGTAAAGTGTTCCTTTTAATTTCCAAGAGAGATTAGATAAAAGCATGTAGTATAATGAATTAATTACCAGCCATGTAATTGTAACTGTTTTTATTGCATATATTTCTACTTTAAGTCGTTCTGTACGGTTGCTTCCAAGGATAGAGATATACTCTTGACTGTTCATACGACTGTATTATAAAACAGCCAATTTTCTTCTACCTTTGTAAGATACTTTGTATATTGATTTCAGAGAGCTAATTATCTCAATGTCCAATTCTAGAGCTCGAACACTCAAAGAAAGGAATTCACAGAAATGGATCGATTGCTCAAACCTTTTGAGGAGAAAGAGACAAAGCAAATCATGATAACATGCAAATCCCTTAGTCTGAATCTTCAAACCTGTGTTTCTGATAATGAAAATGATCCAGTTACCAACGTACGTTTGAAGCAGGTTGCAGAAATCTATGCTTCTCCAGTGAGACGGGGAGAGGGGTGTCACGCGGCGGGGTGTTATGCACGCATGCACAGGGGACATGGTGCAGGGGCATTAAATTATTGGGATGGGCACGCGAGTGCGCACGATAACGTGCATGTGCAAAAAAGGTTCGCCATCACTGATATAGAATAACAGTCTATTTTTCCACATAATAATTTCTGGATTTTTATACTAAAATGACAAAAACCCTGACATCTGTTAGAGAAATTGATTATTTCTTGTAAACAATGCAGATAAAAAATGTGGAGAATCAGAATATTGCTTCCAAATATATCACTTGTCAATATTATATTTAAAAGAAAATGTAATGGATGGAACTGCTTACATTGTGAACAATTTAGCTTCCATTGCTTCCTGCCAATGTATTGATTTCATTCATTGCCAGATAATAGCAACTATGCTTTAAAAACTAGTTTTTCTAGGAAATAAATAAATAGACAGAAAATAATTCTAGAATGAGAGTGGGAAAAGTATATACATGAGGATGGTGTGTTGAAAAAGTTCAGAAAGAGATAATAGCTTTTTCTTAGCTGCAAAGTATATGATGTATCAGGCAATGTTAAAGTATCTAATGAAAGATAAATATACAAGTAGTAATGCCTTGTATGATCGTGATTCAATTTAGTAAGTTAAGATATGAACAAGTATTTCCTCTATGTATATAGTCTCCTATGCATTTATATAAATTAAATAAGGAAAATTATTTAAATCTCAGTTTCCAAATTAGGAACATGACCTATTACCTAAAGAGCAAGTCAGTAAATTAAATAAGCTCAAAATGATGACTAACTTGTACTTGTCTTCAAAGTTCATATCTGTTTCCATAGTTTGAACAAAGTAACATGTTTAGGTTGATAACCATAATCTCCCAATTTGAACCTTCTTTGTTTATGAAAGAGAAAAGGGGCTATATGCTATCTGAATGTTTTCTTCTGACATTTCAGCATCTTAAAGTAGCATACAATTATAAATAGTACTGCAATGATTTATTGAAAGACCTGTTGAATTCACAGCTTAGGAAACTTATTAAACTCAGTAGATGTATTTGAGATATATTTCAGTTTTTATTTCATTTATTATTGCTATCTTATTAACCATGTGGTTTTAATACATTATTAGCGACCCAGAATCATATTTGTGAGATGACTGGCCAAATAAATAAATATTTTTGTTTACAGATTGAGCCCTTTTTTGTGAGTGTGGCTCTTTTTGACTTAAGGGATAACCGAAAGCTCTCTGCTGATTTCCATGTGGATCTGAATCATACTATTGTTAGACATATGATATCATCCTCATCAGAAAATGGAACCGTTGAAACAACTGGCAACAAAGATGAAGAACCTCAGATTAAAGGATTCCCAGAGGAGTGGCTGAAGCATCCCAAACAGGTAACAAAACTGTTTCGTTCACATCCATCTGCTTTGTGAACATCAACTGAAAGTCGTCAGTAAAGAAAATTGTAAGCCATGGTTATTTGAATTACTGTATTTTTCAGAGTGTAAGACACACAGGAGTATAAGACGCACCTTAGTTTTTGGGGACGAAAATAAGGGGGGGATTCTGCCTACCAGGTATTCCTCTGGCTAGTCCTTAACTTGGTCAGCTTCAGCACATTAGTTCGCTCACTGGTTTTGAGGTTGGAGTTAATGGGGCATAAGCTTCAGCACATTAGTTTGCTCGCTGGTTTTGATGTTGGGGATGGTGGAGGCTGTGCTTCTAAAGCACAGCTGATTGTCAGAGGGAGCAGTAATTAGAAAAGCAGGCAAAGCATAGAAGATCGCTTAGCTCATATTTGAGCTTCAAAAGCACAGCTTATACTCAGAGGGAGCTCCAGTAACTAAAGCAGGCAAAGCGGGGAAGGAGTAAGGGAAGGCAGCAGCTGTTCTGGGTAGCCATTTTGGGCACCGCACATTCAACATTTGGAGTCTGAAAACGCAATGCACAGAGACCAAAAACACAAGCCATTGTCAGTGCAATCTCTGCAGCCAGCAAGAAGACATGCGGAGCCGAAGGGTAGGGGCTGGTGGCTAGGCAGGCCTACATTCGGAATATAAGACACACCCAAATTTTCAGCCTCTTTTAGAAAAGAAAAAAGTGTGTCTTATACTCCGAAAAATATGGTATTACAAAGCAGTAGGTGGGTAGCTACAAGCACTCTTTCCTTTCATGAGTAATTTCTGATTATTTTTGAACTGTCAATCCCAGCATGCCTACATAGAATAATGGTAATCCTAGAGCAGGGGTCTCCAACCTTTGCAACTTTAAGTCTGAAGGACTTCAGCTCCCAGACTTCTCCAGCCAGCAAAGCTGGCTGGAGAATTCTGGGAGCTGAAGTCCTTCAGACTTAAAGTTGCAAAGGTTGGAGATCCCTGTCCTAGAGAATACCACATTGGAGAACATTTTTCTCCAAATTTTCTTAATGTTCGCTCTCCCCACACAAGGTCAACATTTCCAAATAAAGACATAGGGCAAAATATGAAATTATTGTTATCCGCAATAAAAATAAAAACTCTCCACAATCTGCAATTGAGGTGGTTATAAAGCTTATGTTTGCCATCAGGTTTTTCAAGTAGGCCTCTTCTTGGCTCTTAGTGTATAATCATCCATTATCTGATTCTTGCTGCTTATGTAAAACTTGTCAGAGTAAAGAAATTTGCTGCTTCATGAAGGACATTAGAGATGTTTATACCAGGGGTCTGCAAAGTCGGCTCTTTAAGACTGGTGGACTTCAGAGTTGAAGTCCACCAGTCTTAAAAGAGCCGACTTTGCAGACCCCTGGTCTATACCATCAGCAAATGCCCATTTGATATTCTATGCATCATTCAGCCACAGGTTTCAAACTCTTTAATATTGTCAACTTCTTAATTAAGTATATCCAGTCAACAGAACAACTGATAAAATCCCTGTTGCTCACCAAAACTCTTTCAGGATGCTGCAGGCTGTAGCACATTTTGAAACCCACCATTGGTTCCTCACAGCCTCCTATAACTCCCTTTTAAGCCATGTTTCTCCCTATAAAAATAGAAAAAAATCTGCATTACCCATCAGTGGAAGCAAATTACTCTAGAAGGAGTTGGATATTTTGTCAGAAAAAGGCAGAGCTTTGGAGATTAAGGCAAATTAGAGTTGATGACATTTTTATGTGGCAGAACATTTCTTTAAGTAAAATAACTTGTTTGTTGTCTCTAGATTGCTACTTACTGATTTTTTTTCTACCTTCAGGGAATTTTCTCCATTAGTAACCCTCATTCTGAAATTGTTTTGGTGGCAAAAATTGAAAAGGTCCTCATGGGAAATATTGCTACCAGTGCAGAACCTTATATAAGAAACCCAGACTCTAACAAGGTAATGTAATTGGGCTTTCAAATCCTAAGGGTCAGATTAACTATTGACAAGAGAAGCCATCTCTGGAGACAACATTGGCAATCTATAGGAGCAGGAAGCATTTCTGTTTGTTTATGCAATCTGTTTGCACTTATTCTTATTCTCAATGAAAGAATCATTTCTGGAAGTTAAGTGCTTCCAAAAATAAGTAATGTAAGCTGCGCTAATGTCAGCCTTACCAGGTAGACCAGATAGGGGACATGACCAGATGAACCACCTTATTGTAAGGCTACATTAACAGAATCCTACAAAGTGAAAGTACAATTCTTCCCCGTTTCTTTGCGCCTAGAGAAATTAGGGTGGATCTTTTCTGAGCCTCTTGCCTGCTCACTATTCAACTGCAGACTATGCTGTCTCTTTATCTGACCACTCTCTAGGCACCGCCTCTGGGCTCTCTCTCCCAAGGCCATGTCCACATACTATTAGAGGTAAATATCTGACCTGTAGGTAGGAGAAGTGATAGCTAGGAGATTTTACCTATCCAGCTGCAATATTTGAGATTATAAATATATCTCTTTTTTCTGTGAATAAGCAAAACCTCTTAATGAAGTGAAAATAATAGAATCAATTTCCTGGAAGGTTAGTTGGATTCTCCATCAGTGGGTATCTTCATCAATATTATGTCCTTTTCAATGCTATACTAATTATATACGTACAACTGTATTTAAATGACATCTAATTGGGTTTTAAGCAACCTATTACTTGCCCCTCTGTTTATGTTACATAATTTTATATTTTAAATTTGCTTCCTAATCTTTAACATTTGTTGTATATGTGCTACTCCTGGTTTCATCTCAGCAATTTAAGCACTCAGCATTTTGTTCAAGAAAAAAGACTTTTCTAAAACTTGAAAAAACCTGATATATATGAGACATCCAAGTTCCTCATGAAATATGTCTGCTGTTGTTCAAAAAATTTTCAATGATAACTATTAGGAAGTATTATCAGGCTGAAATTATCTGGCAACTTTCCATGCTGCTCTAGTTCTGGTTGTTTGGCATCATTTTTAGTGGCTAGATGGCCTAGAAGATCCTTTCCAATGATGATACTATAGTGCTTCATCAGCAAAATGTCACCAATGGTCTTAAATTAAATTATTCTGAATAGAGTTTGAAGTGACCCTTCTTTAACTTTTTCTTTGATTTTATCTAGTGGGCCCTGAAAGTATTAAAATCCAACAAACAATTCTGCCACAAGTTGGGAAAATATCGGATGCCCTTTGCTTGGTCTGTACGGTATGTAATTACGGTACCAAATATCTGTCACGTATTAGCAATTTTGCACCTGGTTAGAAATTATAAAATGCATTGGTTCATATAAGGCACAATATTCCCTGTTTTGATATCTGTGAATTGATATAATTACCTAACAGAAAAAGAAGAGGTTATCAGTATTTGCTGTTCACTAAGGGAAATCATATTTTGGGGTGTAGGGCGTTGAGGTGTGTGAGGAAGTTGTCCAGTTTTTCTTTCCTGTGTGGCCAAATTACGAAAGTGTCATCTATATATCTGAGCCAGAGTTTGGGTTTGTGTTCAGATTTGTCTAAGGCGTTGGTTTCAAAATGTTCCATGTATAAGTTTGCGATGACGGGTGAGAGGGGTGATCCCATGGGTGCTCTTTTTATCTGTTTGTATCTTGTCCATTATGAATGTGTTGGTTAGACAGCGGTTGGTCAAATCCAGATTGGTGGTTGGTCAGATCCATGTAGATGACACTTTCATAATTTGGCCACATGGGGAAAAAAAACTGGACAACTTCCTCACACACCTCAACACCATACACCCCAAAATACAGTTCACCATAGAAATAGAAGCTAATAACCAACTTCCTTTTCTAGACGTCCTAATCTACAAAAAACCTAATGGCTCCCTGGGACACACTATCTACCGGAAAAAAACACACACCAACCGCTACCTAAATCACAATCCCATCACCACCCTGCACAGATAAACTCTGTAGCCAAAACCCTCATATACAGAACCAAACGCCTAGCTGACAAAGACCACCTGAAAACCGAATTACACTTTCTCACAAATGCATTAATATCCAACGGATTCCAAAGAAAAACAATCACCAAACTAATCCAAAAAGAGACACCCCCCAAGAGCCAAGACAAAGAACAGGAAAATGGCATTGACCTCCTCCCATACATCAAAGGTACCACAGACAAAATCAGCAAAATTCTCCACAAGCACATCAAGACAGCCTTCAACACCGACCAAAAAATAACCAATATCCTAAGGAATCCCAAAGACAAGATCCAGCTAAAAATCCAAGGAGTCTACAAAATTCCATGTAAAATCTGCCCTGCCACTTACATAGGACAAACCAACAGAAGGATAAGTGCACATATCGCAGAACATAAAAATGCATTAAAAATCACCTTAATACCTCATCTCTTTATCAACATTTCAAAACTACAGGACATGATATTGACTTTCAAGGAACTAAATTGATCTCCAAGGCTGAACAGCTGAACAGGAGAATAATCAGAGAAGCCATTGAAATAGAGAAGCAACCTAACAATATGAACAAACATGATGACACCTACTGCCTACCAGACATCTGGAAACCAGCACTGACCAACAGACGAGCCCCACCCTCCACCCAAGTCGTTGAAATTCAAAATAAGGAGAAACATACAAATAAGACCAATCAGCATCAATCTACCAATCATGATACAGTTGCACAGCCAATCAACCCACTTACAACAACAGTCAGCACTCCACCCCCACCCCCACCAAGATTTAAGGAAGGGCGACGCTTTCGTAATCGCAGACCGAAGCCTGAAGATGGCAAGTGAGATCTTTCAGAAACATTGCAATAACAACTTCATGTTTACATGGGAAAACACCTGAAGACAGCAATACCAGCATACCTACACCCCTGAAAATCTATAAAAGCATATATATGTGTGTATATATATATATATATATATTCATAGATTTTCACTGGTGTAAGTATGCTGGTCTTGTTGTATTCGGGTGTTTTCCCATGTAAGAATGAGATTGACTTTGCAACGTTTCGGAAAGATCTCACTTGCCATCTTCAGGCTTCGGTCCAAATATATAGGGCAGCTTGTGTGTGTGTGTGTATCCTGTATTAAAAATATAAAAGTTGAGTTTTTCTTTATAAAATCTTACCATCTTAAAAACATTTTTCCCATTAGACACAGACAACCTACTTCAGAAAAATTGGCCTAACTGATGAAAAGCAGAAAGCTTGGATAGTGAATGTTGTTTCCAATGTTTAATTTCTGACATCAAACAATGTTCTTGTTTTAAATGTTTTTTAAACAAGAAAACCAAATGAAATAACCTATATTGACTTTTAGAACAATCTTTACATATCCTTTCAAGATTCCTGATTTTCCAGACTTGAAACAGACAAGCTGAAAGTCTTCTTTTTTATTACAATACGCATTTATATACCCTGAATTGGGGCTGATGCCATGTGTACTTTCTGAGAGTCAATAATTACAACATGCCTTAGCATTACACTGTGACAAGTCAGCCTTCCATTCTCATATTCCTACCACAGCTGCCAGAATTTGCAAATACGATTTGGACATGGAAAGTTGATTTTCCCACAAAATATTTTCCACATATCTTTTCCATTCTATTATTCTCATTCAAAAAGATTTAGAACCCTGTCTGCAAAAGATCTTAACAATTTGCAAAATTAGAATGTTCTTTATGGCAGATAATATCCTCCAATTCAACTGTTGTCCTAATTTACAGTAATAGAGTACCTTGTTCTATACTTTAAAAGGAAAAGCATAAAAATAAAAATGAAGAATAAAATCCGAAGTGAAGAATTAATGGGACTGAACATTCATTTTTATGAAAACTAATTTTTTAATCTACACTAATTTTTTTTAAATTAAATCCCACTGGATTCAGTGAGACTGGTTCCTAGGTAACTATGAGTACAAGTAACTTTAGAACTATTCTAATCTATGAGGGCTGTGGTTCTTGATTTAATAATGTTATGTTTTAATATGTGACAATTGTTGAGCACTGTGGAAACAATTTTACCATCATTATAAAATTCATAGTGTTCATGAAGTAGTTTGGAAGTAGTTAAACAAAACCCAATAATAATACAAGTCTGTGGAAGCTTACTTTGATGTCATTCTCATGGTGTTTCATATTGGTGTTAATACCAATGTTAATGTATATAATATGGTATTACTGTCTCATTTAATTTCTGGAACATGGATGATTAAAAAACTATAGAATTAGTAAAAACCCTTGGCTAGTTTTTAGTAATTTGGTAAACCTCAAAGCTTTGGTAATGATTACATGAGAATTAATTAGCAAGGGATTAATTTATCATCTTCTGTATTGTTCTTTCTTCCTGACAGGCCTGTCTTTAAGGATAATCAGGGAAATATTGACAGAGATTCCCGGTTTTCACCTTTGTTCCGACAAGAAAGTAACAAAATTTCAACAGATGATTTAATTAAACTTATAAGTGAATACAGAAGGTAGGATGTCCTTGGCTTAAGTTTCTAAAACTACATAGTACTAACTACTATTCATCAATAGCTTTGTTTGCTCAAAAAGTGTCAATGCCAAAATAACTTTTTACAATGGAACAGTTTTCACATTAGTTACTTCTCTGCCAAAGTGAGCTTCCAGAAAACTTATCCAAGAAAATTGGAGAAGTGTTTCTTACAGTAACAAATATAATGGCTGCCCAAGGAAAAGAAAAGAGAGAATAATAGAGATGCAGAATAATTTACTGGAAAATTGTTAGATTTTATTAACCAAGGTGCTTCTACACAGGGATTTGAAGCTTCTTTGAAGGCAGTTTTGGACTTCTTCATCCAACAAGTTATTGGAGATTGGAGCTGTTACATTTCTTGCTCAACTGTGGTATAGTTGAAACCACAGCAAAGATATGTTAGCTCCATTTGTATTGAAGGGCAACACTGCCCCCAAACTCTTCTCCCAGCCCATCATTTTTCTTTTATGAAATGGCTAAGGGGATTTTTTGTTGCTGCCCAAACTGCAGCACTTTAGGAATGGGCAGCTATTTTTCACTCCTCATTGTCAGCATTTCAAGATGACAAAAGTTAAGACAAATACAGATTCTGTTCAAATTGTGTCTATGAGTTTGGTTAGTGAAAAGTGCAAGTGTGGAAATGTCCTAATTGCAGCTTCTGTTTTCTGTTATACAACAGCTGTTTTGTTTAAGATTCACACTCCTTGAACAATGCATCCTTTCTATATACAGTACTTGCTTAGTGACTTATAAAAACTCAAAGAAGCAAGATTTGTTAAATCGTAATTTGTTTGTTTAAGTTCTAGACAAATGTTGCCTACAGAGGTAGTTCTGTGGAATAATTTTAAATGCTAGTGTGCAGCAGAATTTTTCTGACTCCAAAAAAAGATAATTCAGTGTAACTCAACTATACTGTTGTTTGCTTTCATTGTTTGTTTGGTGTAAAACATTAATAAACAATAGCTTATTTGGCTGGATTTAGTATGTTTTCCCTTTTTAAATTGGTCTTATTTTCATATCTATGAATTGGTTAAACCTTAGGTCAGACATAGAGATGAATCAGATAGGAGATAGGATACTAACCAACAATTAAAGCCTGTAAGTCAATAACAAACCATGTTTTATTTATTGATCCCATTTGGCATAATGTGTGACTCTATAAAGAAAACATATTTGTCTTATAAGTCTGCTCAAGTCATATTCATAACTTTATGCCTTGAAGATTTTCAGTCCTGTTTTGAGATATAGGCAGAATATCTGTTCCTCTGTTCAGCCATTTATTTTCAATAACATGAGGACATAAACCTTACGTTTAGCAGGCACCAATCTAATCCCAACTTTTTTGTGAGTATACCCAGCAGAGAGCTCCTAACTATTTTCACTGAAAAGCTCATTTGGTCCTCACTTGGTAAAATAGATAGTGTTTTTTTTTTAATTATATAGGTAGACCTTGACTTATGACCCCAATTGTTCCCAAAATTTCCTTTGCTAATCAAGACTGTTGCTAAATGAATTTTGCTTCATTTTATGATTTTTCTTGCCACAGTTGTTAAGTGAATCACCGCAGTTGTTCAGTTAGTAATACAGTTGCTAAATGAATCTGACTTCCCCATTGACTTTGTCAGAAGTTCTCAAAAGGTGATCACATGTCCCTGGGACACTGCAACAGTCATAAATACATGTAGTTGCCAAGCATCTGAAATTTGGTCACATGACCATGAAGATACAATAAACCATGGTGATAAGTCACTTTTTTCAGTGGCATTGTAACTTTGAATGGTCATTTTTTAGGATACCGTTTTTTACTATATTTGGATATGTAGTATATATAATAAACTTTCTGAATTAATCAAGATCAATCTGTGATCTTTTCCCCATGCACTTGGTGATAAAGGCCTTGTGGGACATGAGGAAGAATTCACCTGAGCAGGTTTTGATATGAATTTTTTTTTTGCTTGGTTTCCTAAATCAGACTTTATTTTATTTTTTATTTTATTTTTATTTTATTAAATTTATATCCCGCACCTATCTCCTATGGGACCCAGGGCAGCGCACAGGAATTTAAAAACACAATATACAATACAAAATATAAAACATCCTAAAACCCTATTAAACTTAATACTCCTGCGCTAAAAATATTGTTAAAAAAACCCTCTAATTAAAAATTTGTGCAACTAACCCTTGGTCATTTATCGGGTGGATTACCCTAAGCTGGCTTGCTGAAACAGGTGTGTTTTTAAACGCTGGCGGAAAAGGCAGAGGTCCGAGGTGGTACGGAGATCGGGAGATAGGTCGTTCCAGAGGGTAGGGCCCGCCACAGAGAAGGCCCTTCCCCTGGGCGTCGTCAACTGGCATTGCCCGGCCGACGGCACCCGGAGAAGACCCTCTCTATGAGAGCAGATCGGTCGAAGGGATGTATGAGGCAGGAGACGGTCTCGCATATAACTAGGCCCCTAGCCATGGAGCGCTTTACAGATGGTGATCAACACCTTGAAGCGCACCTGGAAGGCCACAAGCAGCCAGTGCAGCTCGCACAGGACAGGTATTATATGGGAACGCCTTGAGGTTCCCATAATCACCCGCGCGGCCGCGTTCTGAACTAGCTGTAACTTTCGGGTGCACCTCAAGGGGAGCCCCATGTAGAGAGCATTACAGTAGTCCAGACGGGATGTGACCAGTGCTTGAGTGACTGTGCGAAGGGCGTCCCGGTCTAGACTTTTATAGTGTCTTGATTTTAAACCCATCATTTTAATGTGTTTATACATTTTCCACTATTGTCATGAATTTACTTCATTTTTATTTTGTAACTGTTTCTGGTTTTATGCTGTTTGAATATAGTGTGTTCATCTATTGTATACTTCTGCAACTCTATTGAGCTAATAGAAATATTAAAATAAATATTGTTTTTAATTCTTCATACTTTAATTACTTACAGCATTCACTTTACTTTTATATCAATAATGTAAACATTATTATTTTTATGTTTGCAGAACTGAGAAAATTAATAAAATTCAGATTATCCCTGGAAGTTTAGAAATTGCTGTTGACTGGCTACCTTTGGAGCATCCAAGTATGAACTCATTTTATAAAAAGTCTACAATGCATGAACCATCCAAGAAGACAGTGCACTTTTTTGCTGTTGTTTTAAGATTGTTCCTTTATAATTTATGTTTTAAATTGATTTTTGTGGTTGCTGTGCTCAAGAGCAGAGTTTAGGCAGGAGATCAAGAGACATATAGATTTTACCTTGTTAATAGGGCAACAATTGAAATCATGGTACTATGCATAAAATATATAATGCATATTGGGATTTGCTAATGAAAGGTGGTTAGAAAGACTACGTTTTCTACTTCAAAATGTGGTCTGTGAATGATCAGATTTTATACATATTTATACATATTTTGTCATATATTTCTAGAACTGGATCACTAATTTAAGAAATACTTTTCTAACTTTCTTAAATATAAGCTAAAATAATTAGCTTATAGAATTACTATTTTCCAACAGTAGAAAATAATTTCTACTGTTAATCAGATTTTGAGCCAAAGGAGACCACGATCCCTCAGACGACCGGGTGCGAGTTCCTCCTTGTGAAGTGGGGCCTAGGGAGGCAGTTGGGCGTGTTAGTTGTATACCTGGCTCCTCGCTATGCAACAACAGCCCTGCCCGAGCTCCTAGAGGTGATAGCCGAGGCGGCGGTTGAGACCCCCAGACTTTTAGTCATGGGGGACTTTAACCTGCCGTCGGCAGGCGAAACCTCTGGTGCAGCTCGGGAGTTCATGGCTTCCATGACAGCCATGGACCTGACCCAGGTAGTTTTAGGCCCTACTCACGAGGGCGGACACACCCTGGATCTCATCTTCGTCTTGGGACAGTGGAGTAGTGATCTGGGAATAGGGGATTTAGTCATCACACCCCTGTCATGGACAGATCACGCTCTCCTTCGGCTCGACTTTCCGATCGCTGCACCTCACTGCGGGGAGGCGGAACCGGACATTCCTATATGGTTCCGCCCCAGGCTCCTGATGGACCCGATAAGGTTCCAGAGGGAGCTTGGGCCAATTCCTGTGGACTTGCCCCGCGACTTGACTGAGGACCTAGTGGCTGCATGGTTAAGTGCGGCCACGGGGGCCTTGGACCGAGTTGCGCCCTTGCGGCCTCTCTTGCGGCGACGAACCACCTGGGCTCCTTGGTTTACCGAGGGGCTTAGGGAGATGAAGCGCCACAAGAGACGCCTAGAGAGCAGATGGAGATCTTCTCACTCCGAAGCCGACCGAACACTAGCGAGAGACCATATTAGGACTTACTTAGTGGCGATAAGAGTGGCCAAACGTGAGTATTGTGCCACTCTTATTGCATCCGCAGATAACCGCCCTGCCGCCCTGTTTGGGGTGACCCGCTCCCTCCTTCAACAGAGGCCGCGGGAAGCCCCTTTACAGGGTCGAGCAGAGGAATTTGGGATTTATCTGCAGGAGAAAATCACTCGGATTCGGAATGAGCTACCCTCCATCGACAGTGGTCCAGTCGAGCAGGCCGAGGCTGTTCTTGTGACACCATCCTGGGAGGAGTTTGATTTTGTTACCACCGAGGATATGGACAAGTTGTCAAAGAGACTTAGGGCTACCACATGTTTATTGGACCCGTGTCCCTCCTGGCTTGTACTGGCATCCTGGGAGACGACACGAGGCTGGCTCCAGGGCATTGTCAACGCATCTTTGAGTGAGGGGTCCTTGCCTGCCGTCCTGAAAGAGGCGGTGGTGAGGCCCCTCCTCAAGAAGCCGTCCCTGGATCCAGCATTATTAGAGAACTATCGTCCCGTCTCCAACCTCCACTTTTTAGTGAAGGTTGTTGAGAGTGTGGTGGCTCAACAGTTTCCGCAACACTTGGAGGAAGTTGATTATCTAGACCCGCGCCAGTCCGGCTTCCGACCCGGGCACAGCACCGAGACGGCATTGGTCGCGTTGGTTGATGATCTCTGGAGGGCGCGGGATAGAGGATATTCCTCTATCCTAGTCCTATTAGACCTCAGCGGCTTTTGATACCATCGACCATGGTATCCTATTGCACCGACTGGGGAGGTTGGGGCTGGGAGGCACCGTTCTGCGGTGGTTCTCATCCTACCTCTCTGGTCGGTCGCAATATGTGTTGGCAGGGGGGCAGAGGTCGGCCTCGAGGTCCCTCATATGTGGGGTTCCTCAGGGGTTGGTCCTCTCGCCCTTACTATTCAACACATATATGAAGCCGCTGGGTGAGATCATCCGTGGGTTTGGGGTGGGATATCATCTGTACGCTGATGATACTCAGTTGTACATATCCACCCCAGACCACCCCAACGATGCCGTCGAGGTTATGTCCCGGTGTTTGGAGGCCGTACGGATCTGGATGGGTAGCAACAAACTCAAGCTCAACCCGTCCAAGACTGAGTGGCTGTGGCTTCCGGCGCCCCGGTTCAGCCAGATTATTCCAACTCTGGCCATTGGGGGCGAAACACCGGCCCCCGTGGAGAGGGCGCGCAATTTGGGTGTCCTCCTGGATTCCCGGCTGTCTATGGAAGATCATGTGGCAGCCGTGGCCAGGGGGGCATTCCATCAGGTACGCCTGATGCGCCAATTGCGCCCCTTACTGGACCGGGGTGCCTTACGCACAGTCACTCAAGCACTCGTCACCTCTCGACTTGACTACTGTAATGCTCTCTACATGGGGCTCCCCTTGAGGTGCACCCGAAAGCTGCAGCTAGTCCAGAATGCAGCCGCGCGGGTGATTACGGGAGCGCCTAGACACTCCCACATAACACCTATCCTGCGCGAGCTGCACTGGCTCCCTGTGGTCTTTCAGGTGCGTTTCAAGGTTTTAACGACCATCTTTAAAGCGCTCCATGGCTCGGGGCCTAGTTATATGCGAGATCGCCTCCTGCCCCATACATCCCTCAGACCGATACGCTCCCACAGAGTGGGCCTCCTCAGGGTGCCGTCGGCTGGACAATGCCGACTGGCGACACCCAGGGGAAGAGCCTTCTCTGTGGCGGGCCCTGCCCTTTGGAACGACCTACCCCCTGAACTCCGCACCATCTCTGACCTCCGCCTCTTCCGCAAGTGTCTGAAGACACACCTATTCCATCTAGCCGGCCTAGCATAACCCCCATTACTGACTCTTAGATAGTTTTAAATTTGGGTTTTTTAAATTCGGTTTTTAGCGCAGGGTCTATTAGAATAAGTTTTTTAAATTTTTATATGTTTTATATGTGTTTTAACATCCCTGTGCGCCGCCCTGGGTCCGTTTGGAGAAGGGCGGGGTATAAATTTAATAAAATAAAATAAAAAAAAATTCCATTTCAACTTTCAATTCCACATAAATATATGTGATAGAAGCTTTGTGGCTTAAATAAGCATAATATATTATTGGATCCCTCCACTGGAGGATTGCATGTAATAAACAGAATAGAGAGTGGTGAATTTCAGTGGCCATCTTTCTTCTTTATTCAATCATGGTACACCTGCAAAATCTATTCCCAATGGTTATTTGGAACAATGTAAAAATTATACATGTGGCAACAGAGAAAATAAGACATTTATACCGCATTCTACTGACAGATACCTGGTGATATCCATCTGTCAGTCTTAGATTTTTTTAAAAATCATCATTTAATTAGCTGATCATTTTTTGAAGTAACTATTACTTCAATAGTAAATAACTATTGTTGGGAAAAGGTCATAGACTGCATAGATTGCATAGATTGCAATCTTTTTTTAAAAGACAATATTTTAAGTAGTGAATGGATTTTTCTTTTGTTTTTTTCCTTCCAGACTCTGTAACATCATCTTTTATACCAAACAAGCCATTCAATAATATCAAGGACTATCAACCAACAGTAGAAGTGGAAGAATTTGTTCAAGAATCTACAAAATATTCCCAGGCTTATAAAATATATAAAAACCATATGTATATCTATCCCAAGCATCTGAAATATGATAACCAAAAATGCTTCAACAAGGTAGGACCATCAATAGTACAATGGCCAAGCAAACTTTAGCAGGTTTACTTAAAAATAGACTTCATAAGTTTGATGGGCAATTTGGAATACAGGTAGTTCCCAACTTGTAACTATTTGTGTAATCACCATTCAAAGTTACAAATGCGCTGGAAGAAAAGTGCTACGACTTATGGCCAGTCTTCACACTTACAACCAATGCACCTTCACTACAATCACATGATAAAAATTTGAGCGCCTGGCACCCGACTTCCAAGAGGCGAAGTCAATGAGTTAAGCCAGATTCACATAACAACTGTGTTATTCACTGAACTGCAGTGATTCAATAACAACTACATCAAAAAAGTTTGTCAAACCAGGCATGACTTACATATGAATCACTTTGATTAGCAATGGAAATCCTAGTCCAATTGTGGTCATAAGTTGAGAAGTACCTGTATAAATGCTGGAATGGTTTAACCTAAGGGTTATCCTAGTGAGAGAACAGTTGGTAGGCAAAAGGAATAGTGGATGCTTTTTCTGATTCATTTGTTTATTGTTCCCTATTGAAGGTCATCAACTGATCCACTTATATCACTTACTTCATAAGGATAATTTTTCCCACATTGAGAACATGAAACTTACTGTCTTTGAAATATCAGTCATGTGTACATATTTATATTAAAACCACCTGGTTGATTTTATTGCATTTATATGAATTAGTATTCCTGGTGGCCATTTTTCTCTTCTTGCTTTCCTCAAATTACCCTTTCATGGCTATTTCAAATTGAATGGCAATAGAATAGGTACTATACTATAACGGAATATGCAGTAGTGATTCATACTTTCAGAAAAATAGGTTCCATTGAAAACCTGGGGCTTGTTTCAAAGCCATCCACATAAAAATTAAACATAAGCAGATTTTCCAGTTTTTATTTTCTGGGATTTTTTGTTTGTGTTTATATGCAGATACATGCACATGCTACCTTTTAAATTATTTTTGACATCTAAAATCTTCAATGTATTTTCATATAGTCTACATTCTTAATATATTTACTTTTAAAATAATTCAGCTGACCTGGAGTATCATGAAGAAGTTAAATCTTTCCATTTTTCCACTCTGAATTTATTTCACTTCTGGGCTTTACTCTCTACTGGCAGCAATATGACAGTTCTGGAAAAGACTGTGTTTCACGGAACTTTTAAGTGGAAAGCTAGTGATCTTATTTACATTTGTATTACAGGCACGGAATATAACAGTGTGTATTGAATTTAAAAACTCAGATGAAGAAGGCGCCAAGCCAGTGAAGGTGAGTCCAGATGAATTCCAGCTGCAGCATAATATGGTGGAGCAGATTTCCTTGGATACCCTATGGTGAAGCGATTATGATCTATAACTTTTACAAAATCATCAGCCTATTATTTTTTCCATAGCAGTTGTTTACAACAGCAATAAATGGAAGGCTTTTCTGGCAAATGCCAGTTCTGCTGACAAGATTTTATGCAACATGATGAAATACAAAATTCTTGATAAATCTCAATGTACTTTCATAACTGAGGTAAATATCGTGTTGATGAAGGTGAATGATCAGCAGGAGAAGTGCCAAATTCAGGCATTCTGCATACCGTGTGAATACACAGATCATTGTCATTAGCTTCTGTGTTTCAGAGAGCTATATGAGCTCATCAAAGATTTTTTGTGTCCCTAGCTCTTTTTTTTTACTTCTTCTTTTGATGGGATGGGTAGATGGAGGCTATTGCTAGAAACTACTAAATATAAATATTATTAATAGGTATTTAATCTAAAATCAAGAAATAAAGTAGTTTTCTAATTTGATTCTTGTCATTTTGACCTCTGATGTCATCCATTTTTCTCTTGGTAGTTTATTTAAAAAAATACCATGTATACCAGTTTTTTTGTATCTGTTGTACAATCATGTAATTTTATAGGATGCCCTGAAAAAAAAATCCCCTCCAATTTTGTTTTGTTTTTAATACTCCAAAATCTTGTGAGTTTGCTTGTCAGATCTTTTTTGGCATTCTCCACATGAAATCTCATTAGATTTCAGACATTTTTAATTTTTTTATATGTTTTTGGCTCAAAGGTTCTGCGATGGTATGAGGCTGAAAAAGTCTTCTAAGATATGACTTCAGAATCAGTTATTTCTAGTAAAGACCACAAAACTTAAAGCAATGTCTCTTTAAACAGTGTATCTATGGGAAGCCTGGTGGACCGTTATTTACATCAGCAGCTTATACAGCTGTGCTACATCATTCACAAAACCCTGATTTCTACGATGAGGTCAGTCTTCCCTTTCTGTGATTTTATACCTGCTGTTATAATAGACAAGTTTATCAAAGATATTTTTGAAAAAATAGGTTGTTAAGGACATTAGTATTTCTTAAAAACAACTTTCATAGCAGAATAACTCAACACCCTGACCCATAAGAACACTCAGGTCTTCAGTGGCTTTCAAAAAGCCTTCATGGTAGGGGTCATTACCTTTGGGAGGTAAGATACTCTATAGCAGGGTTGCCAAATGGGCCGGATGCGTCACACACTGGCTATGCCCCCGCGTGGTTTAGCGTAGGGGGGGAAATTCCTGATATGTCACCACCGTGATGGCGTGAGTTTGACATCCCTTCTCTATAGGGCAAGTGCCATGACAGAAGGCATGCTTCCTGTATTCCATCAGATGGCATTGTGTGACAGAAGGGATTCAGATGATGCAAAAATTTGTTGATGGGGAAGCAGTTTATTAAGACACAGATAACGATAACAAATCATAGAAATAACATAACTGTCTGCTATAAGGGGCTTTTATTTTATATTATGTTTTTATATATTTATTTATATTTTTCAAATAACTCAAAGTGGAAAAACTAACCCTAAGTAACTCTGAAAACCAGGTGCCTAGGACTTGATCTTTTCCCCTACCTAGCACCACTGAATGGACTAACCTTAGAAGAAGAAAAGCAAGCATTGCAACACCATGCCATTCTATTCCTACACCCTAAATTAGTAGGATATATATTTAATATTATCAAAAGCTGCTACTAGATCCAAGTAGGCAAGAATACCATCTCCATTTTGAAGTCTAAGTACTATTTCCTGGCCAGAATCTGATTGAAAAGGGTCCAAATAGTCGATTTCTTCCAGCTCTCTGAAAATGCAGGCTGACCATCTTCCCCAGAACCTTCCCCTAAAACAGAAGATTGAATAGACCAAAAATAGACTATGTACATGATGATTTCTTGAACACAATGTGGACCACCTCTTCCTTAAGGCAGAGGATATTATCTACTTGCTCAAGGAAAAGTTGAGCCTGTACTCACCATACTTCACCTCCTAGGCAGATTTAACCAGGAATATTATAAGCTTAGTATATAGGTGACTGAGTTTACAGTTCTGAGGATTCTAACCATTTCCTCAAGCCAAGAGGCTCAAATCTTCCCAGATATTTTAGCAGATTATACTTCTACCAGATTATACCAAAAACTCTGTGCAGCCAGAGTCCAAATCTAAATAACTTTATTCACCACATGTCTTGAATACTTCTTACAGTGATCTTCCCAGGAGGATTTGCCTTCCCAGTAGTATCTGAACTAATCCTAAACAGGTCCACTGGCTAATTATCTACATATGTATTAGGAGCAGAACAATGTTTATGTTTTGCCACTGTTTTCACCATTAAGTAGTCCTTAACAAAGGCTCTTAGATATGCTTGGTAAGACAAGTGCTACTTTCTCAAGTGGTACTCTAGGGACTTTGAGACATGGGATTGACTACCATTCCTTCTCATTCCAAGTGGTGACCAAGACCTCTCACACTATGCATCAGAGATTCAAGAAGAATCCCAAACTCCATTTGAAACCTCCAGGCTCCATCAGGCACATGGGATGATAGAACAGATCCTGTCTTCCTTTAGTTGGGAGCAGTTACAGAGAGTGATTCCCATAGGCAGCTGACATTGCTATTACCCAAAGACAAAAATAATGTGAATATTTAGCAATCTCTGCTAAGTATTAGGACCTCAGTGATTTAGGTCAAGTCTGTGGCTGCCTTATAAAGGCCATGAGCGCCAAAACCACTTATCTTTATGGCCATCTTCCCACAACAGCGGCACTGGGCATTCTTGAACTTGCACAATGACCACCTGTGATTCCCGCCACAGCTGAAACAGCTATTCTGTGAGGTGGTGGACATTTTCCCTGGCTGAGCCGCAGTCATCATTTCGAGGCGGCGCACTTCGGAGTTTCCCTCAGCCGTGTCGTTGTCATCGAAAGGCTCATGATCATTGAGGACAGATACTGGCAATGTTGGTTGGCCAGCGTGATACTTTTGAATCTCAGCTGCGGAATGAGCAGATTGCTCAGCCGTCCTTGCCTCATCAACAGCAATCTGTAATGTTAACTCAGAATGAGTGAGCAGTCTGCTCTGCAGTCTCGCATCCATGGTGCCCCAAATCAATTGCTCTAAGAGTGCCTCATCGAGATTAGTAAACTCGCAATGTATGGCTGACAGACTCGCCTTCCTTCTGGCAGCAATGCCAGAACGCGTAGCACCTGGCAAAACGGGACGGCTTTGGGGCATAATGTTCCTTCAACTTAGTCATTAAAACATCCCAAGGCAGGGAATGTACACTAGCCAGAGCTGCAAGCACCCGGGCAGTAGAAAACATATCTGGCCCGCAGGAGCTTAGAAAATAACCAGTCTAACTCTCTGCAGAAATCTCACCAAAATCATTGCCGATGATAAAACAATCAAAACGCTCTATGAAAGCATCCCATGACTCCCTCTCAGGTACAAACAGGGCAAACATGTGAATAGTGGTCATCCTCGTCACCAGTGCTCAGAACTGAGCTCTGAGGTAAAAGACACGGACCCAGGCAGCTGCTTCAAAGGTTTAATGCAAACATGAACAAGAACAGTCATTGACTAACTGCCTGTCTGACAGCTCTTTAATACAGCTGGCTGTCAGACGATTAACCAATAGGGGGCCTGCAATTCTCCCGCCAACCTGATAGCACACCTGAGCCAATGGGAAGGCTCAGTTGTAAGTCCAAGGACTTAGCATTTACTTACTGCAGAGCAGCGTCTTTGAAAGCCACCAGAGATTCTTGTTTGACTACAGATATGCCACTATGCCTGGCATTTCTCTTGAAGCCTTTACTTATGGGATCATGATTGGTATCTTTCTTAAACCCAAGTAAGCACATTATCCTCCTCCCCTCCTATGCCAACCTGATCTTGGTAATATATTGTCCTTGGTAATCCTGATATATATTATCTGTAATGAATTCTTTTTGATATTTTTGCCCTTTAAGAGCACATATAAAAGATCAGAATTAGGCCCCACCACCTTCTCTTTGCTTTCATTCAGTTAACACTTAAGATGGATGTAATGTTTTACCTTTCAGATAAAAATTGAACTGCCAACACAACTTCATAAGAAACATCATATTCTATTTTCATTTTATCATGTTACCTGTGACATAAATGCAAAAGCTAATACCAAAAAGAAAGAAGCCCTGGAAACCTCAGGTACGTATACTGAATTTTTGCTCAAATACTCACTGTCTGTATTATTCATGTATACTTTCCCTAAATTAGGTCAAGCATTTGAGACGATATCTGTTTTCTGATAACTGTTATTTCTTTATATTTAAAGATATCAAAATGTTTTAGTGTTAACATCTGTTTTCGATACAGTGGGATATGCTTGGCTGCCTTTGCTGAAAGATGATCAACTAACATCTCGAGAACATAACATACCAGTAGCAACTATTCTACCTCCCTCTTATTTAAATCTTCAGGATCCTGCAGCTGGGAAGGTATTGTGTTTTACTTCTTCTTTGTTTTATTTCTTGTAAAGCAATCTTATAGTTTAATGTTAATGACATTAAGTGTCATGTATAAAATTAGTCTCAAGCTCTATCACATACTGTACATACCATGTCATCCATAGTATCTGAATCCTTGCTTATTTGAGTACTTTGACTGGAACCAAGCAAAAAAAATATTTGTTGATAAATAAATACATACATCCTTTTCTTATAATAAACTGTTCTGGATGTTTATAATTGTATATGAAAATACTTTCATTTATCATGCAGTTTGGATTACTTGATTTTTTTTTCATATTTTGCAATATTCGTTTTACTTTATTTAGAGGATTTAAATGGCCATCCACTCGCTTACAGTGACCCCAGGCAGCTTACAAAAAATAAAAAACCCAATATAAAAAGAATAAAAACAATAACCCTCCATCCCTCTAGTGACAATAAGCAATGAAGCAAGCCACTTGACAAGCTCCATCCCACCTTGTTTCCCCAAGCCCCTGGGCAACAGCTGCATTGTGAAGACACATATTTTTATAGAGCTTATAAAAATACATCTCATATATGTATAAGCTTATAACTGCTACATCTGTAATATCATGATGGACTGATGTTTGTTATGAATATCTGCAAATAAATACATCATTTCAATTTGGATAGTCTGTAAATTAGGCACATGTGCACCATCAAATTTGCTTTGCGTACAACATAATGGAATCTATTTTTTTTGAGTGTTTTAGAAATTGGAGAAACTCTGAAATGCCCTTGGAATTATTATTATTATTATTTGTATTCAATTGATCAATTTGACTTTGTAGTTAGAATAAGGGGAAATTGTATGATTATCCATATAGCTCCATTGTTTATTCGTATGCTGCAAAAACATTTGATTAAGATTTGTTGGAAGAAATAAACATTGATCAGATTTTTTGAAAAGTCAGGTTATTAATGATGGCTTTATATAAAATGTAGAATTCACATCCAATATGTACATAAAGTAGGATCATACATGAGAAGAAGAACACATTTCCACTAACTTGAGTGTTTCTTTTTTCACAGCAGAGTGGAAGCGATATAAAGTGGGTGGATGGAGGAAAGCCCCTCTTCAAAGTGTCGCTGTTTATTTTATCCACTGTTTACACTCAGGTAAAACATTGTTTATGTTAAGGGGAAAAAGTAGAAGCGAAAGAAATGCAAAGTAAAAAAAGGAGTTAATGTCTCTGTGTGAGGTTCATGCAGAATTTTTTGTTTGGATTCCAAGGAAATAAAATATTTTGGCTTCTACCTTTAACTATTCTGAAATAGGAAATCACAATTAATGTTAAGTTTCTAGAAATTTTTATGAAAGATTATCCTTAAATATTCCAATGGATACACTTACAGCAAGACTGGCATGTTTGATATTTTTCAGCAAAACCTTTAGAATGTAAATAAATGTTAAGAATGTAAATAAAATATATTACAATTCTAACAAAAGACATAAAATAATCAGTTGCTAGAGCTTCATGCAGATAACTGCAATCTATCTAACTTTTCAATTTTCATTAAAAAAAAATTCTGACAAACAAGATTCAGTAACCTTGCAAAGAATTGAAGATTTCTGAATACGTGGTCAACCATCTTTGTTATATGTACAAAAGTTGTACAATTTCATGTAATGGCACAGCTGGCCTTTATTTTTTTAAAAAAAAGAAATCTACCATTATTTTAATAATAATTACAATTATGTGATATTATCAAAGTTCAGGAAATATTTACTTTCACAACTTTAAGAATTCTGTGTTGTCAAACCTCATTTGATAGCAATTAGTTTTGCAAGATTTGATAATCTTGCAAAAGAAAGTAAAGCATTTTTAATTTAATTTTGGAGTCCAAAATAGGTGTACAGTGGCTCCTTTGGGCATTATGTTTCTATGCCAACTTCATTATTTTGGATTCTGAGATCTGTATTTAATATAACTCATAGTGGAACACAAACATATATATTGTATTTAGACAACTGAAGAGTGTTCTTCTATAGATCATTGCTATTCTTATTGTACTGTTACGACATTGGCTTCGTTTCTATTGGCTGATTGATGGAAAAGAGAATGGAAATGTTTCTGCAATAAATTTGGCTTAGGTTGTATTAAAAGTGGAAATATGTATTTTGAGGAACTACTGAAAAATGTCTCTTAGGGGACTGATTCTACTTTTAATATTATCTGCTTATTATTGCACAGTTATTTTTTAGAATCTGCATGTCACTTTTGTTGATACTACACTATTTTTTATATACATTTGCTATAGGATCCATATCTGAATAGATTTTTCCTGCAGTGCCAGAAAAGAAAGAGAGATTTCTCCCAGCCACCTACCTCAAGTTTTATAATCTCCTGTAAGGTAAGGTAAATAAGCAATTATGTAGGTATTGATCGTGTTAATGGATCAATATTGTATATTTAAATTCTCCTTTTCAATTGTGTGCATTTATTAGCATAATGCTAAATTATACATTGCTGAAGAGTGCAGAGTAGCTGAAAACAAAATTGACTGAATATAAAAATAAACATTAATCCAAAATCCAGCATGTAAAAAGTATTTTCTAACGCCTTTATATCTATGTTCTTTATTGATAGTATGAACTTTTAAAATACAAAAAGTCATTAGTCATTCCAGATGTATGCCATGGATTACCAGAAAAAATAGTTTATAAAAACAGCCAGAACCATTTGGATTGTGTGTTTTTTCATCTTTGTTACTTAATAATAAGGATTTTTTTCTTTTTGTCATCACTGAGCATTATTTTTTCTTGGATCATGAACTCTACATGGCCATATTAATGTTTACAGTAATTTCAGCATTATTAATATAATCTTGACTTTAAAAGTATAACTAGTGCCACTGTAGCCTAAGATAAGTTTGATCTTCTTGATTCCTTTTCTATATTTTAATTTAACAGGGTATGCAAAAAGTTCAGTTTTGCAAATGTAGAACTAGACCCAACTATTATGTTACTACTTTGTTTTTTAAAGCAAATAAGTAACTGCTAATAGTTAACTAGATCCCTTGTTAGATGGTCAATTTACCATATGCTGCTGGCTCAAAGAGGAACATTCCTCTAGCTATTATTCCAAATAACCTCTTGGAAATTATATATCTCCCAGGATAGCTGTAAACAATTTTTAACCAATATAATAAATAAAAATAGAAGCAGGCCCAAAAACATCTTTACTTTATTTATATATTTATTTGATGTATATGCTTGATCTAAATTTTCATTGGGATCTCAAGGCAGCCTGTAACACATAATTTTATCCCCACAGCAATTATAGTCTGAAATAAATTAGATTGAAAAATTCATCCAGACTTTTCAAGGTCAGCTCTGGACTTGAACCTTGCTGTCCTATAATGCCCATTAAAGATATTAACATTGTCCAATTTGTGAACATAACTTTATAGTACAGAAGATTTTGATGTATAGCAAACTATCCCAAGGTACAGCTTGTAGACATTATTTGCATATTTAACAGAGGGTCAGTTCTTAAGAGTGCAAACCATTTAGTTATAAAAGGCATATTCCTGAAAGTAACCTAGAAACAACCAGTAACAACTTTTAATGCCATTGCACACCATTTAAATGTTGCCTAGAAAGAAGTTAGCAACCTAATAAGCCAAGGATATTATGACTGAATAAATAAGTGCCAGTAGGATTCTTTCAAGGCCATTGCAGACCTGCTCCAATTTTTTAAAATGCTAAAAAATATATTCCATGAGTTTAGGTCTCTGTTGACCCATAATAAACTATATTAATTGTATCTGCAGTCTAAATCTGGTAACGTTTAAGCAGTATGATCAAACTAAGGACAAACCCAGCTCTCTTACCCATCTTGCACATTCTAACAATTGCATAACTCTGTAACTGTCTCCATGTAATTATTTAAAATAAAGGTTGAGTTATATGTAACTTGGTTTAAATTGCATTTACTTTGAAATACATTTGAACTCTTCACCAAGTCAGACGTCATTCATGATCAACACTTCTGTGCAATTTTTATGGCAATGGAAATGATTTGTCATTTATTTTCTGCTTAACATCCCCAACTAGTCTAATTCCCTGGAATTCCCTGGTGGTCTCTTAGTCCAGGACCACTGCCTTCAGCCTACTTAGCTTTACCAAGACAAGCTCAGTGCTGCCATCTGGGGTACTCTGATTTAATTGAATTTATAACATTCATGGAAGTATAGATCATCATTCTCTGTTCATGCTTGATTTTTTTAATCAGAATTTACTTAAAATTGAGAAGATCCATGTCGTTGTCAATTTTCTTCCTGTGATTCTGAACCAGCTGTTCTGGGTTCTTATACAAAACAAAGAGGATGAGGTAACAACAGCTGTGACCAGGTATTTGCTGTTCTACTTTCAGTTTGTTGCCTTATGAAGCAGTTGTTGAAATCTATTCAATTGTGGCCAAACATCTTAACCTTAAGTGTTTGTTTGTTTTTAAAAAAAACATTCAACAGTTTGGGTGATAGTCCTTGGCTTGTATAATGATTTCAATCACATATAAAAGTTCATGCATAAGAATGTGACAAGTGGTTTTAAACAGATCTTCCATATCACAGATCTCTTTGGCATTCTTTTATTTGAGTTTCAGAATATTCCAACCAGTCAAGTTTTAAATTCAGAAGGTAGCAAGTTTGTTTTTATAAAAGGCCAAATATTTTTAGAATGGATTTTGAACGTTGAAATGAATTCTGTATATTAGGATTATGCGCTTTCCTTTTGTCTTCAATAGCTTCAAGACCACTTACATTTGATCAAGAAAAGTTAATCCTAGAATTTTACAGAGATCTGTTTGAAGCAGCAGAGGGGTGTGGGTGGATGTGTTTATGTGTGTGTTTAGACTGTAAAATAAGGCCACTTTTAACAATAATAATGACTAAATTAGATAAACTTGCTTACATTTAGTTGTATTATTTGTTAAATGAAACTGCCATCTTCTTTATCACATTATATGATCAATCAATACTTTTAATTTACAGGGTCTTTACTGATATTGTGGCCAAGTTCCATGAAGAAAAATTAGATCACTATATTCAATCATATATAAAGGTAAGAATATTTAACCTGTTCTTATATCTTTATAAAATGTCATATTTATCCCAAGATGTATATTTTTAAAGTCACCTTGGCAAAGCATTATGTGTTAACTGTTTCTGTTAACTACCTATGGTAATTTATCAGCTGATTATCTTACAAGAGTTTGCATGAGACAATATGATTGCTAGTGAACATCAACAGTAGCTTATAATAAAGAGAGCATTGTTGGGAATTTTTCTGTGTGCTTTCAAATAGCTTTTGCATAATATTTTTTAGCCTTTTATTATTTTCTCAAGAACTTTTTATTGTCTAAATTGCAGTGGTTTTGTACCTGTTCATGGTATGTGGAACATTTTTTAATCTTCCAGCATGATATTTGCACAAATTTGTGAATTGGCACTGCTTGTTCTGTTTCTTTCCATTCAGTTTTCACTCTAAACCCTTCATTGTACTGAATGAATGTGTACTAAGATTAGTTATAAATACTTTAAAGGGATATCCTTGTATGCAGTACCAGTAAAAATGCCCTTTGAGCTAGTCCTCAGTAAAGCTACTAAAATATTTGGCATACTTTGCACAGTGAAACAAAACAAAGCAAAGTTGTTGATTGTAAAGAGAGAAAAACTCAGAGCAGATTAAGACAATGTCATTGTTTTGCCAAATCAGATTTTAAAAAAAATCATGAATATTTTTACATTAATTAGTTATCATTGGGTATGATATTAAAAGGGAAAAGGAGGAAGCTCTTGATATCCACAATTTCAGAGTTACATTTAATTATAACACAATTAAAATAGATTTGAACAATTATTTCGATTTATACAAACTCAAATGTTTGCTAACTTTTTATGTCAAAATACTAATGCAATCATTTTTATATTTCAAACTCTGATCCTGAATAACTTCCAATTTTTAAAGCAGATTTTGCATTTGTAGAGGGGGACTGATAGGTATAGGGAATTTCTGCTATCATGTATACAGGTGGAGATGCAAACAAAATATTAGGAGAATTGAGAAATAATATCAATAATGACATGAATGAATCAGAGATGCATGTACATGGCTCCAGATTCATTGCTCAATTAATTTCTGCTCCATTATTTTAAGTGAATGTGTGAAATGCTTTCATTCAAATACACTATTTCAGAAGATGTTCTAGCTGTACTATTTAACCTGTTTGATCCCTGCAATTCATCATCTGATAATGTTCCATTTTAGCCATTAGCATATTTATATACCTTTACAATTATGAGAATTTCATTTAAAATTTGTAAGAAGAATAACAGATTTATAATAATATGATTTTGAGAATTATTTTGAGCACTAGTAACAAAATTTACTGAATTCCACATTAGTAAAATGTCTCAAATCTGATAAGATACCGACTGTCCCACGTATCATTTTTCCACCAGTGTTTTATTATAAAGCTTTTTCTAGAATCATTGTTGTACCAAAGTAGCAAAAATGAAGATGAGCTTTTCATGCTTTCCTTGGGGACTGCTATGAAGATGCTGTAGATTGCTAGTGGAGAAATGGACATATATAAGTCAACATGAATGTTAATTATCAGAATATATATCCTTTTACATTTTCTACACTTTAAGTGTCATAACATAAATTAAATTTATAATAAACTGAATGGCTCCATCATTATTGCAATAAAACAATTTCATTGGTTTTTTTACATAATGAAATTCCAGTCAAATTATATTCAGAAATAAGTCTCACTGAATTCAGTAGGCCTTCTCCCAAGCAACTGTGTATAGATTCAAAATGTTAATTTTATTTTTATTGTATATCAACTTGTCACTTTGCATGTATGTACATGCAAAATGCCTGTCAGGAGACTTAGCAACAATTTAATCAACCTTAAATTGTAATCTCTGCAGCTTTTTAAAATTTGTAAGAGAACAATTATAGTAGAGAACTATGACATATCATGAAAATGTTTTAAGAAAATTACCATTCATTAGAGAGATGAAGAATTTAAATGATAACCATCCTGAAGTTAAACAGTATTCTGAAGAATGTTAATATTTACTATTATTTTCTTGAATCTCATTTTAGACGTAACAAAGTATAGTATAACATAGTTGAAGTCTCTTAACATGTTTAGATTAAGGAATACTGATGATGAATCTAAGCTGCTTGGGAAAATCTGTCAATTTTAGCCATCATGCTCTCTCAATACGAAAATAATAATCAGAGATATTATTACAGTAAATGTGTTTGAACTCTTCAGAGGTTATAGTAGTGATAGCAGTAATGTACTCTAAATTAAATTTGATGTCTCAGAAGAATAAAGAATGCTGCTGGATTCAAATCTGTTTTTCTGGTCTCCCAAGTAAAGCATGATCCTGTCATTCTGCATGATGGCATCATGTCATGTGTTGAATGTCTCTAGTCATCATGAATGAGACAGAAGTAGCAATCTTGCATTTGTTGCAGCATCAAATATCATTCAAAACATTTTTCTCTGTATCTTTCTTAAGATGATATAAAATTAATGCTACTTCAAAATATATGTAACACAGAATTCTTATTTACATAGTTCCATTCATAGCAGCATTATTTTGGAGGTAATGCTGATGAATATCCAAAAATGTTGTGGACAATGCTCTACACGTGTACACAAACTAAATTGTGTGAGTGCTTAACTAGCTGTCACTAAATGTATTTTCTTATTAATACGTTTAAGATAACATTGGTCAACACTGTTTTGCTTAGTCGTCCTACATTCAAGAATAAGACTAAATGTCACCACATTTCATACATTTCCAGATTGGCTGATGTTTAGAGCAAAAGAATGGTGCATGTGCAAGATAACTGCAGATGCTAATACTTCAATGCTGGCAGGAATAATGTTTCAATATTTATATGTATTTTTCCCACATCCCACGATCTATTGAGTCTCATTAGGAAAGTGTTGAATGTGTAATTTAAAAAAAATAAGTAAGTAAGCAAACACAAAAATAATGACAAAAAAACTTCCCCGTGATATTTTGAACCTATCAAATATAATTATTGTGGTAATAAACTTTAATCTAAAAACGGAATAGGAATTGGTGCCTATACAGCAGTGTTAAGAGGCTGGGAAATCCTCGGAGTTGAAATCCATCATAAATCCATCCTTGGCATCATAAAATGCCAAGGTTAAGAAACACTACTATGCAGTCTTGATCATATTGCTAAGCATTTGTTGACAGGTTATAATATTTATTGCCTGAGATATGTATTTTCGATTTTGGTATACACCACACCTTTCTGCATAATGAAAAATGTTCATAACACAATCTTATACATATTTAATCAGAGATATTTCTCACTGAGTTCAGAAGGATTTATTTTCAGACATGTGATGCAGACTAGGGAATTAGTTCATTATCCTTAAAGAGCTGTACTTCTGAATGGTCAAGGGGATGATTGTGTACAAAGAATAATTTCCTGGTTCCATTACATTCAAATCAATAAAAGGCTAGATCCAAAAGCCTTGCACCATAAATATTTTCCTAGCATTGGCTACATAACTGGCAGGTACTATATGATAAATAAATAAATAAAATAAATAAATGATGTAAATTATTTGTGTTGCATGGAGTCAATGAGACCGAATGTTCTCACCACTAACCTTTTTCCTGCATTTTATATTATACTTATAGTATGTATTCAAAGCTAAGACATTTGAAGAACGGACTGTTCATGAAGAACTGGCCAAGAATATAACTGATCTGTTGCAGTCGAACGATCAAAGGACTGTGAAGCTTGTTCTAAAGGTGAAATTTATTCTTATTCATGAGCTAAAATGTCAGGGAAGCTTTTATAGGTTATTGCTTTCTTCACTTTTGTTCCTTTGAGTTAGTTTTGGACTCCTGGTAACTTCCTGAACTAGTATTTGGAGTTTTTCAGGCATTTTGGGGGGGTGGGGGTGGGGTGGGGAGTAGTTTGTCAATGCTTCATTCTCAGGGCTGAGAGAAAATGACTGGCCAAAGGTTACTTAGCTGGCTTGTGCTTCGGATAGGATTAAACACACAGTATCCTGCTTTCTAACTTATTCACCACATCTGTTTTACTATATGTTCTTATTTTATGATATCACTTTGTTGTCCATTCCCTGTAGCTGGGGGAAAGGATTGTTAGCAGAACAACTAAGAAGTTAATATGGGAGCCTGAATTGAAATATTAGGTCTTAAAAGAAAGAAGATGGCGATGTTGTTGAAGGAGACCTATATTGGCAAATGCATCACACAAGTGCAGCTTCTTGTTAGCAGATTGAGCAAGGATATTCCTTACAAACTGTTACCAATTCAGCACTAAAGTGGTGAAGACAAAAGGTGGTTTTGGTTTTGTTGAATAAATAATATTATAAATTGAATTCAGATTCAAATAATGGATGAACTTCTTAGTTTTTTTAAAGAGTTAAATGCCAATATAAATTCCAATAAGAAAAGGAGAAACAATAAATTTATCAATTCCTCAGTTAGTCTCTTGCCTTTGCCAAGCTATTCTGGTGGGTTCCCCCAGTCCAGAGAAGCAGTCTTTCAAGGCTACCTGGGGAAGTTAAAAGGCAATATTATAAATTACTGTATCTATGTACAGAGAGTCTATTCAGAAGTGACTCAGGTTGCTCCATAGATTAGAATTCAGATTTCTCTTTTCTAATCTTATGCCTTCCCAATATTTGGGAGAACAGCTCTAGCAAATGTCAGCACTTTGCTTATGTTTTATGGAAACAGTAGTCTCAGCCCACTTTTAGGGCACTTTTTATAAAGAAAAAATAAAACTGCAAAGTATGTGTTAATGCAATATATTTATTTAATTTTAGCACTCCTGGTTCTTTTTTGCAATTATATTAAAATCAATGGCACAGCATTTGGTTTACACAAAGAGAGTACAGGTAAGACTTTGCTATTATGCACTACATACGTGTTATCAATATTTAAACATGTTCTTATTTAAGAATATTTTACTCATCCAAGTGTTATCATATTCTTCAATGAGCACAATGATGCTTTAGTGGACATATGCTTTTCATATGCATTGACTTCAGACTGTTCTATCTTTGGTTGTTATTATATTATATACACAGTAAAGCTCTTAGAGTCTCTGGATTGTAGTGGTGTACAAACGTGTGTGTGTGTGTGTATTTAGTATTAATTATTATTAAAGTGCCAGTATGATATAAATTGCATAGTAGTATTAAAATAATTTTTCTGGATCCCTTTCTCCAAGCCAGGAGAACGTGGGCAAATAAGACACAAGGTCTTGGTGAAAAGGAAGTTGATCTATTTCCCAACAACAAAAGAGTTTTTCGTGGGGTAGTTACAGAGAAAAATGGGTTCCAAGACTTTTTGTAGGGGGACTGGGTTTGGGGAGTATGGGTTGCAGATGTTCTAGTGGGGGTTGGATGAGTGTCAATTGCCTACAAACTGGTTCTGGTGTGTGATTCTGTCAATAGGTCAATCTTAATTGTCTTTCCTGGTGTCTTTTGGTTTGCCTTTTGTTATGTAGATGGTGTAGATAGGGATACAGTCTATTTGTTTGTGTGGGGAAGTGAACAGGCTCTTGATTTTGGTACTTGTTTTGCTATTGTCAGTTGATAGCTTAGTGGAGGTGCAGTATAACAATCTATTGTTACAACATATCTGCCATAGTTTCCGATCTCGACAGGGATAACTGAGATAGTGAGACAGTTAACATTTGAAATAGAGTAGGAGTGAAGAGGTTTAATACTCGCTTACAGAAATAAAAAATATAAACTTGGTAGACTATGGTCCATAATCTTCATCAGGTAGGGAATTATTTTGACAGATTGTGCATTTACCATATTTTTTGGAGTATAAGACACACTTTTTTCCTCTAAAAAAAGGCTGAAAATCTGGGTGGGTCTTATACATCGAATACAGCATTTTTTGCCTCCTGAAACCCATCCCTTCACCAAAATGGCCACACGCATACCCTTATAGAGGCTTCCAGAGAGCACCTGGGGGCTGGGGAGGGCAGAATGACTGATCTGATGACTGCCAAGTTACCTTTCTTAGATGAAATTATTGATTGTCCCAGTCAAAGACTGTAGAGCTGACAGATGAGTAGAACTGACAGATGAGTAGAGTTCTCAAAGGAAAATGGCAAAATTACAATGGCAGTTACAATGGCTGTTGGGAATAGAATTTTTTCACTAAGTGATGTGATCATAAAGCACAACTGCACCATTTAGTGATAGCAATCCCTGTAGTCACATCTGCTGTTGTTAACCAAATTTCATTCTCATTAGATGAGGCAACTTCTTGCCAGCTTCTCACAACCAAAGTCAAAGAAGAAGCTGTCAGGAAGTTGCAAGTCCCAGCCAGTCAAATAAGTGATTGCAGCTGGATGGCAGAGGGTGCATAAGGTATGGAGAAAGTGTAAGAAGGGTGTGGGCATGTGGTGAAGGGGTGCTCTAGGGGTAGGATATGGGGAAGTGTAAAAATGCAGTACATGTTGCATGACAATAATGACATGAAGGGTGCATGGAGTGTGTGAGTAGCCAGTATGGTGCAAACACAGATGGGGAGGATATATGGGTGGGCAACACTTTCTGCAACTGGTGATTGTTAATAAATGCTCCTGCAGTTGCATCATGAAATTTATCTGGACAAGAAATCTGTTCTGAATAGTATTGAACCTGAAGATCTCAAGATCAACTGCTTATAAGGCTGCCTATTTCATGCAATCTGTGCAGCACTTTAAATCACCAATTAATCATTTCAACATTGATTTGGCTTTCCTCATGATATAGCTGTGAAATAAATTGCCACTGGAATTGAAATAAGTGATTCTCTGGCTACAAATTAAGACATTTCTCAAATCGTATTTATTTTCCTACATCTTGTTTTAATGATAACGTTTTAATTGAAGCTTAGTTGCATCACTTTGTAAAGCATCCAGTGCCATGAAGCCATTAAGTGCTGAATATATTTTCTGAATAAAGAAATGCTATCATTAAACTGTTCATAAGAATGATGCCTCTAATCACATAGTCAGGAGCAATTCCAGTAACTCCCCCAATTTTGTTGAGTGGAGAGGGGAAGGAAACATTTTGGAATATTGAGTATTGTCTAGATCAGATTCTTATTTTGAAGAAGCCATTTACTGTCCCACCAGATTCCTCGTGCTCAGAGGTTTCCAGAATCATACGAAACTGAACTAGATAAACTTATAATGAACATATCAGATCATGTTATTTGGAAACACATAGAAGCTTTTGAAGAGACAAAGAATGCAAGCCACAGTGTTGGCAGGTTTCTGAAGGTAAGTGGCATTTAGTATAAATAACCATTAACCTATTTGTACCTTGCAGTATCCATAATCCTTTCAATCATTTCCATAGTAAATATTTCTTTATGCTGTTTGCATAACATGAAACATTAGTTATTTTATGTTAGTACATAACTATAACATTAGTACACTGGCCATGATAGTGCTGAAATTTATACCCGAACAATAAAAGAAGAGACATTTGAATACTTTTTCACTAAAAAAATAATATACAGTAGTTACCGTCTCTATAATAAAGAAAATAACTCTTTATTAAAACTACAACATTGTTAATTAATAAAGGATTGCCGTTCAGTTTTTAGATTTACAAAAGGACAGAATAGCCGTAGTACTTAGACTTAGATGCCACTTCACAGTGCTTTACAGCACCCTCTAAACCAGGGGTCCCCAACCTTGGCAACTTTACGCCTCGTGGACTTCAACTCCCAGAATTCCTCAGCCAGCATGCGCTGGCTGAGGAATTCTGGGACTTGAAGTCCACGAGGCCTAAAGTTGCCAAGGTTGGAGACCCCTGCTCTAAACGGTTTACTGAGTCAGCATATTACTCTCAACAATCTGTGTCCCCATTTTACCGACCTGGGAAGGATGGAAGGCTGAGTCAACCTTGAGCCAGTGAGAATCGAACTTCAGCCAGCAGAACTAGCCTGTAATTCTGCATTCTAACTACTATGCTACTATGGCTCAGAATGCATTTCATAGGCAAAAATTCAAGAAACACAACTTTTCTCAACAAACAGGATCTGTTTCATTTTAACATATTTACATCATTAGTAATTTTTCAAATTTTTTCTCCTAGCGATGTTTCACATTCATGGATCGTGGATTTGTATTTAAATTAATCAATAACTATATAAGCATGTTTGGACCAGGTGATGACAAGGTAAATAAAGTAATATATGTTTGTAATTATGCCAACTTCTCCTTTTACTTTAGAAATTATCAGAATCAGTAAAAAAGAAGAAAAAGTCTTCCCAGAATATTTGTTTTCTTTTGTTCCTTTTTGATCATAAAAGTTTTATGATCACTTTACAAAGCAGTTAACAGAAGAAAAATATTTGTAATATACTGCTCCCCCATAATGTGTAGTTGATTTTGGTTTGCTATGCCTGTACAAAAAATCAAAAGTCAATCTATCCAATCATATTTTTTAATGAAAACATGGATCTCTTCACTGGAGTTTGTTCATTGCTCAATTATTTAGCAGTCCTTTAGCAGGGAAATGCATGTGTTTCTTATTCAATCTAATCTAAGCAATTATTTATCTACTGTTCCCTTTCCCTTTTTTAGTTTAGTATTTCTACAATCAACTTTCTCATTTTTAAAAAATATTTCTTCTTACATGAAAAAAAATACTTTCACATATAAATAAACATGTACATTTCTTATCCTACATAACTATTATTTCCTGTAGTTGTGCAAATAGATTAATGAATGTACATGCCTATAATAAAGGAAGATAAATCACCTGATAATCAAATCAAACCTCAAACTTTCAGATTTTGTTCCAGTATAAATTTGATTTTCTTCAAGAAGTATGTAACTATGAACACTTCATTCCTCTCTGCCTACCCCTGAAATCTGCAAACATTCCAGGTAAGCATTTATAGTCTTATATAATATTTATTATAAGGTAAAAGAAACTGTATTCAATTTTAAGTACATATACTTAGTAATATATACTAAGTAATATATACTTAGTAATAAAGCTCACAAAAATATTAGTGTTTTGTTTTATATAAATACATTTAAGGTCAGCATGCAAATTTCACATTTCCAATAAAATTGGTTTACTACAGTTGTGAATATGAGTAAATATTATTTTAGTAACTTATTATTTTAGCAATGCATAAATTATGACTCATGAATTTAAAAATTGCCTGACAACTTTTTTATAGTATTAAAATAAAAGGTAGTTTGAAATTGAAAACCTTCCATTCGATTATTAAAATTTGACTCATTTCATCAAATAAATGAGGGGCTTTAAACCTAAAAGAGAGACACTTTGTTAACAGAGTTAACAGAATAACCTTGGAGGTCTTCTAGTCTAACACCTTGCAGGAAACTCTGCACCATTTCAGACAAATGGTTTCCAAACACTTCTTAAAAACCTCCAATGTTGGAGTATCCACAACTTCTGGAGGCAAGCCTTTCCACTGATAAATTGTTCTAACTGTTGGTTTACAATGTGTCATATTTTTATCATTACATTTCTGCAAATCTATCAAATTGTTTTAATTAGGTGCGATTTATTAGTAAGCTGGGCCACTATTTCAGTAGCCGGTTACTTTACTTCAGCTGCTTTATATTTATATGTATTTTGCTTTTCTTTTATGGTGTAAACCACCAGGAATTGTGGCATGCAAATACTTGTAATCAGTAAAGCCATCATTCTTTACTTTAGGCCTCTTAAAAAAATTTGCAATTTGTTTTTAAGAAGCCATATCCTTATCTTCCTCATGGTTGGGTGAGCAATATTAAACACCAAAAACAGCACTGATTTTATTTGATTTTCCACATGTTCAACCTAAATGTTCTTTTCGGTATCTAACTGATCTTCATTTTTCTTGCTAAGTCATTTCTCATATTTTCTGTCATGAGCAGAAAGGAAGGAAGGGCGTAAACTTTAAGATCTAATATCTTTTCTAATTTTTCATTCTTAGTTACAATAATCTGTTTCTTCTACACTGCACAAGTCTCTATGTGTGATTCTTCTTTCATTTTTTTTGCCACATAGCCCCTTCAGATCCAGTTTAAAAGGCTCCAGATTAAGTTTGCCATTTTTTGGCTAAACACATTTTACTAGTTCTTTGAGGTGCAGCTGATTCTATGCCAACACTTCAATTAATAATTCAATTAGTTTAGGACATGGATAGAAATGGTCTCTCACCATGACTATTTATGTTTGTATTTGAGATTGTATCTTGAATAGTCACTTACAATGTGCTTCTTTCTATTAGTCACCTTCCATGGCCTGGAAGAGTGGCCTTCCTAGACTTTCAATGTTCACACCATTATGCTTCTAGTAGCTCTCTGCAATATCATTTGTCCCTACATAGATTAACAGGAAAATATTATTTCATTGGTCCTGTTGAATCTTACATATTTGATTGCTTTATCTATAATACTTTCACACCATCAGTTTTACAGAAAGCACTGTGCAAAGTCCATAAAAAGATAAAATAATTCCTTTCTTTAAAAAAGTTTAGCATCCAGAATAATTGGAGCTTATCTCAAAATAGCCAATCCGAAAGCACTATTTCTAATCAGTTTGTTTCAAGAAGTTTGGATGGATGAATATGATACCATAAAATTATACCTTTACTATTAGCATTGTCATTTATCTAAATGTACCTCTCTTTTTTTTTCTTCCCCTTTTCCATATATTTCTACCATACCATTCAAGATCCAATCACACCATCAGAAGCAACCCAGCAGTTTCATGCATCAGGTAAGCCTAAGAACAATTTGCTGTCTTAGTTATTAAATGTGGCATTATCAAATTCCATTTCTAGCATTTAAAAAATTATCTACTACTCTACACTGAACCCAAATTTGAAGTAGAATTATTCTCCCACAATTTTGATTGGCAGACATATTTGGAGTGATAGTATACATTGCATTAATTGAAGGACGTCTAAATGAAGAATAGAAATTATTTCTGGATAGAAATAATTTTAGCAATAAATTCAATATCTACTTCATCTTGCCAAGTACTAAAGAAAAAACTACTATAACACATCAAGTACAGATTAACAAAAGTTACTACTGATTTATAGTCAAACTGCAACATTAGCAAACTTATCAGTTAAAACAATGAGTTCTACAAAACAGTAATTGTCTTTCTAACATTTGTTTATTGAATCATTGGGATGCCAATTAATTAATTATATAAGCCATATATATACATATATATACATTTGTTTTCGTATATTTTCACAGGTGTAGGTATGCTGGTCTTGTTGTATTCGGGTGTTTTCCCATGTAAGAATGAGATTGTCTTTGCAACATTTCGGCAAGATCTCACTTGCTATCTTCAGGCTTCGGTCTGTGGCTGTTTAGATGCCGCCCTTCCTTAAATCCTGGTGGAGGGTGGGGGGAGTGCTGACTCTGTTGCTGTGAGTGGGTTGATTGGCTGTGCAGCTGTATCATGATTGGTAGATTGATGCTGATTGGTCCTATTTGTATGTTTCTCCTTATTTTGTATTTCAACAGCTTGGGTGGTGGGTGGGGCTCATCTGTTGGCCAGTGCTGGTTTCCAGATGTCTGGTAGGCGGCAGGTGTCATCATGTTTGTTCATATTGTTAGGTTGTTTCTCTATTTCGATGGCTTCTCTGATTATTCTCCTGTTGAGCTGTTCAGCCTTGGAGATCAATTTAGTTCCTTCAAAGTCAATATCATGTCCTGTAGCTTTGAAGTGTTGGTAGAGGATGAGGTTTTAAGATGTTTTTTTACTGCACTTTTATGTTCTGCAATGCGTGCATTTATTCTTCTATTAGTTTGTCCTATGTAAGTTGCAGGGCAGATTTTGCATGGAATTTTGTAGACTCCTTGGTTTTCTAGCTGGAATCCAAAAAGAGACACCCCCCAAGAGCCAAGACACAGAACAGGAAAATGGCATTGCCCTCCTCCCTTACATCAAAGGCACCACAGACAAAATCAGCAAAATTCTCCACAAGTACAATATCAAGACAGCCTTCAACACTGACCAAAAAATAACCAACATCCTAAGCAATCCCAAAGACAAAAAACAAGATCCAGCTAAAAAAACAAGTAGTGACGTTTTGACGAGGTCATACTCGTCATCTTCAGGCTGGTGCCTTTGGATTCCTGCTTGTGTGAGCAAAGCGTGATTGGAGCGGACGTTTTTCTATAAATATTGGTGGGTGGGTGTGGAATGTTGGCTTTGTTGGTACCTTGGTCACCAAGATACTTTCAATCTTACACAAGAAAAGACCCAAGTACGCCACGACCTGCATACCTACACCCGTGAAAATCTACAAAAACAAATATACATACATACATATATTAGTGAAGGATATATATGACAAGTTTTAAACGCACAACTCTCTTGCCTGTCTTAATCTAGATGTTCCTGAATATATTGTGACAAATGAATTTTGCCGGAAGCATTTTTTAATTGGATTACTTCTTCGAGAAGTTGGGTTTGCACTCCAAGAAGACCAGGACATCAGACACATGGCCCTAGCCATGCTTAAAAATCTGATGGCAAAACATTCCTTTGATAACCGATACAGTGATCCGGTATGAATGTTTAACTTGTTGTCCTGACAGAATAGATCATTCTGTTGTCTGTACTGAGCCATCTTCTTTAAATGTCTTTTATGCAGGAGAAGCAGGCAAAAATAGCAAACTTGTATATGCCTCTTTATGGGATGCTATTGGACAATATGCCAAGGATATATCTGAAAGATATGTTTTTATTCAGTATCAATACATCTAATCAGGTGCGTTCCAGTAACGGGCAATAGTAATTTAATTTTTCATAAAACTATACTGCTAACATTTTTAATTATTATGGACTAGATAAGTTCAGGTTAATTTATCAGTAAATAGAGTATGATAAAACGATATTAGTTTAAAATCACTTAAATTAGCTATACTGATGGACCTATTATCTATGAAGGAAAAAAATCCATGGTTCAGACTAAAAGCATACCTAAAATAAATCCATGGCAATTAATTATTGTGAGAAAGAAAACCCAATTTGAACTTCTTATCACTTACACGCTTACTAGGTGGCCATAAACAGGTTAGTTTTGGTATTGGCCTCCTATCTACATCTAAAGTTCTCTCTCCTTTATTGATTCATTAAAAATCTGCCTTCCCTTAACTGATATGTTAAGATTACCACCTTAAGGTTGGTTTAGAATTAAGGGAAGGCATAGAGGGGGGAATATTTTCGTAAACTAATGTTATTCTTTTGGGAAAGGAATTGATTAATATTTACAAATATTAATATTTCTAAAGTTGACAAATTAGATCAAGCAGAAATAGATTAATGTATGGTGGTGGTGATGATGGTGAAGATAAGAAATGCCCTTGTCATTAGACTGCAAAAGAGAAAAGCTATGGTTCTATCCTAATGTAAAAGCAGTGGTTATGTAATTATAAAATTAGCAATAAGTGAGAGATTTTGAAAATAGATATAATGCTCATTTTTGTTCTCTGACTGTCATTGAAATCTAGGGATCTAGAGATGATTTGAGCACCACTGTAGGATTTCAAAGTCAGACAACAATGAAACATGCAAATTCAATAGATACTTCCTTCTCCAAAGATGTTCTTAATTCAATTGCAGGTACGAAGCATTTATATATAAAAAAACTAACTGTTTTGTTCTATTGCAAGTTTCATTATTAACAATTTTTACATGTAAATTATCTTTTAGTATTTTTTGCAGGACTGTGATCTGATCTTAGAAGAGAGTAGGAAATTTATATTGAGTCTGATTCCACAAGATCCAAAGTTCTCCAATTTCATGAAATTTCTCGAGATGTCCATGGCTGTTATTGAAATACAATTTTTAAAAATGTTGTAATTAGAAAAGAAAACAAAAAGAAAAGAAATGTGATTTCCCTTGAACTAATGCAGGAATCATCCATCTATATCAGTGGTTCCCAACCTTTTTTTTGGTCATGCCCCACCTAGGCATCTCTAAAATCTTGATGCCCCCCCCTCTTTGACATATAATTCTTACTTTACTCAAAAAGTAAACTCTACTCACATGGAGGAAGCCTAAAAGGCTATTAACTTGGTTTAAACAAGGTTCAAATTACCCCCATTAAAAATTAAAATGCCCCCCCTGTGGAACATGGGGCCCACATTGGGAACCACTGGTCTATATATACCATTCCCATAACATTTTTATAATTTGATTTTATTGTTCTCTTATTAGTTGTAAGAGAGTATCAAATAAATGGTGGTATATCAGTATTTTAGATATGCTGCACACAGATGTTTATGTGTGAAAAATCTAACCCAATTTATAGAATATAAATACAGACAATACTCTACTTAAAAACAGATTATGTTTCAAAAGTCTGTTGTAAGCTTGTTTTGTTTCCAAGTCCACCAAGAATAAAAGAACATGTGCAGTGCATGGATAGTGGCATTGTAAAACCTGACAGCAATGGTGTAGGCTCATCTTCTAGAATTAAAACTGTCCATTTTCCATCTTCATAAAGAAGTAGTTCAGTGGGCTTTGGATTCTTACAGGAGGGAATGTGGTGGAAGTTAGGAGAGGATGAGAGAGGATTGGTTTCTGGTGCAACAGATATCTGGATGTGTACTGGAAGCTTGACCTTTTCTGCCTTCTCCCAACTTTGGGATATAGACAGATTTGTTTCTTTCATAAAAGTTCACAAAGTTCATTAGTAGAATAATGTTTGTACTGTACACTGTAGGATGCATTTCAAGAGGTAATACTAATTGCATAATAAATGTTTCTACTCCTATGGCTTTTGGTCCATCATGTATGAGAATGTGTCTGAAACCATCTATAGCATGTAAATATGTATCATTGCATTTGTCGTTATATGTCTACTGTGTTTCATGCACTCAACTCATAGCCATTCAACATCTTCATTAACTGACCTGTAGCTTTTCTTAACAGTGTCTAGTCAATGTTACATACTGTGCTTCGGTTTTCATCCTGCTTAATTGTCGTGTCCATAAGCATCATTTTAGCACATTCGTTGTGGCTTTTGTTTCCAGCTTTTTCATCAATAGTTATTCCTGCAGTAAACCATGCTGACTCCAGAGGTTCCCTAGGAAGTCTTGACTCTAACCCAAGTACCAATGAAAAGAACAGTGAAACAAATGAAGCCTGTGAGAAGGTATATATTTCTCTGAACTAGGATAACACAGTACTTCAGATTTTAATGGGGAAAGATGATTCCGAGCATGTGAGCCATTCATGCAGCACTTGATGGCAACTTTCTAATGCATCTGCTTCTGGATCACATGGTGCTATAGTTATTTTATTTATTTATGTATATCCCACTTTTATTATTTTTACAAATATTTAAGGCAGCAAGTATATATTCCTTCCTCTTCTTATTTTCCTCACAATAATACTCTGTGAGGAGAGTTAGGCTGACACAGAGTGACTGGGCAGCTAGCTTTCATGTCTAAGGCAGGAGATTTCTAGCCTGGTGCCTTAATCACTAGACCAAACCAGTATAACCGAAATGGTGTGTGTATATAAGGTATATTTTGTAGGTAAAATTGATTTATCAAGATTCTCTATGTTTTGCCACAACAGATTGTAAGGCCATTGTCTCTGATTGGATCAGCTCTTCGTTTTGACAAATTAGATCAAGCAGAAACAAGAAGCCTCTTAATGTGTTTTCTTCATATTATGAAAACAGTTTCAGAAGGTAGGTGAACAGTATACTGCATTTGTGCTTGCTTTCTTACTTTTATGCTGAAGATTATGTTCTCTTGGGAGGAATCTCTTAGTTGCTTGGTTTACAAGACAACAGAGAGTGGGTTTAAAGCAACAATGTGCATTTTCTTTTTTCTACTAATGTGTGCCCCGTGGAGCCATTTCTGAGGGCACATGAGGCATTGTCCTGTCAGCTCCAGGGTGCATGCACGTGCTAGTCATCTGATTTTCAGCCTTGATTTTTGGCAGTTTTTCGCCCTCAGGAGATTTCCACCTCTGTAGGGCGAAAAAACCACCCAACGCACAAACCGGAAGTTCTGGAACAGACTTCCAGTTTGTGCATTGGGTGGTTTTTTGCCCTCTGGAGGCTTCAGGGAAGCCTCCTGAAGCCTTTGGATGGTGAAAAACCGCCCAACAGGCAACCTGGAGGTCTATTCCCGAACTTCTATTTTGCATGTTGGGTTGTTTTTCACCCTCCTCAGGCTCCTAAAAAGTCTCTGGAGCCTGGGGAAGGTGAAAAATGGACCTACCTGGCCCACCAAAAGTTGGAAAACAGGCCATTTCCGGCCTCCAGAAGACCTCAGAGGGGACGGGGGAGGCCATTTTTGCCCTCCCCAGGCTTCAAGAAAGCCATGCGCATATGCACAGGACAGAGGGCATGGTGTAGGGGGGATTAAATTATGGGGATGGGCACACAAGTGCATGCAATAGCGCACATGCAAGTGCTTTTGGCACCCAAGGCGAAAAAGGTTCGCCATCACTGCTCTAGACAATACAGGAACCTCAAATTCTTTATTCATTTCTTAACATCTGCAAATAAAATTGATGTATTAATAACAAACATGTATAAAAACTAATAGCAGGGTTTTGTTTTAAAAGATTTAACAAGGTGGTTTTAGTATTTCAAAAGCTGAGAATGCTGATGAGCCGTACAATGTTGATAACAAATCTTGGCATTGTAAATATTGCCTTTGGATTCCATCTGATGGATTATACAGTATTCACTCTTAACACAGAGTGTGATAACTCTGTAAGAAAATAAATAATACATTCATATGTTTTCATTGTGTCTTCCTAGATACACTGATCTCCTACTGGCAGAGGGCACCATTTACAGAAATAACAGATTTTTTCAGCATTTTAGAGTAAGCTCACTCTGAGGTTTGTTCTTCCAAGGCTGTTGTTGGTATTAATTAAAATAAAAGAATAATTATACATTTCAATACCCATATTTTTTAGTCTTTCAAAACAAATGCATATCTCACCTAACTTTATGCAGCTATTAATCTCTCTAATCTTTCATGATTTAAATCGTGAAATGTTAATTTTTTTCTTTACTTAGTTAGTAAAGAATAAAAGAAAAAATCCCAATATACAGTCTAGAAGTATCATAGGTAATATTTCTTATCTTCAGTATATTGTAACTTGTCTTGCCATAGTCAAATAAGACCTGATTTTTGCCAATTGTCCTAGGGCCCCCAATTGGGGTACATCATTCTGGAAATGGTTAATAGAATAAGATAAGAACACACACACTCTCCGCTGCTCCCTTCCTCCCCAATCTTTGTCAATGTTAAGCTAAATTTATGTTACTAGTTATCAATTTAATGTTTTTATTGGGTTTAATTGTAAGCCGTCTATAGTCATATCCAGCAAGAGGGATGGTGTGTAAGTTTAATAAATAAAGAATAAAAGAAAAGAACTCATTAACATCACAGTCACTATCTAACTTCATTGCAACATGAGCTGTTGATATTTTACTGCTTAGACCAGGGATGTCCAAACTTGGGAACTTTAAGACTTGTGGACTTCAACTCCCAGAATTCCCCAGCCAGCTATGCTGGCTGGGGAATTCTGGGAGTTGAAGTCCACAAGTCTTAAAGTTCCCAAGTTTGGACATCCCTGGCTTAGACAATGCAAGGTCTGAGCCACAGAAGTGACTTGTGGGAAAATTAACCTACAGAAAATGAATAACAGCTTCACTCAAGGGTACTCCAGATAGTGTCTTTAGCTTTACTAGTATGAGTGGACAGTTTCCATGCAATCACTTTTGATATTGTACAAGAACAATTTAACAAAACACACAATTAGAGTTTGGAAAGGCATTTCTTTTCATAGTTTGTAAATCTATAAACTATTTATAAAGCAAATATCTGTCTGCTAAATGCAAAAGTGAAGTTTGCTTTTTTGTGGAAAAAGGGTAGAAAGAACCGTTGCTTCATGAAACTAGCATGATTGTAGTCATTTACCTGAATGATTTTACTAATAGAATTCTCATCAGGACTGTACCAAAATCAAGCTGTGATGTTTTGTGAGAGAAGTAAATTAATGCTGTGAATGAAAACCATTCGAGATTATTCCATCTTTTTATCTTTCAGGGTTTGCCTTCAGAATTTCAGATACCTAGGAAAACGAAATATAGTAAGGTAATGTTTTATTCATCAAGCAAGTAGCAAAATATTTGAAGGATGTGTGGAATTTAATGTGTAACTGCAAGAAGCTTTAGTATGTGTGTGTATTGAATCTAGATGATCGTGGGTATGAATTACAATGAATCCTAGATCATAAATAAATGCTTTTTTGTGAATTTTCACAGGTGCACATACACCTTTTCATAAGAACAGGCTACAAATAGAAAACATAATAGACTTTAATGGAAGTTTAGTGTAATAAGATAAATAATATGGATTGTGTTTGGAAATCCTAGTATAAAGTTTTCATAAGAATTCTTAACTATGAAACCTGTTTTCTGATAATAGAATATGACTCTGATATAAATGTGATACCAGTAATTTTCCCAATATTTATAGTAATAAATGATACTATAATACAGTTTTTATTTTATTCTCTTTTATCAGGAAAATTGCTGCTGCAGTTAAGTTTGCTCAGACAACTCGGAATAATGGAACATTGAAAGGCTCCAGTTCATCCTGTCAAACCTCCGGGATTCTACCACAGTGGTAAGATTTAATTAAAAAATGGAGGGTTGATCAAAAACAGACATGATAGCCCAACATATACCGTTGTTATACATCATTGAGAATCTGGAAGGATTCAGCAGCAGGTAGATGCTAGTGATGATATTGATATTATTATTAATGGGTACTTTCTCCCCTAAAATGTGAAAAAAATATGTACAGTGGTACCTCGGTTCACGAACTTAATTCGTGAACTGACTCTGTTCGCGATCCGAATTGGTCGTGAAGCGAGGCACAATTTCCCATAGGGTTCAATGTAAATCCGATTAATCCGTTCCGACCTTGTTTTTTGGTTGTGATTCTTGAACTGACTCTGTTCGCGAACAGAATTGGTCATGAACAGAGGCACAGTTTCCCATAGGGTTCAATATAAATCCGGTTAATCCGTTCTGACCTTGTTTTTAAAATGTCCGCGGCTCCGGTTCGTGAAGCGAGGCGGGGTTCGTGAATCCGAGCATTTTTACGAACTTTTCTGTTCGTGATGCGAGGGCGGAGTTCGTGAAGCGAGGCGGAGTTCGTGAAGCTAGGCGGAGTTCGTGAAGCGGAGCGTATTTTTACGAACTTTTCCGTTCGTGAACCGAAACGGTGTTCGTGAACCGGGGCACATTTTTTGGGAAATTTTTGGCCGTAATCCGAATTGGTCGTGAACAGAGGCGTTCGTGAACCGAGGTACCACTGTATGTCCAAAATCATAAGAAAAACCCATGTGCTAGACTTTGTTCAAATGTTGAAATCAGATGTTAGAAAGTGAGCTTTTGGATTCAGTTGTGCATGTACTATGATATTTAGTTCTTAGAAAGCTAGTTTGTTCAGTGGCAGTTAATGTAAAAACAACAGTTGCCAATATAATCTCCTTGTGTCATGGCATATGGATGCATTCAAAGCAGCAGGAGGACAAAATAATGCATTGCCTTGCTCTGCAAATCAAAATAAACACTGATTTCATTTTAGGCCAGACATTGGGGGGAGGGAGGAGGAATCTTTCCCTAATGACGCATTGTAATTGCTTCATCTAATCATCAGTATCAAGTCTCACTGTAACAAAAACATAGCAGCTGAAGAGTGTCAAATTTCAACCATTACTTCACTGTAAAAAAATCACTAGAATAAGCTCTTAAAACAGTATTGCCAATGTATCTTATAAGAGCATGAGAGATTCTTACTTTAAAAATCTATGAGGTTAAATATTAATGGCCTATTGTATTTTTATTAAGATGTTAAGAGATACATACCCAAAATATAATACTTTGCATTTTATTTGTAAACATGCCAAACAATTTTCTTAAATGTGACCTTCAAAGTTCCCACCAAAGTAGGACTTTTTAAAAAGCCCATGTTGAAATTTCTAATTAGACTCCATAGTGCCAAATATCCCTTTTAATAATTTACCTTTCTAGATATCTTATGCCTTCTACATAACTACGAATCCCAGAATCCTAGACTATCATTTCAGCATTGCACTGGATCTAATCGAGAAGAGTACAAAGAATTTTTTTATTTCCCTAAGATACCAGGAGTTAGCTCTCTACTTCTCAAAAGGATCCCTTGGTATATCTATAAGACTTTTGATAGACATATCACTGACTTGGTAAAGCTTTGTTCCAATAACATGTGAACAATTTCTATCTAGTTAACCTTTTTTTTAGCAAGGCTTCGTATAATTCCGTCCATATATTGTGTAATAAACTTTAAATCCAATCTACTACTTACTTAGAAATATTCATGTCTGAAAATGATGCAGGACAGACGATAGAAAACAGATCTGTCTAAACTAAGATTTGGAAAAGCTTTGGGGATAAACCTGAAACACTGTCTTGTCATTTTGCAGGGGACATTCTGCTTCCAGCAGTGAGGTTCACAAGCATCATAGATCCCAAACTTTACCAATAATCCGTGGGAAAAATGCCCTTTCCAATCATAAACTCCTACAGATGATAGATAGCACCATTCCAAGTAAGTATAAAGGGAGATTTTGTAGCTGAACATTTAATGGGACTATTGTGGTACTTAATGAAATAACATTTTCCATTCAATGTTATGTAAATGTGAGATAATGGTAGCTTTTATGTTTTGTTGTCTCATTATTCAGCTTTATATATACACAGTGAAAACATTTACCAGATCTCAATATCTATAGAAAAGTATTTCATGTTTTCCTAAATTATGTTATGTATTCTTGTGAATTTTATGCTTTTGCATATGGATAAATATTCTTTTTATGATCTCATCCATGTTCTTGTCATTTATGCTTGTTCAGTTGTTATGGAACATTAAGAGTGAAGGCCAGCTGTTGTATATGATTAAGACAACTTCATTCTATCATTTAGACATAAAATTTAGACATTTAGACATAAAATTAGACATAAAAGCAATAACTCTAATGTACTTCTCATATCTGTACTCATTACCATAAATTCTTCCTATGCATGTAATTTATAAAATGATGAAAATTAGGTCAATTAATTAGCATTCTATTATTTATTGATAATCATGTGCATTAATTCATTGAAATGTAAATCTTGCAGCAAATCTGAGCAACCAATAGGCTTCATGACTGAATATAGTCAGAAACCCAGAAAATATGCATAGGTTTGAACTGTCAATGCTATAAATAGATTCTCTATCCCTGCTAAACTAGCAAAAATTAGAGTAAACCTGCACACAATAACTGAGCGTTTGTGGACCCAGGGAGATATTCCTTGGCACATACAAATAATCCCTTCTTGCTTTCCATCATTCTTAATTATGCAAAAATGTATTTAAAAGAAACAAGTTTATAAGAACAAATACACATAAATAGGACTTTTTAAAATAAAAATAATAATATATTTTATGTGTTTAATTTATTCAGAATTAAAATTTAGAATAGTTTAGATACATATATTTATTTACTATTTACATTCTGACTTTTCAGTCCCAAAACATTTACAAGCCCTCACAAAATTTATTTATTCATTTGCTCAATTTGTAGAGCCAACCAACTCATTTTTATGTGAATCTTAAAACCACAACAAAAATGTTAAGTGATATCAAGGGAGTGCACTGTTGCAAGATCTACTTTTATTCCTCAAATTAATATTATATATATTTCAAATAACTAATTTCTTTGAAATTTTGAAGAAGGGAGATGAAGGTGAAATATATGTCTGAAACCAAATTCAAAAAGTAAATAGGAAGGATTTAAGCTATATGAAAATAAGATTTTAATGTGAAAAATGATCAGTGTATTTCATCTAGAGACAAGTATATTATGATTTATTTAAGCATATCTTATAAAATAATTCCTTAAAAATAAGTCCTTAGAGAAAATATTGAAACCAAATACAGTGGTACCTCAGTTCACGAACGCTTCTGTTCACGAACAACTCGGTTCACGAACAGAAAAGTTCATCAAAATATGCTCCGGTTCACGAACTCCGCTTCGGTTCACGAACAGGAGCCGCGGCCATTTTAATGCTACGTATTTCCTGGCTGTCACATGGTTGTGACTTCCTGTAGGAAGATCGTGGAAAGAAGGAGACACAGAAAAAAGTACTGTACACTGTGAGTGTGTGCCTCGGTTCACGACCAATTCAGTTCGTGACCAGAGTCAGTTCACGAATTAAGTTCGTGAACCGAGGTAGCACTGTATTGAAATCCAAAGACAAAAGAGTAGAACTTGCTAAGAACATTTACTTTTCTGTAGAAACCTATTTAAGAGAGGTGGTAGTTCATAGGTGACTATTGTCATTTGTAGATGACTCAACATTTTTTCTGTAACATTTATTTGATTGTAGGCACTTCTAATGAAACAGACCTTGTGAGTTATGTAGATACGGAAGCCAACATTGCAACAGAAGTTTGCCTTTCTATACTTGATCTGTTATGTCTTTTCACTCAGAATCATCAGGTAAAATTTTTAGTGCCAAACTTTTTACATGAAAGTCACAATGTCTATAATTTATGCTAAACTGTTATTTAATGCAGGGGTCTCCACCTTTGCAACTTTAAGTCTGAAGGACTTCAGCTCCCAGACTGGGAGCTGAAGTCCTTCAGACTTAAAGCTGCAAAGGTTGGAGACCCCTGATTTAATGGAAGCACAAAATGAACAAGTGAAATGTTTCATATATGCAGACTGCCTATGAATGAAGCTTTCAAAATGAGTTCAATAAAGAGTACAGAGTCACTTCACTGGTCCATTTAGCCTGGCACTGCCATACATGTTTAACTACAGCCTCTAATATCCCTATTCCATGCTATCAGTTGCCCTTTTATAGAATTCTTTAGTATACCAGATTGGGAATGATGTAGCATAGCTTTTTAGAACTGCAGACAAAATAACCACCTTAGCCTTTTTAGGATTTGCTTAGAATTGAAACCAAGGCCCTCTATCTCCGAAATATGTGCTTTCCTATTAAGAGATCCTAAACCACCACCACCAAAATAATAGTGAAGTTTTACCAGAAGAGAGAATGATGGTCTGATGAAAAACAAAATCATTCTAAGAAACTTTGAAAAACGTAACTAATATTAAAAAAAAATTTTTTTTTAAATGCCTGCTCGTATTTAGACAAGAAAAGAAAAGAAAAAGGCGGAGGAGGAGCAAATAAACAGTTTAAATTTTAAAAAAATTAAAATATATTCGTTACTTTTCAGAGACAACTGCAACAGTCAGATTGCCAGAATACAATGATGAAGAAAGTCTTTGATACTTACCTGTTATTTTTACAAATCAATAATTCTGCAGCAGCTCTCAAGCACGTATTTGCTGCTTTGAGATTGTTTGTGAGTAAGGTAAGACCATATATGGCTTCTCATTTGTAGGAATCCCTTCTCTTTCACCCTTCTCAGCTGGCTGTTGAGAGATAACAGGCCTTTTCTGAACAGATAACTTGCAGCAAAGGGCAGAGCCATGTCTTCTATATCTACTGTAAATTTTATGATATTTTGAGAAGAAACTGGAGTTTGGCCTGTTTGACTTCTAAGAGGAGATAATGTAATGTTCTACAGATAATTAAAAGGTCATCATCAGCAAAACTGGGAAGATTTGTTCTCTGTTCAAATTGAGGGCAATACAAGGACCAAGGGGTTGAAATTAAAAATGAGGACATTCCAGTTGAAAATTAGGAGTAGTATAAGGAAAAAGAGGTGTTATTCAATGATACAATCTGTATAAAACTCCTAAAAAGAGATTTTCAAATATTCATGGCCACTTACCAGATACGATTTAATGAATTCCTGTACCTAGCAGACAATTGAAATATATGAGCTACTACCTAAAGTCAAGTTATATATTCTGGTTTTAAAATTGTGTACCTTCGGCAAGAATGAATTCACTTGCTATCTAACCTGTTTGTAAAAGTGTATGATTATTGATAATTTCTACTATGGGAAATTATGCATGAGAGAGAGATATTGATGCTTTGGTTTTGTTTTTTAAAGTTTCCATCAGCTTTCTTCCAAGGGCAAGCTGACTTGTGTGGATCATTCTGTTATGAGATTCTTAAGTGCTGTAATCACAGATCACAATCAACACAGATGGAAGCCTCTGCTCTGCTCTATTTTTTCATGAGAAAGAACTTTGAATTTAATAAGCAAAAGTCAATAGTAAGGTCTCATTTGCAGGTAAGAAAAATAAGCAATTACTGCCTGAAATTTCTCATGATTTCATAGTGCTGCTACACTTTATTAATTTGAGAGAGGGAACAAAGGATACTTACGGATCACAGAATGCTCTCGTCTGTTTTATTTCATTCTTACTTTAATCTTTATTTTAGATTGTTAGATGCTCAGAGTGATGATGCTAACAATAATGACCATAAAAACAACAGTAATAATAATAATGCCTTCAAAATTCGATATTCTATAGAAATGTCTTACGGTTTCCAGGTCTTCAGCCTCAAGATACAGAATTAGTTTGGAAATGCAATTCATAAGACAAATATTTTCCTTCGTACTGAAAGACTATTTAACAGAATGTAAATATTCATTCATAACTATTCATAACTAGTATTGGGAGTCCTACAGGTAAAAACTGTATCTGATTTATTGTTGGAGGAAAAATAGCTTACCAAAATTTAAATTTCTTCATACTTAATATAGAAAGATTTTAATTATTGTTACTATTTATTTTATTCTTATACTACACATATTCTTAAGAGAAGGGTAAGAATGAAACAATTTGAGAAAAAGAGGAAACTGCTAAAACCATCGAATGCTATTAAGTTACTAGTTTGGTCTTTGAGCACAAACAGAGATTGAGACAACTAACACTATCTATTTTGCTGGTGGTTCTTCTGGGAAGCAAGTTTGTCAGCTTGGTGATCTGTCTTCATGTTCTCTTTTCTTGTCATCACTTCAGCTCATCAAGGCTGTAAGCCAACTGATTGCAGATGCAGGAATTGGAGGGTCTCGATTTCAGCATTCTCTGGCAATTACAAATAACTTTGCGAATGGAGACAAACAGATGAAAGTAATTTATTTATTTATTTAAGCTGCTTATTTATTTAGAAGTAGGTTTTTGGGGGGTGGGGGGTTGCATTCTTCTGACAACAGATATCTTCCCAGTAGTGACTTATAGTGTCTTTAAAAATCAGCCTGCCATCTTTGAGTTATATGAAGCTCATCCTCATTATTTCTGTAGCAAAATAATAAAAGCTGGGGTTACTGGGTATTCTGCCTAAATGTGGTTGGATCGGGAAGTATATTTTCCTTTGTTGCTATCTCAGATGTTTTGCCAAATGGGAATATAATATAATTGCTAGAAAATGCATTACATATCAATTCATCTGTCATTAAAACCATAGTAATAATAACTCTCTCAAGACCTTTGCTATCCCAAGTTTGATACTCTAAAGAATTATCTATTGCAACTTTGTTCAAACATGACAAGCCAATAGTGGGAGAAAAAAAGATAATGTGCAGTGAAAGAAAAGAGAAAGCTATTTGATCATGGATAGCTAGGAAGAGGAAACAGCAAGCAATTTATTATGACATTATTACGATGCACACAATCGTTTATTTATCAGGTTATCTGACTTATTCCAAATATATGTCATTTAACATGATAATAGAGATTTTGTGAACTTAAATTCTCTTATTTCTTTTTCCCAAAGAACAGTAACTTCCCAGTAGAAGTAAAAGATTTGACCAAACGCATAAGAACAGTTTTAATGGCTACAGCGCAAATGAAGGAACATGAGAAGGATCCAGAGATGCTTGTGGACTTACAATACAGCTTGGCAAATTCATATGCAAGCACACCTGAATTACGTAGGACCTGGTTGGAGAGCATGGCCAAAATTCATGCAAGAAATGGAGACTTATCTGAGGTAGCTCATCTGAAACTGATACATTATTTTGTATTTTAAAGGGATTTAAATAAGCCTTAAAGAACAAGAATTCAACCTCTCCTTTCTGTTTCAATCAAGCATGATATCTGAGGAACTCATTTAAGCAACTTGTCTCCTAAAGCAGGGTGTTTTCTACACATTCTACCCAAATACAGATTTGCATTCAAAATAGAGAACCATTTAATCAGTAGCAGAACTCAGGAGATTATTAAATTCAGGCACTGTGTTAATGTTCAGTGTAATTGTCTTTGTATCACAATATTATAAAAATAGCAATAGCACTTAGACTTATATACCACTTTATAGTGCTTTTTACAGCCCTCTCTAAGTGGTTTGTATAGTCAGCTTATTGCCCCCAACAATCTGGGTCCTTATTTTACCTACCTTAGACGGATGGAAGGCTGATTCAATCTTGAGCCGGTGAGATTTGAACTGCCAAACAGCAGCTAGCAGTCACCTGAAGTAGCTTGCAGTGCTGCACTCTAACCACTGTGCCCCCTTAAACAAATCTTAAGCTCCTCCCACAATTTCTCTTTATACAGGAGCATGATTTTGTCATAATCCATCAGCAGCCTTAATTATAATGTGGACAGCAGGAAAATATGACCTAATTCTGCACATGTTCTTTGTTTTTCATAAGAAATTGAAATTAAAATATATATAACTTGTCAGTGAGTTGAATGCAGTTGTCATAACAGCCATGCTGACCTTCTAATGCCTAACGTTTCTTTAATTATCGGTACTTTATTCTAGGAAGTTTTATGAGATTCTATTAGGGCATATGTAGTGTACTGAATCAAGAAGAGTGTCAGGCCTGCAGCCATGTTCCTTTTGGATCTTTGGTCTGCCACACTTCTATTATTCTACTATGCGGGGAATTGCGAGGGGAAATAGTAAAGAGTAGAATGTTATGTAGCCAAAATAAAATTCCTTTCTAGATTGCCAAGGTCATCCTTTGTCTTGGCACCTCTGCACCTGACCAGAACTGGTAGGATGGAACTGTCAGCATGTCAGTGGAAGATTGGACCTGTGGGTGTGGGGGCAAGATCATGAACTTTAATTTGGGTTGGGGAAAACTGAGAAGCTTTCAGGTTTGGGTTTTCTCAGATGTGCCAACATGACTCTCTTAATACATTGGAACTTTGAGCAGTACTTTGCCTTGGCTCCTGATTTAATTTTGGATGCTATTTGGAAAGCTGACAAAGAGTAGATCACACCCATACTTAATCATTCATTTTGGTTGTCTTTTTTTGTAATTGAAAGATATTTTTTTTTAAAGAGTAAAAATTAAATTTATTTCCTGAGAATTTCAAGCCCATCCCACTGATTTCTCTCTCTCTCTCTCCCCTTCCAGCATCCCTTTAACATGAGTGCTTGTTTTGTACCAGTTGTCCAAAATAGAAATCTTTATTACAGCTTTTAAGCCAGGAACATTATGTAGAAACTACATAACTGAGGAATCCCTGGAGACAGATCCACACGAGCATATGCTCTGCTGTAAATGGGTGTTTTTATAATGCTCCCCTACAACTGCAGGTGATAGGTATATAACCTAGCCATGGTGAAGGTATAGTGAAATCCTATAGAGCGATAGGATGGTGGCATGTGCCTATTTTAAAAGGCACTGTAGTGTTGGATTCCAGGCTTAGTCTGATTTGGAAACCAATGTGCCAGATACACTGCTTAAGATAATTTCTGGCATTTTCATACCTTGATGGACAGGAGAGAAACCTTAATCACCAGTTTTCATACTAATACATCTATCCAGATGAGCTAGGGCTTTTGTTGTTGTTATTGATGAAGATTAAGATTAAGAAGATCTACATTGTGTAACATTTTTTAAAAAAATATTGATTTTTAAAATAATAACAGAAAAAAACCTAAAAGAATAAAGCACAGTTATGTCCCTTATAAAAATGCATGTGGTTTAAAAATAAGTTTAAAAATGCAATAGAAAAAGTCATATACTATATGTTGAATAGCAATGGCACTTAGACTTATATATCGCTTCACAGTGCTTTATAGTCCTCTGTAATCAGTTTACAGAGTCTGTATGTTGCCCCTAACAATCTGGGTCCTCATATACTGTATGATGTTACAATAAACAGTTATAATTCTATATATAATTATCTAATATAAAGATCATTTGAGAAATGGGTGTGCATATCTGTGGTCTATATGATATATGACTGTCAGCCTTTTTTTAACCTACTGTATTTTGTATAAATAAGTCCCATATTTCCTTTTATTTATCCATGCAAAGTCTACTTCAATAAACAATCCACTCATAGGTGGCAAGTTAATCAGAGCTTTTATTCCACTGAATAAAAGGGACCATACATTTTTATTTCCACTGTTGCAATATCAGTAATACGTATGTAATTCAAGAAAATATTATTCTCTGAAAATTTTAGCTTTTGTTTCAATTCTTTAACATTAAAGACTTAAAAACATTTTAAAAACTTACCAGTGTCATTTTTTTGCAGGCTGCTATGTGCTACATCCATATAGCTGCCCTTATTGCTGAATATCTGAAGAGAAAGGGTAAGATAAAGCACATTTAATAGGTTTGGCTGATTAGAAAACAGTAGGGTGTGAGCAGAAATGATTAACAACCTACTTTATGCTATTTATAAAGTTTTGTATTTATTCTTTAAATTGCTATTTAAACAGATATTTCCCATTAAGAAAGTAAAAGTATTTCATGTTGTAAAAATTTTGTATTTTTCCTAAAACTCAAGTTTCATATATATATGTATGCTATTTTTCTTTTCTTTGAGATGTGAGAGTTATTATTGTTCCATACCCTGGCTTAAATAAATAAACATGCATGTATTAACATATACAAGTAACCAAATGCTAATAACATCTCACACTACCATAGGTTACTGGAAAATGGAAAAGATTTGTACCTCTCGTCTGTTCCTGGAAGATGCTGAAATCTCTGATAATAATATCTTACTAACATCTCACCCTGGAGGAAGTGAGTGTTCTAACCATGACCATTTATGGGCTTATGAAGAACCCCATTTGTATATATTTAATGAAAGGAGACTTTTCAATGGCCAATCCTAAATCTATGATACCAGTCAGCTTAGAAAATGGAATTTTCAGTTCATCATGGTATCAATTCTCACAATCATAAACACCTACAAAGTGCCCATTACCTTGGCCATTGTAAACAGTGTCATTCAGATTCCAGGGACCTTGCTTGAGAACTAAGCAATGCTGTTGTTACATAATAGATTTCCAAACAGCTTCCTTTGCTATCATTATTCTTTAAAAAATAAGCTTGAGAAAGGCTAATGAGCTGAAGATTTTGTAACTTAAATCATATTGGGACCAAGTTTTAATAAATTATGGCTTCATATGAAGATTAATAGCAATACATATTTCTAATATGTATAACCAGACCTAACGTATCCCATATTTATATGTCCTTTATTCTATTGACAGTTATTAATAAGAAAAACTTAATAAGAACTTTGAAAACATTACATATTTTAAAATCTAACACTTCATCCTTATCATTGTGGGTATTATTGGGAAGTTCTCAAATTAAGCCTTTGGACAAGATTTTGTTTTGCCAAAATTACCAAATTATAGCTACTTAGCTATAAACTACAGTGTTTACAAGAGGTTAATAATATTGATAGTATTTGTAATAAGCTGTCATATGTAATGTCTTCATTTTTTACTACAATTATTTAAATGATTGTTACTGAAGCATTGATAGGACTTTTTCTCTTGTTTGAAAAGGCTTGTTTTCTATGGGATGGCCAGCTTTTCTCAATATTACACCAAATATTAAAGAAGAAGGAGCAATGAAAGAAGACTCTGGAATGCAAGATACACCATACAATGAGGTTAGCAATGTTATTCTTCTTAACTGACCTTAGGTAAGTTTTCTTCACAGTTTTCAGTGAGACCTATATCCAGTGGAGCATAACTAGTTTTAATTACCTTTATTTCTTTTTTAAGGAATTGAAATTGCAAAAAAAAAAACTTTCTTTTGCATCACAGACCTGATGTTCCTTCTTCACTTGCAGGACATCCTTGTGAAACAGCTGGAATTATGTGTTGACTATCTCTGGAAATGTGAAAGATACGAACTCATTGCTGAAGTTAACAAACCAGTTATTGCCGTATTTGAGAAACAAAGAGATTTCAAAGTAAGCTGAGCTAGAAATTAGGGGGAAATCACACTGAGAAAAATAATATAGGATGTTAGTGCTTTAGGGACTTTCGCAACTATATTCACCTTTCGATATTATCTGCTTTTTATACTGTATATACGTAATTAGATTACATACACATACTTTATATACATACTTAGATTATACGCATAATCTAAAATTAAACTGACTAAAATGCTGATTATGTTGTTCATGTGTACCTTTTTAATATGAGACTGCATTATAAAAAGATGGATTTCTATCACACACAGGACAAGTAAGAAAATGTGATCTCGCTTCCAAACACAGTGGAAACACAAATGTGATTTGCCATCTCTAATTATTTATTCACCTATTTATTTACTTTATGTCTGACTTTTATTATTTTCACAAACAACTCAAGGCAGATAACATATCCAACACACCTTCCTTCTTCTATTTTCTCCATAAGAACAACCCTGTGAGGTGAACTGGGCTGAGATTTGCCAGCCCAAGATCAGCCAGCCAGCTTTCCTGATTAAGCGGGGCTTGAACTCATGGTCTCCTGCTTTCTAGCTTAGTGTTTTACCCACTAGACCAAATGGCTCTTTATATATGATTATATTTTTTGTTATTTATTTTAATCAAATTTATATCCCACCCTTCTCCACAAAGGATTCAGGGCGGCGCACAGGAATTTTAAAAACATACAAAAATAAATACTTAATTTAAAAATATATTAAATTATACTAATCCTATGCTAAAACCAATTTTAAAATTCCCAATTTAAAACTCTCTAAAATAGTCCCCACGGGAGGTTAGGCTAGGCCGGCTTGCTGGAAAAGATGTGTCTTCAGACACTGGCGGAAGAGGCGGAGGTCGATGATGGTGCGTAATTCAGGGGGTAGGTCGTTCCAAAGGGCAGGGCCTGCCACAGAGAAGGCTCTTCCCCTGGGTGTCGCCAGACGGAATTGCCCGGCCGACGGCACCCTGAGAAGACCCTCTCTGTGGGAGCGGATCGACCGAAGGGATGTATGGGGCAGAAGGCGGTCTCGCATATAACTAGACCCCGAGCCATTCATGCTTATAATTATAAATGTGTTTGAATACCCGCCTCCTAGATAATTCCTAATGGAAGATACTTAGCTCTACCAATAAAAGCATTCTATATTTATTCTGCCTTGCCTTTTTAATCAGTATTTTGTAATATGAAAAAAGATAGAAAAATCATTGAGAAAAAAATAGGAAACTAATACAAGTGGAAGCTGATACTACATACATGTTACATTTGGAAAGTTCCTTCAGTTGTTTCGAAAGTTACTAGCATTATTGAGAACAAGTTGGTTACGTGAGTTGGTTTGAATACCAGGGTTTTTATTTTAAAATCTACTTTTGATTCTATTACTCCAGAGGCTGTCTGAATTGTACTATGACATCCATAGATCCTATCTGAAAGTCGCAGAAGTTGTGAATTCTGAAAAGCGCTTATTTGGACGATACTACCGTGTGGCATTTTATGGCCAGGTAAGTGACTACTGTGGGTGAACTTTCAGCTAAACTACACATTTCCCAACAAATTTTCTTTTTAAAGAGCAGTATAAAACACATTCCACAAGTCAATATCATTGGGGTTAGTTGACCTGGTATGGTTTCAGTAATAAACATTTATCTATAGTAAAATTTATGGAGCAAAATGTATATGTATAGTCATATAAAAGTAGAAGCAAAATATTATTGGTGACAATGGGCTATAAGAATAGTTTTAGAGATTTCCTCACATTTAGGTTTAAGCTTCTGTTTGCTGATTTGGCAATGTCCCATTGAAGTGAATAGACATATGCATAAATACTGTAAATATGCACTAGATTAAGACCTAAGATTATATTATGACAAATGACAAAGATTAACCCTGCCCCACCCACCCCAGTTACCCCCAGTTTTAGGTAACAATGTATGATTAGTATTTTTTTGATCTTTTGCAAGAGGTTTGGTAATAAGACACAGAGGAGGTTATCCCAACTAAAATCCCATAATACAAATATATATATTTGTTTTTGTAGATTTTCACGGATGTAGGTATGCTGGCATAGCTGGCTTTGGGGATTTTCCTGTGTATAAGGCATAGAAAAGTTGTTGCAACGTTTCGACAAGATCTCACTTGTCATCATCAGGCAGGCTTGTGTCTTGTCGAAACGTTGCAACAACTTTTCTATGCCTTATACACGGAAAAATCCCCGAAGCCAGCTATGCCAGCATATATATATATATGGTTTATTCGGGTCTTTTCCCGTGTAAAATTAAAGGTGTTTTTGCAACGTTTCGATGGGATCACCCCCATCATCATCAGGCTTTGGCTTCTGCCTTTTGCAAAAGGCAGAAGCCAAAGCCTGATGATGATGGGGGTGATCCCATCGAAACGTTGCAAAAACACCTTTAATTTTACACGGGAAAAGACCCGAATAAACCAAAATCTACATACCTATACCCGTGAAAACCTACGAAAACAAATATATATATATATATATATATATATGTTAGTTTTATGAGCTGATCAATAAATTAAATTAGAAGAGACCAGGATAGATCTATTTCGAGCTTATTAGCTCTCATCAGCTGGCCATACCCCTTACTGGAATGTATATATTTGTTCCACAACACCCTGTTAGGGTCCCAATTAAGGGAGGAAGCATACTGCTTTCCTCTTTTGCCTTTCGGCTCATCACCAGAGACCATCTAGACAGCATGCCAAGAGTTCCGTTGTGTAATTTTTTTAGATATGTGTGTTAGTTGGTTGATCAGCTCATGAAACTAACATGTGTGTGTGTGTGTGTGTGTGTGTGTGTGTGTGTGTTAGTTTTATGAACTGATATATATATATAAAACCAACATTATACTATAGCCTGGGAAGCTCATAGACAAGTTCATATTGCTTTAAAGCAGAGTTCAGAAGGAGCCTCTTCATTATAACAGCTTGTCATAGTTTGATACTGTTGATTATTAAACAGATAAAAGGAAAATGACGATAAGGCAGTGTGAATATAAATTATATGATGGTATTCAAAATTATCCCTGAAAAAAAGCTACAAAATAATTGAAGACTTTTTCCTCCTAATTGATTTGAAATCCTTAATTTTATTAGATATTAGTTTGTGTAGACATACTAGCTTTGCTTTCTAGTTGGCTTCTGATTCTTGTAGCTCATTGTAGAATGCTTGCACACTACTCTGTATTTCTGCCTACTTATTTTGGTTATAGTATGTGTATATGCTTGCTTCCACAAGATATCAAATGGGACAGCACGTTCTTTCCAGGGAAACATTTCCTCCTTTTTTTAAAAAAATGTATAAAATCAGTTCTAAATAATGTTGTCTGCCAATTAGGTTTTAATGCAGAAATTTGCTCTTTTCCTTTTGAACTTATTCAAGGCTGTGGTAAGTTGTCTATTCTTTTGCATGCTGTTTTGTTTAATTCTTCTTACATCATCCAACTTGTATGACCTTTTGTTAACCTTGATTTCTAGCATTTTTTTAATATTCACCGTGAACGATGAAATAACATTGCTTTCATTTATATACCGTGCTGCATCTAGCAAAATAATGCTTTTGTTCTGCTTCCTTGAATTATAAAGATGTATCTGTTCCTGTGACGTTCATGTACTTGAGGCTTCAATCTGTTCCCATTTCTAATGGAAGCAGGTTCAGCTATGTGTTTCTTATCTGAAATGCCCACTGCAAACAACCTTGCTGCATCTGGCAGAGAACAAGCAAGGTTTTCCAAAGTGTGAGGTGCACCTCTCTTGGCAAAGTGCATGGGAGGTGGGAAGAACCTTTTTGTTGTACGCTGTTACAATACATTCACTTTAATTTAATTGTATTATTCTAATTGCTCATTTGTCTCCATTTTGATGTTTGGGTTTCTTAGGAAACGTCTGTACCTTAAGACTACACAAGCAGGTGCAATGGCAAGAAGTGTAGAAACTCCTGAACTACATTATATTTGCTTTCAGTTACAGTAAAAGTCTATTGCCTTTTCACACTTGCCTGGTAGTTTTGCCCTTGTTTACTACTTTGAGTTGTACGTTACTCAAAAAAATGCAAACCTTTGTAATATAGCCTTCATCAACATGAAGCCTTTCAGATGATTGGGCCAGATAGGCTTGCAAGTATCAAGTTGTGGAAAACAAATAGAATGGCACTACATACAATAAATAAATACAACCAATTTTGTTGTATTTAAGTACAATGACAATAAAGATTATACTTATAAAGTAATTTGTATTTCCTTGCAACTAAATATGAAGATCTATTCATATCGAGCATAGACAGCCTAGTTCTTGTGGGCACCAGTAGCTCTCCCAACACACTTTAGTGTATTATCTTTCTTCAGAATTGAAATATGTTACTATCTTACTTACTATAGTGGTTTACTTAAAAATCATGTTACTTTGAAATCAACTTGAATGTGTTGACAACCTTTGTTCAATTAGTATATTTTTTCCTTGATCTGTATATTGCAATATAATATATTAAGAGTTGATAATGATCTGAAAGAACCTACATTTTTTAATATTAAGGCAGGTGTTTCAAACTTGTAGCCAATGTCCCACCAGATCTGGCAAAGCAGGCATGCTCCAGGTCCCTCCATGAGACAGTTGTTACTTGGTGACTACTCCTAGGAAGTATGTCTTCATGGTGCCAAATAGTTTTGAGCGACACCTTCCTGTGACAATTTGAGTTTGACAACACTGTCCCAGAAAAATTGAATCTTGCGTATAAGTGATTTCACCTTGTCTTGAAAAACAATCAATCAATCAGAATAGAGCTGGAAGGTCTTCTAATCCAGCCCCCTGCTTAATCTGGAGACTATACCATTTCAGACAAGTGGTTATCCAATCTCTTTTTAAAAACCTCCAGTGATGAAGCACCTGCAACTTCTGAAGGCAAGCTGTTCCACTGGTTAATTCCACCATCAAGAGAGCTAAACCTTTTTAACAATCTGCATTTTACTAGCCCCCAAGCATATGGTTGATAATTCATTACTCACTATATCAGGGATGTCCAAACTTGGGAACTTTAAGACTTGTGGACTTCAACTCCCAGAATTCCCCAGCCAGCATAGCTGGCTGGGGAATTCTGGGAGTTGAAGTCCACAAGTCTTAAAGTTCCCAAGTTTGGACATCCCTGCACTATATATTATAAGAAGCAACTATCTTTCACAACATTTCACAGTGGAATCTTTTACATAAAGATGCAGAACTGGTATTATGTGACCTAGTTAATATTTAGGACACATAAGCAGCATTTGCCTTTATATGAAACTAATCCTTTCCAAGGAAAAATAGTTCAATGAAAAGTGAATAGAAGACTGCAATTTCATGGTTCATTAAAATACTGCTGAAATCCAAAATTGTAAATGAGAATTACAGGGATTCTCAAAGAAACTATGTTAAATTCCATGAAGAAAGGAAAAACACAGGACTACATCAAATTAGATGAAAGTAATACAATTTTTAAGCCTAAGGATGTTGTGAACATTGTGTTGTTTCACAAGCTCCTGTTTTTAAAGCTACCTCAAATGCCTGGCAACTAGTAAAGATAGAAAGCATGAATTGTTTTATGATGAAAAGAATTATGAAAACAAATAAAATTTCTAAAAATATCAAGATTCTTTCGTATAAACTAAAACAAATTTATAGGAAGAAGAACACAGTAGTTATGCAGCATTCCTTGTCAATACCATTAGGGCAATTTTAAATTGACTTTGATTTTGAGAATATAGAGATAATGACTTGAATGCTTAAAATATCAAATTTTGTTATTAAATAGGGACCATATTGGCAAAAACAATCATATTGTATTCTCCTCTTACATTACCATGAAATTGAATTAATATTCCTCCATCTTCTAATTTTGCATATGTTGATTTGAGTCTAGAATTTTTTTCCCATATTCAAAAAAAGCTTCAGCTGCAGACGGGAAGGGGAAGCAATCTTTACTAGCTCCCGTTTCATGTTATCGTAGGACTTACGATAGTTTTCCTACTTCCCCCAATTTTCTGCATGCATTTTGAGAGAACTGTTGAGAGAACTGTTGAGTAAAAGAAGAATCCGTGAAAATGATCTTCCAGCTCTAGGAATATTCTAAGGACATATTTGTAGTTTGCTATCTATGTACTTGAATAAAATCACTAGTACTAAAGATTATTAAGTATGAATCTGGTAAAGATATTTCAAAGGTACTAGGTTCTATGTGTCATTAGCTTGACCATTTGGTGGACACTGCCCTTCCTGTGTTGGTGAGATCTTCAAAGAGGCAATTGTGTCAGTGCAATGTACATTCATCCTTTGGTGCAGGACAGGTTCAGCATCATGACTTCAAAGTGCTAAGGGTCACAAAGAGAATGGGAAAGAGAAACAGTTTGGTGTAAGTCAGGGATGGCTAACCTTTTTCTAAAGGTGTGCCAAAACTGTGTGCTATCGTGCACGCATGCATGCCACCCACCTGCACATGCACAAGTGACCCACACCTGCGCATGTGTGTAAGTGACTCTCCACCATGCATGTGCAAGAGACCCCCACCGTGCATACGCAAGAGACCCACCAACACACCTGCACAAGCAACCCTTCCTGCGCATGTGTGAGTGAACTCTGCACGGAGGAATTTTTGCCCTCCCCAGGCTCTGGAGGCTTTCCTGAAGCCTGGAGAGGGAAATAACAGCCTCCCCTGGTCCTCTGGCCTCTGGGGGGGAGAGCCTAGGGAGACCGTTTTTACCCTCCCTAGGCTTCAGAAAAGCTTCCGGAACCTGGGAAGGGCGAAAACAGGCCCAACGGGCCAACCAGGTTCCAGTTGACCTATTGGGCCTCTCTAGGCTCTAGAGGCTTTTCTGAAGCCTGTGAAGGGCAAAAATGGCCTCCCCCTGCCCTCCAGAAGACCAAAAATCAGTTGGCCAGCGCGTGTATGCGTGCCAGAGCTGAGAGCTGCCGAGGGTTGCTGTGCCAGCAAATATGGCTCCACATGCCACCTGTGACCTACATGCCTTAGGTTCGCCATTAGGGGTGAAGTGGTTAAGGCACCTAACTAGAAATTGGGAGGCTATAAGTTCTAGTTTGACTAGACTAATGACTAATATATAGGCCATTATTTATTATTTATGAATAAATGAGTCTTTCTAGTTGAGCTAAAAAAATAGGCAGCCAGAAGTGTTTTCTAAAATAAGGAACAATTATTTTTAATTATATTTTATCGTAATCTAGTAACATATTGGACTCAGCTGATCATTTCCTATCCTACTCCATGCCTCCGACTCCTCATATCATTAAGTATAACAGTGGTTGGGCCAGACTTTTTGTAACGCGGGGGTCTCTGAATGTAGAAATGTGATAAAGTGGTCTGTGATAAAAGCTCAAAAACATTAGCATGGCTGGCATCCTCCCAGTGCAACAGCAGATAGGCAACACCTCGTACCATCACTCTCTTCCTATGAAGCCTGAAATGTCCTCAACAGAGTTGGCAAGGGAGCAGAAAGTTCAGTGGGCTGGTACTGGGCTTCTCTTCAGTTAACAATGTCCCTTCCTTTGGAAGTTCCACCATTCGTCATGCGTCCTAGGAAAGACACCCCTGAGTTCTAGAGCAAGTCATACAAAATGAATAAAAACACTACTTTCCCAATTTTAATAAAAATAACAACAGCAGCACTGACAACTAATTTTCATTAACTAGACTAAACCAGGTAAATAACACCCTATGTGTACAGTTAAATATGAAAATTATGTGTTCTAATTTAATTGTCTCCCAATACAAAAAGGGAGTAAGAATTCAAGAATTACTTTTTTATCAGAAACATTTCCCACTTGTTTAAGTCATTTTGAAACTGTCTAAGGGTTCTTTGATAGCATTGTATTACATAAGCTCAGAATGACATCCATGGTGATATAAATACAAAAGAATATATATGTGTACATGAATGTAGCCAAAATATGCATATGCAATAAAATTCCATAAAGTACTGGATTCAATAGTTCATACAATGAATAATAGTTCATACATGAGTGATGTGTTTATAGATTGGAACCTATTATGCAGCTTGTTATTTTAAAAAGGCACAATGCTAAAAGCTATATCTTAAAAAGAATTAGTACTACCTATGGGTCTAGCTGACTAACAAACCAATTTTGTGTAATTTTTTTCAGAAGCAGGCAGCCCTCTTCTGAGAAACACAGCTTTCTGTCTAATAAAAATAAATTAACTTTAGTTCCCCAGAATCAACTAACAAATAAATACATAGGCTTTAAAAGCTAATATATTATTTTAAATGCAAAGTTGTCCGGTTCTCCACATAATATAATTGTAGTTTTGACTGCAGTTGTGTTTTTAGAAAGAAAGAAACAAGAAACCAGTAATTTTCATTATCCTTACTGAATTGTACCACATGGTGGCATACTTGCTACAAAATATGGGTTATAAGTATGTAATATAAAACTCCAAGGATGTTTTCAGTTTCATTTCACTCAGGCTTCTGGCCCCTATTAGTAAAAGTTGGTATTCATCCTGTGCAAATGTAGGATTTTGGTTTTTAAATGCATTCCATTTCTTCATCATGTGTAAGCTGCAGCATTCAAAAAAATTTTTTTAGATATATTTAGCAGTTGAGTATCTTACATTTTTCACCCACAGTATGTTCTTGAAGTGTTTTTATCAAACTCAGTTTACTGTAATTGTTATGATTTATCTTTTAATCAGGGCTTTTTTGAAGAGGAAGAGGGTAAAGAATATATTTACAAAGAGCCCAAATTAACAGGCCTCTCTGAAATCTCTCAGCGACTGATGAAACTTTATGCGGACAAGTTTGGAGCAGACAATGTGAAGATAATCCAAGATTCCAATAAGGTATGGTTGGAAATGTCCACAGATATTATTTTTTGAAGTATTTGTGCTGTTACAGAGGGGGGTTTTTTTGTCCAGGCAGACTTGAAATAAATGAAACATATTTTTTTCTCTAGTGAGCCATGCTCACTGCATAAATTCAATTAATCTCAAAGCACAAATAACTTGGAACCAATGAAGTAAAAAAAATGAAGAGTAATATGGATCTGGCAAGGCATAACCTCTGCTGTGGCCATGTAATTATGTATATTCATCTCTCTGATCAGAAGAGCTAGAATAAGGCCCTTGGTAGTAATATAAACATTTGTTACATGCTGTGATGTGTAAAATTATGTACATTCATTACACTGCTATTAATTGATTAAAAGTGGAGGTCCTGGTAGGCATGCTTTTTTGGGGAAGGGGGCTTTCAAATTTCTGAAATTCATATTATAGAAGTGCTAGCAACAAGGGCTTTCTTAGAAATCTGTAAATCTGTTTTGTTTGTCTAAGAAAATGTTTTTTCTCCTTTTATGCTCAAAATATCTGAATACAAAATACACAACCATCCTGTCCAAAGCAAAGAAATCTATGAATAATATTCTCTTTTAAAATGTCTAAAGCATCTTTTCAGTAATATGGCGTAAAAAGCGAGCGTCTGGTTTCTTTTCTTGTCCTTCTGCTGTCTCTAACTGATGCATTGTCTTCCTTTTTGTTTGTGTAGGTTAACCCCAAAGACCTAGATCCTAAATATGCATATATCCAAGTAACCTATGTCACACCCTTCTTTGAAGAGAAAGAAGCTGAAGAACGTAAGACTGACTTTGAAATGCATCACAATATCAACCACTTTGTGTTTGAAACGCCGTTCACCTTGTCAGGAAAGAAACACGGGGGCGTAGAAGAGCAATGCAAGAGACGGACAATTCTGACAAGTATGGGCACTGAATTCTTCTTCACAGCAGGGCTGGGCAATTTCTCGGGGATGTTCGGCCACTTCTCAGCCCCTGAACCTTCTGAAAGTCCACAGGAGAGCATTGGATAATCACTCCCGCCCCCTCAATCCCCCCCCCCCAATGACCTAAATTGTACTGTTTTGTTTCGGTGTCAGGATTTCAAAGTCGACAGAGAGAACAAGAGAGAGAAACAGTTTGGTGCAATGGTTAAGGCACTACAGTAAAAACCAGAAGGCCGAGTGCTGGTTTTGCCTTTGGTACAAAACCAGTGACTTTGGACCTGTCTCTCCCTCTCAGTCCTAGGTAGAAGGCAATAAAAAATATTTTCAAAAATTTCAGGTAGTCAACAATAATCAACACTGACCTGAAGGGGCACAAAAAATGGGAAGGGACAGAAATTATTACTATTTCTTCAATCAGTAAAGTCAATCCAATTGATTCAGCACAGCAATTAGTTATTTATTATTTACTAAAATAGCTAAAAATATTTTTAGCACATTGCTAATTATCTAATTGCCAATGTTCTAAATCAAATATTTTGATTTAGAACAGAATCTCATATATTTATAACTATGTTTATTTAGCATTTTCCAATAATATTAATTTATATTTACAAATTATTAAAATAATATTACAACTTTACTGAAGCAAGACCTTTCTTGTTACTTATTTATACCTGATTTATTCATTATATACCTTATGCTCCTACCACAAATACACCTGAGGTAACATGAAAAATAGTATCCACAAAGTAAGAATGAATATCCACAAAATAAGAATAGGTACATTCTTATACCTATTCTGGAATTTGATTAACAGAAGCAAATAATTCTTTTACAATCTTTTAGAAAAATATAAATATATACTTACATACATGAACACACCCACACATAGTATAGATACATACATATAAAGAATGAGAGAATGGAACTATTCATAGATGTATTGTATGAATTATGGCTTTGTTTTCATTATGAATACATATTACAATAAATAAACGTTCCTTAAATGTATTTATCTTATTTTTGACTGCAGCTAGCCATTTATTTCCATATGTGAAGAAAAGAATACAAGTTATAAACCACACCAGCACAGAACTGAACCCCATAGAAGTAGCTATTGATGAGATGTCCAAAAAAATTTCAGAACTCAAACAGCTTTGCACAATGGAAGAGGTAGATATGATTCGACTCCAGCTGAAGCTACAAGGAAGCGTCAGTGTTAAGGTAAATATGGTTCAGCCCTTTTCTCAGTTTTAAAAGATTTGACATTTAGGATTTTACAATAGGAAACAGAATCTTTCTCTTCTTCTGTTGTTACAACCCGACCTGCTGGAAATTCAAAAGAAGCATTGTAACATGAATTAATTCATTACATAATTTTATTAATGTTACAATGCTTATTCTTTTGAATCTGAGATTTAGTTCCCTGTTCCTAATATCCTTGCTAGGTTTGCCGAAAGGTAGAATGGGAGTACGGTGCTGATAAGAGCATCATTATACCTCTCCCAGAAAGATTGATGCATCTGCCTTAGGATTCAGCTACCTCCACTGCATCCCTTCCACAGAGAATAAGCTTTGATGCCTGCTGCAGGTTGAATATCATTATGAGAGAATCAACATCAAAAAAAAAAAAGAAGCTTCCTTTTCAGATAAGTCTGAAAGCAATGGAGCAGTGGAAAATGTATCTTAGAGGGAAAGGGAAGACAAATACTGATAACATTGTGTGAGACTCAGAAGAACAAAACTAACGGCTGTGTTAATAATTAGAGTTTTAAAGAGTTATCTAGCTTCATTTCAATTTATGGTAACTTTTATTTGGATAACTGCAATTTAGTATACTACATTGTTTTCATATTTAATTTTATCTATTGTGCTTTTAGTGCGATAATATTTTGATTTCATGCAGTGAACTTAAGTTGGCTACCCTTTAGTTACTTCCCACAGTTTGTTGAGAGCCATGTTGTTTGTTTTTACACCATATTGGGGTTTGGGTTCCAGTTTAGGAGACTTAGTCAAGTTGTTTTAAAGGATGAAATGGGTGCCTTAATATTGGCACCAAACATTTTGATCACCCAATCTTGGGAAGATTCTGGGCACCACTAAAGGTTTGCTAGCAAACGTTCCATTTAGCATATCTGATCTTCAAGTGTTTCCTTTCCATAATGTATTTGTAATTTAGAAAACTCTTCAGCAAGGGGTAAACAAGATCAGGATTACAGACACTGACAGAAGAAAAAATTGTTTTAAGTTGCCTTTGCCAGTAGTGACCTCAGCCCTCAGTATAACATAGCACACTTTGACTTGCAGGTAAATGCAGGACCAATGGCTTATGCTCGAGCATTTCTTGAAGAAACCAATGCTAAGAAATACCCAGATAACCAAGTTAAACTTCTGAAAGAAATATTCAGGTAAGTTTTACAATATATTAGATAGGAGAGAGAGAGAGATGTAAAGAGAGAGAGAGAGATGGCAATAGAGATAGAAATGAACAAATACAATGATAACTGGTCTTGTTTAGTCTAACAAAACATCAGGGGGCAAATACAGAATTCTTCAAAAAGTCTATCTTTCTGTGTCCATTATGACTACACCATTTTAACCCATAATAAAATCAAAATGCTGTTTTATATTTGAAACAATAACATTTGCCTTGATATTAAACCTATGAGATTTTTTTGTGCTATGCAGACAATTTGCAGAAGCATGTGGACAAGCTCTTGAAGTTAATGAACGCCTTATTAAGGAGGATCAGCTGGAATATCAGGAAGAAATGAAATCTCATTACAAGAACATGCTCAGTGAGCTCTCAGAGGTTATGAATGAACAGGTTAGCCATTCTCTTTCAACATTTTCTTTTCAGCGCCAAAGACATTAGGGTTGTCACATAAACAATGTTTAAATCCCAATCAGGGAGCCATCTTGGGAAATTAGAAAACCCACAAGGTTCCTAATTTCCAACAAGGGTGTCAAACTCAATTTCTTTCTGGCCACATCAGGGTTGTGTTTGACCTTGGGGAACCAGGGAGCATGGCCAGGAGGGTATGCCAGCTCAACATCTGTTTTTGGCAGTGACTGCCTCCTGCAGCCCTCTGCCAGGGAAAAGGGAGCATGTGGGGGTACATGTGCCCCCCAACTCCGTTTTTGCTGTCAGAGGGCTGCAGGAGACAGTCACAGCCAAAAACAGAGCTCAGGAGGACCACATGCAGTCCTCCCAAGCTCCGTTTTCACTGGAAGAGGTGCTGCAGGCCAGTCCTTTGCTGTTTCCAGGATGGCCTTGTGGGCTAGATGTAAGCATCCCGCCAGCTAGATCCATCCCATGGGCCTTGAGTTTGACACTCTCATTTCAAATACTCCTATCTCTTTTACCTTCCTTCATCTGCTAATGCATATTTATTCCCTCCTGTTTGGATTTCTATCATTTAAGAGTAACACTCTTCAAAATAAAAATCTATCGTGCTGGCTAATTCTTATAATCTATAGAGGGTGACCCTTCCTTCCTCCCTTCCTTTGTCCCTCCCTCCCTCCCTCCCTCCCTCCCTCCCTTCCTTCCTTCTGTCTTTCTTAAAGCATATAGTGACTCTTTTTAGGCCAATCATTCCATGAAGGGCTTAACAATATAAGGATATCCTGGGATTTGATATGCTATTGAATACATTTTGATCTTTGTCCGTACAGTATGTGAAAAGTAGAAGCAGGTTACATTGGAATCTATGTACACAGGATAATATCAAATTGGATGCTGGTCTGTTATTATATCTAGAAGTAAGAATAAGTCATAGTGTACAAAAAACTCAGAAAACGTTACTCATGTCACAAGCTATATATGACATCATATACCCACACAGGGAGAGGTAATACATTCAGGAGAAAGGAAATTCAATCTCAAGAGCAAAGTGGAGGAGGTTTCCTTGATTTTTTACACTTTGAGCAGGCACCACAGTTATTCTATCCTGGCATATCACGGCATTGGGCTTTTCTCCTTCCCAATCATATATGCCAAACACAGATGGATTACAGGATGAAGATAAACCTGTGAAAACAATTGAGAACTCACTATAAGGATATCCTGTTATACATTCAAGATTTTTTTTTAAACCTGCTTAGGCGGAAAATCCCATATTGGGAACAAGACTGGATGAATAATATTTTCAGGCTTATATCTTGATTCCTATATAAGTTAATCAATTAGGCTATTACTGTTTCCTTATCAATCTTATGTTTTGTTGTTGTTGCTGTTGCATTGGGTTACACTAAGTCATGTTTCTGACCTCTCCATCTATATAAACCATAAAAAACTGTGTTGCTGTTTCATTTATCCCTATTTGTCAAGAAGCATCCCAGGAGGCCTGATAGACTTTATGTGACTTCTGAGAAGTTAATGCTTCCTACCCCATTCAATTCAGAGAGGATAGTATAAGAGTTCTGTGATTATAGCCCTCCATAGTTAGCCACCTCCAGAGCCTTGCAAGTTTCGTGTTGTGCTTTAACCACATCCACACAGATTGTATCACCGGGTCCTTAATGGTATTTTACATAAAGGCCTTGAAATCCTATGTGTTTTTCATTACTGTTGTGTTTCTACGTCTACTGACTGTGGCATTTCCATCAACATCTTTCTTTCTCTTTTTCTGGCAGCTCTGTCATGGTCAGTGTTTATACAACTTTTCTGCTTCACTGTCTAACATTTCCCTCAATACCATAGCCAAAAGTGGTATGTTTGATTTTCTTTTTGCTCTCTGTTCTTTTACTGTCATGTATTCTCACCGATTGCTCTTTTAACATTTAATAAGGGCGCATCTCACTGGTGATGCTTAGCAGAAAAATGGGGATAAGTCATTCTTTTGGGAAGCATGAAATATAATACAGGGTCAGGGAGAACTGTAATAATATGCCAGGCAGTCTTGTCTAGGACTTCATGGACTAATAGCCACGGTCCATTTCCGATGTTCATTTTTAATAGACACACTTAAGTTTCATAAGAGTCCTTATTTAGGCATAATATTTCTTCTTCAGCACTTGCAGTTGGGTTGCATGCCCGGAGTAGACTTTTCCCTGGGGCCTTCTGAGCAGATGTGCATGATGTACTGTATTTATCTCCAGTACTGACGTAGGAGTCAATGTTTAAGTAAATGTTTAAATACATTCATGCTTTTTGTTTAGACATTAGAAAGTGCTGCTTGATTCATGTGGAGTGTAGGTGCAAACTATTTATTATGGCCATTTGCAGCTAAATGTTAAATGCAGCAAGTAAATAGCCAATACACTGTTTATTTATGATGTTCATAGCCAGCGGGGCTAAATTTATACACGTATGTACTTAATAAAAGTGTCAAAATATACTCTCATAGATATGTTACACAATTGGAGGCTAAACAAGAAAGTTTTTTTTTTAAAGTTGGAATCTTGTTGGAGGGAGACATCAAAACAAAATCTTTCTTTCATATGGCAGCTGTTAAAAACCTTAACAGGATAGATAAAAACAGCTGACCAAGTTGGTTCCTAAAAGTATAGTTTAGAGCACGGGTGCCATCACATGATGTATCGCAATGTTTTTTCCCTTCATGGAATTGGGATGGGCATGTGATGCATCCGGCCCATAGGCCACCAGTTTGACACCCCTAGTTTAGAATGAGCTTAATTTTTCCACTTGTTTACTATTCAGGGTCACTTATTTCTTTATGTATGTATCTGTTTTAAAGATCACTTACAAGGAGGATTCTGCAAAGCATCCAGGAGTGGAAACACCTTATTCCCATGCAATCAGTAGAACAATCACTGCCCCACCTGGATCACTGCTTTCATCAAATGCAGATATTTCGTAACTGCCTTTGATTATGAACTGGAGAATTTTGGCGTTATTTCACAAAACAATGTAGGCAAATCCTGGAGGATACCATAATTGTATTACATTATTATCTTTTATTTATTGAACAATTTTATGTGTCAATTTAAGAAAAACAGTCAATTTGATTTTTTTTTCAATGTTATTGCCTTTCTTGATATTTGCACATTTCCTATGATTTTTTTATTATGGGCCAGTCTTTAGTAAATAGACTGAGATAAAATATCCATTGAATATTTAGTTTCACAGCAAACCTTACGTTGGCTATACATAATAATATAATCTAATACAGGTCCTAGTATACATATATTTTAAAAGTCAAAAGTGGGTGTTTTATAACATTTAAGTATATTAAAATTGTAAATAAAAGATGTGTAAAATACGTCATTTTTACAAAAAAAATAGTTAATATTTGACATGACTAAAATGTCAATAACATTTCAGATGCGGCTATATTAAAATATTTGTTTATGTGTATAAAATTGTGTGTGTGTGTTATTAGCTAAATCATTTGGCCTTACAGCAGATGTTTAATTTTAATCACCACTTTTACTACTACCATTGCTTCAAGATGTTCTCACATTGCTGGCGATGTGTTTGAAATCATGTTTTTTTCCAAGGAGCTGTACATTTTCTACCAACTGAAATAGAAATGGGGGACTTTAATGGTCACGATTTAATTGACTCAGACATATCACTTCTGAAGTAAAAGGCTGAAATACAGAGTACCAAATCACTCTTTTCCAACAGCATGGAATCTGACTCCGATTTTCATTCTTCTGTGTCGGGTTTTTTTTCGGTTTTAACTTCTTCAGAATTTCTCCAAATAGAAGGAACAAGATACTATGGAATCATACATTTAAATACAGCATATAATACAGTACACACTTTCATCTCTTACCACTCTGCATGGGATATACATGTTAAATCCTTTGTGATAACTGATAATAGTTCAGATATAGACCAGTCCCACTCCAGTTTCCTTTCCCATTTGTATTGTGACATCATGAACTTGCTTAATGCTATTATAGAGCATTGTTTTATGAAACAATGTTTTATCTTATATAAAGCAATATACATGCTTAAGTGCTTACTTGACAGGAAAACCAACTTGTATTGACAGGAAAACCAACTTGCCACCCTGGGTCCTAACAATGGAGAAGGGCGGGGTATAAATTCGAAAAAAATAAATAAATAAATAAGTATGTCACATCATCTTGAGCTATATGACCAGATAAAAGATGGATGCATCTAGTTTTTATGCTGGTGAGGAAAAACTCTGTTTTTTAATAAATAAATGAGGGAGAAGAGGAGAGAAAGGCTGATTCTAAAAAAAAATGTGTGGCAATTTTTTTAAAAAAATACCTAGTGGAATTGTAATTATAGCATCTCTACTACTGGGAAAAATGTAACAAAAAATACCTGTGTGTCTGGTTTAATTTTTTTATATTGGCAGGCTAGTAAACACTCTATTGTTTCACAGTATTTTTCTTGCCAATTTATTGCATTACTAGTTTAATTCCAGACATCATTACTTACACATTAGGAATAAAATCCTCTTCATCTTTATTACCCTTTTCATTAAAGCCATAGAATGTTTTGCTAGTTTACAATAAGAATTGCGACATAACTGATTAACCATAAGAAGCAAAAAAAGCTATGTTGGTGGAATAAATTCCATATTTTTGAAATTTATTTTTTACCGTTATAAGTGGGAGGTCCCCCCCCCCTCTAATATTGGTAGCATGTCAAGAAAGATATGGGTTCTTGACTGGAATCAAATTTTCCCTAATCCTTTTCCAGTACAGACTACGAATGAACACATAATTCCATGGAATTTAAGAGGATTTATTTCTGAATAAGTATGAAAATTAAGTACATATCAGCAAATAAAAAGACATAGCTAACAAGTGTTGGTTTCAAAAGCTCATGTGGCGTGCCACATTTGAAGTCTTAGCTATGGCCCCAAAGTGGATCTTTCTTCACATATTGAATTTACTTATCTCTGCCAGGTAGTTTCCCATACTTCAGGCTCCTAATTTGCAACTCATATGTGTTAAGGCAAGGGTCTCCAACTTTGGCAACTTTAAGATTTGTGGACTTCAACTCCCAGAATTCCTCAGCCAGCAAAGCAAAGCTGGCTGAGGAATTCTGGCAGTTGAAGTCCACAAATCTTAAAGTTGCCAAGGTTGGAGACCCCTGTGTTAAGGTATAATTCAGTCTATTAAACTACAGAAGAGTCTATCTCATTTTGAAGTGCTTCTGCAATTGATAGTTCAATTGTATGATAGAGTACCCTTAGGAGACCCAAGAAAGAGCTGCAGCCAGGGCAATGGTCAGACAAGAGGTATCTTAGTCCACAAAAGAAATGGAGTTAAAGTATCTCAGAAGAGATCCTCTCTGGTTCTCTGGAAAATAAAAGCAAAGGAAGGGAGAACAGCTTTCAGACTTTCAAGATATGTTACTGTAATTGTACAATAAAGGTGATGCTCGTTCTTATGATTTGATTTCCTATCTCGACTACCTTGATGGGCTGACAGCCTCTGGAGATCCAAGACCTCGGAATATGTGATAAGTAACTTCAGTTATAAAACTAACTCAGTCAATCCCACTTAAACAGTGCTCTTTCATTTTTCATTATCTCAGACAATAAGAATCAATGATAATTACAGTCAAACCAGGAAATTTATAAAAGCTGTTGTTGCAAGCATGATATTTTTTCATTAAGTTCACATTTTGGATCTAGGCGTATTTATAACAATGTTCTGATGAGAAATTCTGTCACACTCTAACTTGATTAATGATTGTTTTGTTCGAATACATTTCTATTAATCAAGAAACTCTGGGAATACTTATATTTTCTGCAGCAACACTGAATAGATTTTTAGTACCTGTATAGAGTTAAACAAGCAATCAGATACACATGTGCAAAGGTAAAGGTATCCATTTTATTGTATTATGCCTGTAATACAGGAATTCCTCCAGACCGCTTGCCTTCCCATGGAAACAGAGAAATAGGTTTTCATTGAGCTTGGGGAGGATGTGGGGGGAGGGGGAGAGAGATCAGTCCTGGGTCTCTTGTGGCTGCACAATGATTCAAAGCTAATTCCACATTGAGTCCTCCCCTCTGCCTGGCTGAACATTCTCCAACATTAAAGGACCGGCTTTGAAGTGTAGATTTGTATTGGGAGAACAAGACACCTAGTACAGAGGTCTGCAAAGTCGGCTCTTTTAAGACTGGTGGACTTCAACTCCCAGAATTGGGAGGGAAATCTGGGAGTTGAAGTCCACCAGTCTTAAAAGAGCTGACTTTGCAGACCCCTGACCTAGTAGATGTATGTGGGGATATACAGCCTTTCAGGGAAGAGGGCTTGGTAAGCTGTTTATTATATTTGCTCTACTTTAATTGAAAATAAAATAAAATTTAAATAAAATTTGATTAATATGACTACAAGGGTGATAAAATCATTGAAATGTTTCATAACACATGGGCGTTTGTAAACATCAAGTCTTAACTTTTCTAAAATGAGTAGTTAGCAAGCTGTGTTCTCACAGTTTACTAATTGCTCATTTAAAAAAATAGACCTGACATATTTTACATCAACCTTTCATGATGTAAGCCTAAACCATATCAGGTAACAGATATCATAAAACAATCAGAACTCTCTTGCTGAATTTTGAAAGCTTCATGAGCTCTCCCTCCCTCCCTCCCTCCCTCCCTCCCTCTTATACCAAAGAAGTCTATTCAAAGAACTCAATTCAAGAAGGTTTCTTCCTCAGACAGATTGTCCTGTCTTTCTAGGCTAAACTGATTTGTTTATCAAGGTAATGCATGGAATTCTGGTCAATAGTTAAGTACAGGCACTACATGGCATAATAGTTAAAGTGATATGTAGATCTAAACTCATTTTCAAAGAATGCTTATTAAAGATTCCTAAACAAAGTGATATAATGTTAATTAAATACTTGGATAAGAGATGGAGGAGATACTGGTAATTCCAAATTTACAGATGATGCAAAATGATAATATTCTCCCCCCACCCCCACCTCCCACAACAAAAGTCTGCTATGAGTGGGCCTGCAGGTCATATAATGCTTAAGATGCTACAGAGGAAGGGCTGAGGATCTTTCAGAATAGTGTTTATATAATGGCTAGATTAAAGCTTTCAAGATACCAACTTGCTGATGCTGTGAAGCAAGAAAAGAAAACCCAAAGGTTCAAGACTGAATTTCAGTAGGAGCATGGAACATAAGCTCAACATATTGAAAAAAATGAATTGACTACACATTGAGGGAAGTATGCAGTGGGGTCTTAAGTCCAGTACTCTTCAATATCTTCATCAAGGATTTAGATGAGGAACAGAACGGGAACTCATCCGATTTTCAGATGACACCAAGCAGGTAGGAATTGCCAATACGCCAGAAGATAGTCTTAAAATACAGAAGAAACTTGACAACCGTGAACACTGTGCCCTATCTAACACAATGAAATTCAATGGTGGGAAAAGTTTTACATTTAGGCAAGAAAAACCAAATGCATAGGTGTAGAATAGGTGTTACCTGGCTCAATAGTAGAAACAGTGAGAGGGATCTTGGCGTTCTAGTGGAAAATCACTTAAATATAACCTGCAGTGTACTGCAGCTGCCAAAAAAGCCAGCACAGTCCTAGGCTGCATTAACAGAGTACTAGAATCAAGATTACAATGCCTTGGTAAGACTACTCTTGGAATATTGCACCCACTTTTGGTCACCACAAATAAAAAGATGTTGAAACTCTAGAAAAGGTGCAGAGAAAAGCAAATAGATGATCGAGAGACTAGAAGCTAAAACATGAAAAACAGTTGCAGGAACTGGATACGTCTAGTTTATGAAGAGAATGACTATGGGTGACATGGTAGCAATATTCTAATATATGAAAGGCTGCCACAAAGAAGGAGGAGTCAACTTATTTTCCACAGCATTTGAAGGCAGGACAAGAAGCAATGAATGAAAACTAATTGAGGAGATAACCAGCCTAGAGCTAAGGAGAAATTTCCTGACATTTCCTGACAATTAAACAACGGGATAACTTACCTCCAGAAATGGTGGGAGCTCTGACACTGGAGGTTTTTAAGACAAGATTGGACAACTATTTGTCTGAAATGGTATAGGAGTTCCTGCTTGAGCAGGGGTTTGGACTAGAAAACGTCCAAAATCCCTTCCAACTTTGTTATCATGTTAGAATTGGAAAATTTTAGTCAGAAGAACATATTGCTTACAACTCAAGACATGAAAATGATGGAATAGTGTTGTTTTCATAGTCAGGAAAAACATAACAAATACAATGCAGCCAATGACTGTATAGAAACAATTAACCAACTGGGTTGCTGAACGTCCAGTCATAGGAAGACGTATAAATGACCCCCCAAAAGGTGCCAGGTTTTGAACTACCATGTCAGCAATGGACAATCCCGAATAGAATTTGCACTTCACACAGCGTCTACCGGGACTCTCTGTGTAAATGGGGCACAGTTTCCTCCCCTCAGTGTGACTATGGGACCCTTACTGTAAATCACATTGTGACTAGCTGTAAGCTGGTATACTTGTCCAATATCTCATTCTTAAAAATATAAACAATGCTGTGCTTCAATGGTTAGATGGCCTAATCATTGTATTTTATCGTAGATCTTTTTTAACATTAAATTTTATCAGATTCTACTAATCTAGGTGAAATGTTAATATATATATTGCTAGTCATGTACAATATGCATAGGCTAATAAATAAATAAATATACTTCAGATAACATTTTAACATGCTATCCATGTTTGTATTGCTAGATTAGAAAGAATAGTCTTATTAAAGCATATTGTAGCTTTGAAGGACTATTAAAAACAGAATTTCTGTTTAAGAATTCTTCCATTTCTAAGTGCTATCCTGCCTTGCTTCAGGTGCTATTGATCAATTAGGAAGTACAGGCAATGGGTTTGAAGGGAGCATTGATAAGACAAATTAATCCTATAGGTCAAATAATATAACATAGGGATGGGGAGTGAACAGCCATTTTATGTGGACTGAAACTGATAATTTTGAGTACTATAAATTTTATACAGCATCTTCCCTCCTTAGACTTCCATAGCAAGAGCTTTCTGCACACAGGCAAAATTAGACAAATGCAACTTATCTGAATCTGCTAAGTTATTAATTATGCATTAGTTGATGTCATCCCAGCACCCCTAAAGGAGTTAAGAATTATGCATATTTTATGTTCAATCGCATCTTCTGTGACACCAAGCCACAAGCAAAGGTTTAAATTTCAAATTAGAGGAAAATGCATTTAACGTTTAATAAGATTCATTCTGTGCAGACTAATTAAACTCAACATTTACTAGGAAAGTTTATTAAATTACAGGGTGGCTTGGACAGGTATTTTTCTGGCTTCATTCATCGGTTTTCACAATTTAATAAGCGACTTCAGTAGCATCAGGTGTCACCCATGCATAAACACATGACATGTTTATCCCAAAACAGAGCATAATTCTGCATTTAAAAAGATCCCCCACAAATAGTACTAAGGTAACAACCACGACTGAACAAATGTTTATAAGAAAGACAAAACAAAGTCTGGAGGTTGTAATATCTGGAGACAGCAGAATATAAGAGAAAGACAATAGTCCAAGGAATCTTGGGTACAATCCCAAAACAAAGCACGACTTGAACAACACTGGTATTGACACGATCACCATCAGTCAATTGCAAAAGACAGCTTTACTTGGAGTAGCTTACGTCCTACAATGATGCTTTAACACTATCAAATAACAAGATCTACCTATTCCAGGTTCTTGGGAAATATTAGATAGGTGGATAAAAAATGCCAAATCCAGTATAATCAACTGATTCTGTGTTCAACCATAATAATAATAATAATAATAGATAAAAGAAATACATTTGCATGTAAGAGTTATTTGATGCGCCATATGAAAAGTTGGCTTCAATTAGAAAGGTAATTTGGGGAGAACAAATACTAGTTATGTGGCATATGTAGGAAATCTTGGGAAACTCCCAACTCCCTCAACCTATTCTCTAATTAAAGAAATAAAATGTAAAATGAGAGCATGGAAAAGAAGATGAATTGCAAAAGTGAATTGTATCTGATTTTATGACCTTTTTGCCATGGTTGTTAAGCCAATCACTGCAATTAAGTGAATCAAGAGATCATTAAGCAAATCAGGATTCCCCCATTGACTTTGCTTGTCAGCTGGGAAGGATGTGACTGACTATCAAGGGTCTCTGGGATGCCGCAACTCTCATAAGTATATGCTGGTTGACAATTCACTCCCTGAATTTTGATCATGTGATTGTGGGGATCTTCTGTAAGTCAGAGGTGGAATGCCATTTTTTCTACTATTGATTTGGATGCACTCCTGCATGTGCAATGCTTCTGTGCATGTACAGAAGCATTCGGGTGAGTGGGCAGAGCCACCCGCCACTGCTACTACCGGTTCCTGATCCGGGCCAAACCGGGAGCAACTTGCCTCTGGTGTAAGTATGAATAGCTGTTGTAAGTCATTTTTTTCAGTGCCATTGTAACTTCAAACAGTTGCTAATCAAATGATTGCAAGTCAAGGACTAGATGTAGGTTCTTGCAGTTGGGAATTCAATACCCAGATAATGACTTTTGAAGAAGCCAAATGCTTAGGTTAAAAACAATGCTTTAAGGCATGTCCCATGGTTTCCCATGTCTTCCTCAGCTATTTCCCAACCTGGTGTTCTGTTGATACGTTGGTTTACAACTTCCATCAATTCAGAACAACTTCCATCAATTCCATCTATGTTGAGTTAATTGTGTTAGAAGCAGGAATATTAATGTACCCAATAGTAAAAGGGAAAAAACACATTCCCCACAGCTAACCCTACTACCATGTCAATTAAGTCTGAAATTCTGCATAATATATTCTCAGTAGAACTTGCCTCGCTTTAGAAATTTTACCATCAGAATGTGTGCATTCACAATTTGTGAGAGTTTTGCAATGAATATATCTGAACAATGCAATTATTATGTGTAAAGTGATTTAGCTTTTATTGAAATGGGAAAGGATTGACCTGTCTAAACTGTGGAATGCGGAGCTAGGCTTGGCATAGTAAATCGCTAGAAGCAGCTATTTAGCAATTCCAATAGCAAAGTGACTGTCACTGCCTACAGAAAACATGCTTTTAGGAACTACATTCCAAATTCATAACACATCCTCCTTTAGTTATAGGCTACAATGCGCATCTAAAATGATAAAATATGGAGTGAAAGTGCATTGTGTGTGTGTGTGTGTGTGTGTGTGCCTTTAAAAAAATCTATTTGTGAAAAATCTGATTCTCTGTGGTGATGACATCAACTTCTAAGGGACCCCAACTTGTGGTTTCATCGGGTGGAGTGGGGGGCTGTACTCATATATGCAGAGACTGGCAGGATACACTACCATAACAGCTGAAAGATTTTGAAAAAAGGTGTCTCTGATTTCACAGTGTCAAGAGGTGTTTTATAAGTGTTGCTTTTAAACACTTTTTTTAACAGACTGTATTTTTTTTTAAAGGAAAAATTAATTAGGAGGGTTAATTTGCAACTTCCATGTCCAGGCAGTACTGAAAGTTCACCCTAAATTTTCTAGGGTGGTCTATTATATAAAAGTATCTGTTATATTCTATAGACTTTCTTATTTCAAGTGTTATTTTTTCACAGCATTGAGTGCCTTTCATGGAGTCTGCAACAGCAGCAGGATAACTCCTTAATCCCTTCTAGGATAATGTCAATTTGAGTAGAATGTAACTAGATTCCATATTGCACTAAGTCATAATCTTTTTAGGCAGGGATTGCTGATTAGCCACAACTGATTAGATTTACTCTACAGGAGGAGTCTTGCTGTAATTTATAACTTACAGTATTTAGGTTCACATATCATGCTAAACCAAAGATGCTGTGTCTCTGAACTAATAACGTGAATTGTGACAACCTCCTATGATTAAAACTAATAAGTTTCCTCTTGATGATATTGAGAGAGCCAGTTACTGGTGTATCTCAATGAATTCTTTAGCTACATATGCAACCCAGAGTCCTATCAGAATGCAGCCCTGCTTCAGGCAGAACCAGACAAATCTGAGCCACAGTTTGTCTCTGCATGCAGAAGTCTATGCAAAAAGGGGAAGGGTTGTGGCAGAGATCAAGCTTTTCTTTGAGAAGCCATTGATTTGACAAATGATGGTGAAATTGAATTTTGGTAAAACTGCATAAACCCTCAGCTGGCTTCTCCAGATAGAATGGGGCTGATGTCCGAATTTCAAGTAACAGCCCTAATGAAAGAAGACTCCGAGGCTTCAGTTTCCTCAAAGTTCCATTTTATTAGAGATGTCATATTGGCACATCAAGCATGAATCTTGCATAGCTGACCATGCTGGAAATCATGGCTTAAATCCCAAGGAACATTACTAGAGCACATAGCTGTGCACACAGTGATTTATCAATGTTCATACAGCGTAGACACTACTGAAAGATCACACATAAAGGAGTAGTAACAGTATATTTGAAGCAGCCCAACATTTCCTCAGAAGAAAGTCAGTTGCTGTCTTCCTAGGAAACGTGATGTATGACAAGATCATTAAAGGAATGCTATGGGATAAGATAATTTATTTCTCTAATATAGAAGGCAGCTTTGAGTGCTAAGCAATAAATAGTGTAATGTCAACACTGGGAAAACCCGAATCTGAAAACTTCCAGGTTTTCCCCACCCAAATGAAAGTTCAAGTCCCTGCCCAGCACCCATGTGTCCATCACATGGTCCAACCAGGCACTGTCCCAACTGGAGATGCCTCCCAGTCACACACTCCAGGTGCAGGTCTTGACTCTCTGAGAAAGTAATGTTATTTTGACTATATCCATCCCACTCCATGTAGTCCCCCCTCCCAATTTCCCACAGAATTAAATGTGGCAAGGCCCGAAGGCTGATTTCTTGCAGGGTTTCAGCTTGTGTCCACAAAGATGATTCACATTTACAGTGATGACTTTGTGCAGCAAAACTGGACTTCTACTCTTGGCAGAGGCAGTACTCTTACGTTCAGTGTTCCAGCCTGGTAAGAATGCAGCGCACAAATCTAGAAGCTAGCTAAGGGTTCCTGCTGTAGTGCCTGCAAAGTTGAAAGCAGGCATTTCTGCACATGCATCCACGTGCATCTACTGAAATCTGGTCTTCAAAAGGCCTTGGTTATTAAACCAAGACAAAAAGGACAAGTGACTTCCTTGCCATCCCCTCTGACCTAATCTGCTGTCTATTAGTAACCTGGCTGCTTCCAACACAAGAGCAGATCAACTTTTGAACTCCTGCAGGCCAAAAAGCTGAGTATCGAGTTTTCACATCTGCTAATGTTCTCTGGACATCACAGCTGTGTGCACATAAAGTTGGAACCCTGGAAATAAGTCAGTCCTGCTCTCCCTGCCAAGCCAAGCAGAGTTGCTGCCTGTAAAAACTAGAACACAGTATAATTCCATGGCAGCATTTGATTATAGAGCAAGAAACTAAGGAAAAAGAAAGCAAATAGATAACCAAGTATTCATATTTAGTCAAGTCAGGAGTCAAGCAACAGGCTGAAATAGGGTGGGTATATAACATATGACCCCTGTCCCTTTAGAGCCTTGAAAAGTAATTGAGGGAACCTAATGGTTTTAGACTAAGAAACAGATGAAAACCATAGCTAAGCATTCAGCCCTTGTCAGGGTCCGATATGGCCCTTATCCACCAAGATTTTCCCCTGTCCACCACCAATACCTCAGTGGAATCAGCATACTCAGTAAACTTTCTTTTTGGAGGAAAACCAGTTCCAAGAGTCATAGAAAACGAAGAGGTTGGGACATATATCACCACCGTAGAGAATGAATGAAGCAGAGAACAGTTCCAAGGAGGTGTTCCACAGTGAAAGCAGCATTGGGCACATTATGCTGTTATGATACGTTCAATGAAATGCAACAATAAGCATGTTGTGGAATGTTGACATTACACTATTTACTGCTTAGCACTCAAAGCTGCCTTCTACATTAGAGAAATAAATTATCTTATCCCATAGCATTCCTTTAATAATCTTGTCACACATCACATTTCCTTATAATCTTGTCATACATCACGTTTCCTAGGAAGACAGCAACTGACGTTCTTCTGAGGAAATGTTGGCCTGCTTCAAATACACTGTTACTACTTCTTTATGTGTGATCTTTCAGTGGTGTCTGTACGCTGTATGAACATTGATAAATGATTATGTGCTCTACTAATGTTCCTTGGGATTTAAGCCATGATTTCCAGCATGGTCAGCTATTTTGCGTAATAAATAAAATATATATTTGTCCTGAATAAAGAAAAAGAAAGAGAGATTGCTTCCCGTGGCATTGCCTTGAAAATAACTTTGGTACAAAATGTTAATAGTCATGCCAACCTGAAAGAGAAAAGAGATGAGTTTTAGGACTGTGCAGGGATATTATGCTGCAGCTACACAGAGAGAGTAAGTAACAAGAGCTGCCTCTGATATTGTCTTTCAATTCTAATGCAAGATTCATGCTTGATCTGTCTCCCCTTACCTTCTGTGCACATTTTTTTTTCAAGCAAATGTCACAAATCATGCTAACTGGAACAGGCTAGAAAATATTTGTACGTAATACATGAGTGGTTATTGTCATGCCTTAAAGGGAATTGTTGGTCCTGCATATGGGAATACTTCTGTTTCTATGGAATAAAATCTTAAAAACAAAACTAAGAGCTGAGCGGTGAAGCAAATGTTCAGTGTGGATATAAAGAGGGGCATGTGGAATAAATTTGCATTCATCTCAGAATCATGCCGAACCTAAAACTTCTTAAATCTTCTTAAATCAGGTTTGTGTTAGTGTAGAAATGCTCAGCATACCCTGTAAATCTGAGGCTCAAAGCAAATGCAGAAGGCATGCTTCTATTAGGAGTTCTCATAGTGGCTGCACGACACAAATCAGCTTTGTGCTATAGGAAGGGCCTCTGTCTGTCTTTGCACCCAAGTGGCCACTGTCAAAGTAAAGCTCATTTGGAAAAATGAAACCCTGGATGAATAAATCATGGAGAGGCTTCTTCAAGCCTTGACAGTCTATCCAAGCTCTTCTAGTGATGAAAGATGGCACAATGCTGAAAGCAGGATGGGAGTGTTTTCTGTTGGGATGCATTTATGTGCCACCTGAGCCCTTCACTATGGATTTGTGGTCTCTTTTTAAAGAAAGCTGTGTTGGAGCTGGGAGTCTAGCATGTGGGAGGAAGAAATGGAAGGACACAAAAGGCTCATGCAAGTCATCCACGAAATGCAGTCCGAGATCATCAAGCTAGTACAAGAAAACCAAGCCCTTCGAGGGGAGTTACAGTTTGGTGGGCAGAAGGAAACAAAGCGAGAAGAGGGTGCCAGAGAGACCCCTCAAAAGGAAGAATCATGGAGCCTCTCAAACTCAGATGAAGAGACCACTGGTTCTCTAGTGGCTCTACGCAGGAGTGTTTCAGCTGGCTCTGCTTTGACTCTACAGGAACAAAAAGGTACCATGCAACTAAAACTGCCAATGGTCAATTTGTGACTCTCTGGTTCATATTTTTCTTCTGTTGGAATCAGAGGAACAAGGACAGGAACTGGATTGGTTCATGATGTTGATTTATACATTGTTAAATAATTTACTAAGTAAACTTTGCTGGACATATTTCATACAATATACTCAGCTAAAATCAAACAAATCATATTATCATGGCTTAGACTATTGTGTGAACTAAGTTCTCCATTTTCAAAATCCAACTCCCAAATATTATTGAGCTGGAAATACCATCCTCCATATTTCCTTGTATGATCTGGAGACTAAGAAGATTGTAATCCCTTAAAAAATATAGTTGGAAAATGCTAGTTTAAGTGATAACCTACATTTTTGAACTAAACCTGAAATATATCACACAATCCATATATCCAGTTGACTGAATATAATGTGTGAGACTGCAGATGTTAAGAAGATAACGATGTTTTGCAGCAATAAAGATTATAAAGATTATTTAGAAATGGTTTTAAAAAAATAGACACCCAGGCAGCATAGCTTGCATGTCACAAGAAAATCTCTACTGGCTTGAACCTATAAAATATTTTTGATTCCTCTGAAATTTCTGAAAGAGGCATTGTTTCCTTTGTTCCATTCATTCTTCTACGGTCCAGATTTCCTTTATCTAACTCTGTAAAAATAAGAATGAGGAACAAAGTTGTCACCCAAATCTGAAAATAAGGTTGAAGGGGGGAAATAACAGCAGATGGTGGACTTTGTGAGATTTGTCTCACATAAGAAATTAGGAACTCATGCAACGAGATTTACAATCACCAAGTCTACTCGTAGGATAGGACCTTAGCCTAGTTATGTCATAGTTGCTTACTTTATTAATAGTAGCATAAATTAATGTTCTCACTACACCAATAATATTTACATTTTCTCCAGCAAGGTTTCTCAAAGAGCTGAATTGTACAGTTTCAAACCTGAAATTTATTCTCCCTTAAAAGTTCTATGAGCAAAATAAGTCAAGGGAGTGGGAAATTGATATATTCTTTTAAAAACCTATTAATATAAATGAAGAATTCTGAACTTGGTCACAAAGTAACATGAAAGCTGTAGAAAGTAACAAAGCTGTGCATCATGTTGTTTTGAATCTGTTAATAGTATTTTCAGATAATTGTAATATTCTATTATCTGATGTATGTTTAATAAGCCTGACACTGTGAAATAGCAAAAGTCCAGGACCAACTTTCAAGGTTGAGCAAAGCACTGTAAATAATAACAATAGTAGTACAAATAAGATTTATTTGATGGGATTTCTCCTAGGTATGCGATGATAATAGATTTATGAAATAAGGCTTACATGCTCTGATAAGAGAAAACTTCAAATTCCAATAGAGTCTTTTCCAACTTGATTTCTTCAGATGTCTTGTATTACACAATCCATAATTCAAATCCAATATACCCAAAGTCCATTTTGCCCGGTAACTCTAAGAATTATAATCCAAAATATCTTAAAGGCATTAGAGTGGCAAGGAAATGCATCATGAAGGTGTTTCTTGTATCACTGAAATTAAGAGGACTATTTAAAAATAGTTTCTCAATTTCAGTAAATGTTTCACTGTTACTCTTTCCAAGTATATTGAACAATTATGATCAGAGGTAATCAAAACTTCTAGAGAAATGTGAATCTTAAATAATTTATCTAAACAGAAACTCCTTTACCAGTATGAAGAAAAGATTTTTCTTGGTTTCTTTTTTTGGGGGAAGAAATGACCATGACAGAACTATCTTAACAGGTTGGATAACAAATGATTTGGTAGGCAGTGCAAATCATTGGTTACCGTTTAGCTTACTGTAGTAACCATAGTATCCGGTTCCAAGACTATGAACTACCCAGTTCTTCTTAGAGAAAAGGAAAACTACAAAATGAAAATGGATAGACTGGAATAAATATACCTATATATTCACTTGCCTCTTAAGATTGCTTCCAACAAAGTGAGATAATTCCCCCTGATCAGATGACCTCCAGGTTTGGACAATAATTTCCATGATCCCCAACGATTGGTTTTACTGAACTGTAGTGCAAGAATTAGAAGCAACAACAATAATAGAGTTATAAATTCTCCTCATGTAGTCTATTGCTTTTTCCACATCAGATTGTTTTGATTTCTCTCTTCTAGTTTGACACATTTGTCATAGTCATATGATTTCTGGGTATGGTGGTGAGATATCCATCAAATTTTGGACTGTCTAATGTTTATGGCTCACAGGTGGGTGGTGTTTAACATACATACAACTTTATATCCAACTGAACCCAGCCCAACTCAACTAAGTGACTCTGGGTGGCTTACAATTATAAATACAATACTATTTAACTTCTATATAACTGGAATAACATTTATGCTGCATGTTCTTTATGCAGATAACATTATGACTGTCAGGCGTTATTCCATCTCCTCTGTGCCTTCACTTCTCAACAATAAACATCACAAAGGTGATAAGAGGAATCCTTTCAAGCCATCTCTTGAATTTAAGGGGTTAAACAAATCACCAGTCTTTACTACAGATGGACCATTATCCAACAAAGAAGACAAAGGTTTTGCAAAAATCTCGTCAATTAAAAACAGATCTTTCCAAGATCAAGTTTTCAAATGCAGGTAAGTTAGCTTACATGACAAAATGTTGAATAAGGTTCAGTTTTTAAAAAAACCTAATGATGATGATTTGAAAACATCTGGTAAGCAAGGTGACTAGAGTTCGGTTAGATCTATTTTTAAAAATATTTTGAATGGAAAGTCAATTTTGGATCAGCACATTGTTGAAAATTTCTGCCAACTCTACTTACAGTCTCTCAGCACCCTGGAGAAGTGCTGCCAAGTTTAGTAACAAAATGGTCTGATTATTGACAGACCAATTTCTGACTATGGGGGCATGGAGGTTGGTAGGCAGGTATCTTAGAGGCTGTTGGCTTGCAGGTCACTATCTAATAAGCATTTTTCTCTGGACTGGCTAACCTGACCCAAAACATATAGAACTGCTCTTCCGATCCTGAACATATTTCATAAAATTCCCTATCTTGCCTGACCAAGGAAGATATCCAATTTATTGAAACTATCCACGAACAGAGTATTTATTGCAGATTATTAAACTGATATGTAAAGTATAACACCATGTTGATGACTGTTGAATTGAACATGACCAGGATGGTTTTTGATTTTTTCTTAATTTTCCCAATGTATCATTTTCTAAGGGCTTTCCCATCCAAGGATTATCCAGTTGTAATTTTTACCAGACTTTACTGAACTTTTCAAGATCAGCCAAAGTTAGCTAATAATATAGTATTAGCTAATATTTTGGAAGACATATTTCCGAATGAGAATTATTTATAAGGCTGAGGTGCAGAACATAATGGCTCCATTGTGGAATATAATTATCATTCTGTGTGCAAGTGTATGTTGAGTACTTTCCTTACTGAAACAAGCATGTGGCCTGAAGCTGGAGGCACGGCATAGCATCAATGAAAGTTAAAAAAAACAACAGTTGGCATATTTCACTCAATGCTTTTATACAGAACTCTCATTTTCCACATGTTTTCTTTTTCCAAGCACTAGACCATCAAAAGCTTTCTACTGTCAGTTCTGAGGTGGGCTCCGTTTGCATAAATAAATCTAGTGTGTTGCATTGGTAGGTTTTTGCTCAAGAAATTAAAACAAGGCATCTTACTTAAAATCTTTTGCCTGCATTTCTTTTCCAGGGGGAAAGTAAAAGCTGTCAGTTTCTTGTTGTCGCCTTATTCAGGAAATCAAGATTCTTTCAAATGCTTACAAAGTGAGAACACAAAACAATTAAGCACCATTATTGAAAAGGACATGTGAACTGGCCGACTTTTTAGAAGAAACCTGTGCAGATTTGGTGTAGCACAGGGGTTGGGTTATTTCATGCAAAGTAGTTTGGCAAATACCTTCAGAGAATCACCCAAGCAAATAATGTTTCAGATCACTGGTTGACTTTTCTACCAGAAGACAAGAAAACATCTGACAGACACTATCCGGAGAGCTTTTGCAACCATGCTAAAAAAAAATCCAGTTAGTTAAAGGATTGCATTAAACAGCATTTAATTAGAACAACAGTTTCCTCTCTAGCTTTTTTTTTAAGTGCTTAGTCCTTCCATCTAACATTCAAGTCATAAATATTGACATATTAAAATAATATTGTTTATTAAGCTATATATTTTTAATTAACAATAGATACAACAAAAAAGTAAAATGCACAAAAACTATATGGAATAAAACCATTGGTTTCATAAATATATTCATATTATTCTATTCAAAACGTTTACACAGAAAAAAATGGAAAATTAACTATTTATGATATGTGCGTAATGGGAAACCTTGCAGAGAAAATATATGTCTTTCTAGCATTGTTAGATTATTATTTTTTTCAATCATAAAAATATGCCATATACTTTTCCTTTGTGCTCCATTGGTTTCCAAATGATACATAATTGAAGAGATACAAACGGCATAAATATGTGAATAAAATAACATCATTTTATTTTTCTTGCTTTGTATTCTTACCGGTATCTTATCCAGAAGATGCAACAGACATGTTCCTTATTTCAGGGAATAAAAATTTGGATATTTTGCCCATTACATCCGAAGTCATCTAATTTGGAGTCTGTTAATTCATTGTTTTACTGTATTGGTGTTATTGTTAGTAGCATTAATAATAGTATTCAATTCGATGACTAGTCATTCTATTTCTTTGTTCCATGACTGACTGTACTTTTTATCTGATTTTAAGCAATTGTAGACTATTTGTAAATTAGAACTATTGTTTTATTATTTTGTAAACAATATGGTTAATAAAACTGTGAAGATGCAAATCAGCCTTCCTCAGATTGATAACCTTGATTTAGTTTTAATGTTATTTAAATTTCTAGTCTGCATCTCAAAGGCGTTTTATTTGGCACTTCGAGGGTATTCTCTTGCCCAATATTCTCCCCTCAACAACAAACTTGCAAGGTAGCATTGGCTTTGAAAATAGTACAAAATTGTCCAGGCAGTTTCCAAGCTGACTGAAGTTAAGGTAAGTCTTAGTGGCCCCAGTTTAATGTACTCATCCCCGCCTGCCAAATATGGTACCTAGCAACACTATTCTTACCAGTGCATTCATTTCTCCCCCTGATGGAGGAAGAAGACAAGAAGAAGAAAGGGAGGAGGAGGAGGAGGAAGATGTGTTCTACAAAGCAGAGTCCAACTTTTCAAGGGTAGTAATTTCAAAACAGTCTCTAAGCTTCACAAAAGTCACAGGATTATTCTCAGAAAATAACTAGAGTGTCTAGAAAAAAACACAGAAGTGGTGGAAAGCATCCTGATTTGTGAAAAGGATGGCAGGAAACAATCTCATTGATTTGTCTTCTGGTAAATATATATTTTGCTATTATTTTTATCAGCCTCAGCAGATGTTTTGTGAAAGTGTCCATGTCACAGACAAAATTTGACTTGATCATTGGGCCACTAATTCTTACTGATTCAATTACATCTCAAGCTGTTTTTATTATAAAATAAAAATTTGTATTTCGTGGCAGGCAACATTCTAGCCAAGTATTAGAAATATAAACAATGCTACAGATCTCCTTTTTGTTTTGAACCTTGCCCAGTCATGTGTACTGCTTTTAAACCTCTATTTTCAAAACGTGGAAATAAGAGCTATGCCACCCATGATCTAAGTTGATTGATCCATGCATTAATTGGCTTATGTGATCATTATGCTATGAGCAAGAAAACAAAAACAGCTTCCATGAATAATTACAGTTTCAATGGACTCAGTATATCAGTGACTAGTGTTGCCCAAAGGTGGTTTCAGCAGGTTCTGACCAGTTCTGGAGAACCAATAGCAGAAATGTTGAGTAGTTCAGAGAACCGGTAAATACCACCTCTGACTGGCCCCACCCCCAATTCTCTGCCTCCCAAGTCCCAGCTGATTGGAAGAAAATGGGGATTTTGCAGTGACCTTCCCCTAGATGGGAAGGGAATGGGGATTTTACAGTATCCTTCCCCTGCCATGCCCACCAAGCCATGCTACGCCCACCAAGCCACACCCACAGAACTGGAAGTAAAAAAATTTGAATCCGACCACTGGTGTTGCCTGTTAATAGGCTGAAAATATATGACCATAACAGACTTGTTGTCTCGGAACTATACTTGGTTTCATCATTTAGTCTCCAGTTAGAATATCCAGGATGTTTCAAGGACAGGTAGAAAAAGTAACATTATACTTAGCTTTTATTTAAGCAACATGGCTGATTGATACAAGAACATGTAGCCTCATATGTTAGCCTTTGTTTGGTCACTAAAAATGCTAGTCATCACTAGCAGTGTACCTTGGAACACTCTCTATGCATCTATCCCCCATGTAGACTACACACATCAGTGCATCAGATAAATATCTCTTTCTAAACCACATTTCTTTTCACAACAATAAAAAAGAGGCTAATTTAATATCGCATATAAAACATTTATTGCCCAAATAGAAAAACCATAAATCATGAAAACACATTTATAATGCTGGCCATACAAAGAAACATCTTAAATTAGTAGATAATAAATCTGGTTGAGAAACATACTCCTCCCTTAATCAGCTGTAGACTACAGCCGCAGTTGTGGACTTGTGCTTTGATTTTATTTTTAGTGATGCAGGGTTAAATAAGGAAGTCAAAAAGCTATTAATAAAGTCAAAAACATTTCATCCATTTTCAGTGAAAAGATTTTTTTGGGTAGTTCCTTGATGTCTTCCTTTTGTCCTTATGAATATATTGTCAGATTAATTAGAGGGCTAGGGAAAACCTGTAGCTGCGGACTAAACTATTTTTCTTCCCAAATTCTTAACAAAGAAGATGCCTTATCCTTTATTTATGTATATCTTGGAGTATGTGGACATAAGAGGAGGAGAGGATAGGGGCAGCTGCAATAAGATGGGATTTCATCACAATTATATGCATCATTAAGTCATAACATAGGTAAAAAATAGGGTTTGAAATTTGCACAGAGTTCTTGGAATGCATGTTTCCTAACTTACTTACTTTGGTCAATGTCTTTAGGTGAAAATATTGTAAAATATAAATATTGTCCCACAGGACTGAGGGACAGACCATTTCTTCTGTTCCAAAATGAGTATCAGGGCCTACACAGACAAAACAGTTATATCCACACTAAACAAAGATAGCAGATTCTGGAGGACTTTGAAACCATATGTGAATATAAAACTACAAATAAATGAGAGACATATTGTTCAGAGGCCAGGAATTGGGAACAGTTGAACTTGTTCATATGAACTGTTGTGTTAACTGACTTCCACAATGTTTTTGTTTTTGCAATTTAACATATCAGAGAAAAAGCACTACAAAATATGCTGACTGGCTATGACTCCCGTGTCATAGATGAGGTAATGTTATACTCCTACATAACACAAGTCAATACTATGACCATAATAATATTGACATTTGTTTTGTTATTGCTACCAGTGAAACAAAGACACGTCAATCTTAAAACACATACTGGATCACTGGACATTGAATAAAGGTTCCAAGGGGACAGCAATGAAATATAATAACATAGGACACAGAAGTACTCTAAAGTGAACATTAAAACAAGTTACAAAAATTAGATCTGACATTCCTGATCTGTGGTGTCTCTGCAGCTGGCCTGTGTCTTCTTTGTATGAAATTGTATGGATTTTGGTTTGGCTGCTGGTCACCATGGAGACTTGCATAGGTCTCTGCATCATGCAGTTTGTCTGTAAAGACATGTATGTTACTTTGGTGATAAGCCATTACAATCATGGCCTGGTGGCAATAGTTACTGTACATCATGAGCCACTTAATGCTTAGAAATTGGGTTGAATTTAAAACTATAGTTTAAACTTTAAACTTTATAGTACAGTATAGATAAACCATCTGCTGCGCAGCACAGTGCTACATGACAGGATGTCTCCCCAAATTTTTCTTTCATAGAATCATAAAAAATCACATACAATTGATAGCCTCATGTGCTCTGCTATAAATACTTAGAAAGGATTCTCAGAGGTTCAATAAGGTAAAGATAAAGGTTCCCCTGCGCATGATGCTAGTCGTTTCCAGCTCTAGGGATGGTGCTCATCTCCGTTTCTAAGCCAAAGAGCCAGCGCTGTCTGAAGACATCTCCGTGGTCCTGTGGCCAGCATCACTCAATGTCGAAGGTGCACGGAGTGCTGTTACCTTCCCACAAAAGTGGTCCCTATTTTTCTACTTGCATTTTTTACATGCTTTTGAACTGCTAGGTTAGCAGAAGCTGGGACAAGAAACGGGTGCTCTCCCCATTACGTGCCGCTAGGGATTCGAACTGCTGAACTGCCAAGCTTCTGATTGACAAGCTCAGTGTCTTATCTACTGAGCCACCGCGTCCCAGAGCTTGAATAGAAGATGCCAAATGCAATTTTTCAACGTTACACAAAGAAAAAATTAAATGCATAAGAAGTGACTATTTAATTATATTCAGTTATTTTACTTAAGCTTATGGTTAGATTAAATTACATCAAAACATTTTAGTCTTATTTTTCTAAAGCAGTGTTTCTCAACGTTAGCAATTTTAAGAAGTATGGACTTCAACTCCCTGAATTCCAACCTGGTGACAACAAAATCAAACAAATATTTAAATCATAATTCAGTTAATACAAAACAATTGCATTCCTAATGCACAACCTCAAAACTAAGTTTTGAAGGGGACCTTAGAATGAACATGATTATAAAACTAAAAGTCAGAAAAACTAATTCAACTTTCTCCCCTCTTATTCACAATTCACCATTATCCCAAAGGTGCTTTTTAAAGCAGCAACTGGACTTAACTGGACTGGTTATTCTTTGAAGATGTTTCACTTCTCATCCAAGAAGCTTCTTCAGCTCTGACTGGACATGGAGAACGGAAGGATTTCTTCTCCTTGCAGACAGCTGGTCATTTGCATTCTTTTAGTAAGTCATTAAGACCACCTGGAGGTTTATCTGTGTCGTCAGAGTCACCTGAGTGAGGCAAATGGGTGTGGAGCTTTTGGATGAAACATTTTCAAAGAAAAACCATAAAGTGCAGCTGCCTCTTGAAAAAGCACCTTTGGGACAATCATGACCTGGATGATTGAGAATCTGCATAGACAAATTCACCATTACCTTAATTCCATTGAAATGGTGTGTTAACATTGGTGTGGTTTTCTATGGGTCTATCTGCATATTTCATCGGGTGTGATTCAAGGTGTTGGTTACTATCTTTAAAGTGCTCCATGGCTTAGGACCGGGGTACTTACGAGATTCCCTTCTGCCACCAAGAGCCTCCCACCGCCAGCACGCTCCCATAGAGAGGGTCTCCTCATGGTGCCGTTGGCTAGACAATGTCGACTGACGACACCCAGGGGAAGAGCCTTCTCCGTGGGAGCACCTGTCCTCTGGAACAAATTGCCCCCGGAATTAAGAACTATCCCTGACTTACGCACCTTCCGCCGTGGTCTCATAACCTTTTTCTTCCAACAAGCCGGGCTGGCATAAAACATGATTTTTAAATTTAAATTTTTATTAATGTTAATCAGGGTTAGTTTGGGTTTTTCCCCACGTTTCGGCCAAAGTTTAATATATCTTTTAAAAACTTTTTTAAAACGTTTATATATTTGTTTTTTATTCTGGCTGTACACCGCCCTGAGTCCTTTGGGAGTAGGGCGGGGGGGGGGGGAAACCCAATAAAACTCAAAAAACTCAAAACTCCATTTCTCCTCTTGGTTCACTGTCTTGAATATGAGTGATGTGAGAACCTGTTGCAGAAATGTAAGCATTCTGCTGCCATTGGATGATGATAAGACACAGAGTGGTGGGGAAATGGCTATTATATCCTGTGAAGAGGAGATGGAAATGAATGACTTTATGGTCCTAATCTCATTAGTGTACCTTTCATCTTATTACCTGTTAAATCCTTTGCTCTTGATTCGGGCCTTCCTTTAACATTGGTGTGGTTTTCTATGGGTCTATCTGCATATTTCATTGCTACAATAGGAGGCAACTCCTTGTCTGAATTCAGTGGGAGATCTTTAAAGAAAAGACAAAAAGAAATGCTAGAAAATGTGCAGTTTGAAATTGTCCATTTCAGTCAGTCATGGTCTCCGCAAGGATGGCGTTCCCAGCATCCTGTCAGCATCCCAAGGCCAATGAGCTTGCATTGTACAGTATTCAAATGCCCTCTGTCATCTCTACAACTCCTGAGATTACCTCCTAAACTGGCTAATACTTTCATTTGATACATGAGTGGTACAGTGTTGGATACATAAACCATGGCATCAGAATTTGGGTATCAAAAAGAGAAAACAAATAAAATAAAATAATACATTTATTTTCGTTTCCTGTACCTTGTGAGAAAGAGTTTTGCATGCCATCAGCCGTGCAATCTTGAGACAATTGAGAAGATTCGTGGTTGAGGCCAACATCTTCACTTGGTCTTCCCATGATCTCATTCTCAGTTGCAATTGTATTTTGGACCAGAAAATAAGTGTGCATTTTCCCTTTGCCCTTTACATCAATTTCTCCTCTTTCCTTAATATCAAATTTCTTTTCTTTGAGGCATCTGAAGCATAAAAGTAATAATGGATGGTGTTTGTTGTTTTTTTACTACAATAAATCAGTAATCAAACTTTCTGCAAATAGTTGATAGAAAATACTATAGTTTTATAGAAATTGAAAAGTTCTATGGAAATAGGTTTTTACACACACACACACACAGTATTATTGTTCCAGAAAATTTAGATCTTAATGGTTGTCTTTACTAAAGCAATGGCAATATTGACAATCACCATTACTACACAACTGACCATTTTATTGGATGGCTTTATTGGTAAAACTGATACAGTAATATCTGCTATAATTCCAGGTGCAAGAAATGAATCGGAAAAATAGAGAGAAGCTATACTTATATGCTCACTCATTCTTGTTGGGGGAATCTTTGTATCACCATATTACTCTCGGTCTCCTGTTTTTAATGTCATAGTAAGTTTAGCAGAATGTAATTTTTAGTGTTAGTTTCCAGAGTTACTATACCAAATTAAAAACTAAGTTGCATTTTTCTTTAGATTAATGCCGATTTAAAAGTTAGGAAAACAGAAATTGGTTTTTTTTTTTTAAAGCCTCAAAGAATTTTGAAGATGCCTTTAAAAGAGAGGAGAAGAGAGAAGAGTTGAGTTTTGTTTATAATTTTATTTTACGGATACATGGGAGGAAGAGAATTATTCTATCCTTTGGACAAGTACAAGGAATTAAATCTAGACAGTTAAAATGTGAATACACCATATTATTTTAAAATGAATTGTCGTTAATTTCTTTAAAGACAATTTAAAGCATTTGTATAAAACACTCCATGAAATAATGTATATTATCCCTAATTTTATTATTTAACTGTAAAACCATTTTCCCTAATCCAATCCAGTTCGTAAAGCAATGGTTTAAGAACAATAACATTACTCACTGATAAACACTGCCACTGAGGTGGATTTTGTTTGGCACTCCATGGCTCTCCATCCGGGATGCTATATTCACTGTATCTCCAAACAAACAGTAACGTGGCATTTTTTCTCCAACAACCCCTGCAAGGACAGACCCTGTGTGGATCCCAACCCTAATCTGAACAAGAGTTCAAAATAATAATTAAGAAAAAAAAAACACCACACACACAAACAAACAATTTACTGCTGGATCTATTTGCTCTTTTTTTAAAAATCACAGAATCATAGGGCGGGAAGTGACCTTGGAGGTCTTCTAGTCCAACCCCTTCTCAAGGCCTTATACCATACTGGTCAAATGGCTGTCCAATCTATTCTTGAAAATCTCCAGCAATGGACCACCCACAACTCTAGGAGGCAATCTATTCCATTGATTAATTGTCTCATGGTCAGGAAATTTCTCCTTAGGTATAGGTTGGAACTCTCTTTAACAAGCTTTAACCCATTACTTCTCATCCTGCCCTTAGGTACTTTGGAGAATAAATCGACTCTCCCCACCACCACCAACAGCCTCACAAGTACCCAAAGACAGCTATAATGTCATCCCAATCCTTCTCTTCAATAGGTTAGATCTACCTAGTTACCTTAATTAAGTTACCTTAATTGTCCACCATATGGACAATTGCCTCCATACCCTTTATTATTTTTTGTGCTCTTCTCTGTAGTCTTTCTAGGGTCTCAGCCTCTTTTTTCCCCCTATATCATGGTGACCAGAACTAGGCACGGTAGTCCAGGAATTGCTTCACTAATGCTGTACAAAGTGATACTATCACTTCTCATGATTTTAATGCTATTTGATTTTAATGCTATCTGTTGATGCTGTCTTAATTTAAACAAAAATCATGTCTTTTTGTATTTCTGTTTTCTACTCACTTGAATAGGATTTTCAGAAACAGGGTTTTTTATGTCTTTGGCTGCTATGATCATTCCCAGAGCAAAGTTGGCAACCCGTTCAGCGTGGGTTGATACAGGGACAGGGACACCCCCTACAACCATGTAGGCATCTCCTATGGTTTCAACCTAAACAAAACAAATAGACAGCATCCTTTATTTCAAAGGGCCATGTTGAGTTTCATTAAACATATTATTTACAGCCAGATTGAAGATGGAACTGCTCAGACTTTCTTTTTCTACAAATGGAAAGAAACAGATTGCTGTAGAGGTTCTCTCACAAATTGCAAGTGAGGTTTCATGTAGCAAGATGAAACTTCCTGGCATTGCAAAAGGAGACATAGACTTTATTTGTTCTCTTACATTGTTTTTAATATGATATTTTATCAGCATGGAATTCTCACATTTTAAATATGAATTATCTCACCGTGCATTCGTGTTTTACTAAAAAATTATATAAATATGTTAGCATATGTTGGGAGTCCTTGGTACTCTCTGAGCTTGGTTGCATGTTTGGTGTTAATCCCTGATTATCTGGTTGTTGGTTGCCAGAAAGGATTGTTTACTTCTTAGCTTTTATATTATCTCTTTTGAATGGTATAAATGTGGTTTGTCTCTTATTTATTTTATTAGCATACAAACAATCAAGCAGAAAATAACATCCTAATCAAGGAACTACCAACAAGAAGTTCTCACACCAACACTGCCAGGTCTGTGTAGTTTGTTTACTTGTGCAAACACTTTATATTTTAGTTTATGCTTTACTTTTCAGAGATTGTTGGGAACCTGTAAGCAAATTCAGATAAATTCTGAATTTGCTGATAAATCAGAATAGGGTTACAAAGGAGCACATCTCTATTCCTTTCTCCCCATAATATCACTTTCAGGATATCAACTGAAAATACCTTGTAGACATCATGTACTGTGGTTAGCCTGTCAAATCGTAGATACATTGCATTTAACATGAGCACTATCTGAATAGGCTCACACTGAGCACAAATGTTGGTAAAAGTCACAACATCACTGAATAATATAGTACATTCTTTGAATTCTCCTATAGTTAAAGAGGAAAAAGAAGAGAGGGGAGTTTTAGAAATCATGTCTAGTTTAATCATCATCATCATCATCATCATCATCATCATCTTTATTGTCATTGTAATAAAATTACAATGAAATTGGTTTGAGCGTTGTGCTAACATTTGCATCAGGTGGAATATAGACAGCAGTGATAACTATAACAGAAATCTCTCTAGGTAAATAAAATGGCTGACAAATGACAGTTGAGAATTCCACGTCTGCAGAGCAGTGTGTATAAGCAACTCTACTGTTAGTACACCAGTTATTATGTGTGTAAATACAGTCCTCCACCTTTGCTTTTACCAGAGTTGTTGTTTCTGTCAAAGCGGTGTGTGGTGCGGTTAGTTAGCTCCACAGATGCATCCGGTACAAGTGGATGAAGCCAGGTCTCTGTGATGATCATCACACAGCAGTCACGAATGAGCTTATTCGCTGCCATCCATAGCTCTAGTTCATCAGTTTTTTGGACAAAGGATCTAGAGTTGGTTAGGAAATGCTTGGTAATGCTGGTCTTTGAGGCTGCTTCCGTAACCAACCTAGCAAACCTGCTCTGCATCCCCACTTCTGCTTCGGCTCTCTTCGCTGTCTCCTAGGCCAAACAACGATCCATAGAGAGCCTGGCAGTCTTACTATGTCACTCGGTATATTATGAGACTGCTGGAAGTCGCTGGTAATATCGAGTCGACTAGAAGATCCAATCTTTAATAATAACTTAATAACTCCCTGCGGGTATAGACTAGTTTTTACCTAACTCTACTGTGACACTAGGAGCTCAAAGCCGCAGCGCCTAAGCGCGCCGCCATCTTTAAATTGATTACAAAACTTACCTACTGCATAAATGTATTAACATACTAAGTATTTTAGTATATATTTATAAAAAATTAATTATAATTTTTTTTCCAAAATATATTAATCCAGCTTCTTTATTACATTGAAAATAGGATCATCCAACAAAATGGGCAAGTGATAAAATTCATAAAAATCTGGAAAAAAAATTCAAAATACTGTGTTATATTAAAAAAAAATTCTAACTAATGCTCCAGTAGATTCAACATAAAAAAATACCAGCTTTACAAAAAAAGCTATGCATTCTGTAAGAAAGCCTAAATATACGGACCTCCGCTCCTTCCGTCAACAATTAAAGACCCATCTTTTCCAGCAGGCCGGCCTGGCCTAACCTAATCTACTGTACCAGCCTAGTTGTAGTAAATATTACCTAATCGGGTTTTTACGTTATAAATTTAAACGAGATATTTTAACACAGGGTAAAACATTTAATTTAGTTTTATTATTTATAATTGTTATATATGTATATGCTCTTAAATTCTTGTACACCGCCCCGAGTCTCTTTGGAGAGAGGGGGCGATCAATAAATTCAAATAAATAAATAAATAAATCACATCAATTGTAGTTTGCTGGAAATGTTAAGCAAGGCTTTTAACTCCCACTGTGTGAAGTTCGAAGTGACAGAAAGGAGCATTCTTAGAGTGAAGGCCATAGGATTTTAAAACCAAAATTACTGGCAGGAAAAATAAATCAGTACTGAGATGGAATCAATATATCAAATTTCTTTGATAGCAGTGTATTTTTTTTTTTGATGGGAGGAGAGGACTTAACATAGCTTTACTCAATGCCAGAGATGGATTGCAAATATTTTTACTATCGGTTTGCGTGCACTCCCATGCACGTGCAACGCACATGCACAGAAGCGTCTAGGCAGGTGAGTGGGGCCTCTCACCACTGCTACTACTGGTTTGGCCAAACCGAGCCAAACTGGGAGCAACCCACCATTGCTCAAGGCCCATACATTTTGAAGATGAAAACATTTCTGTGCTGGCTGTAAATTGTCCTTAAATGTCTACCACTGATTCCAAGCAACAGATACCATAGTAATTACTGATCACAGTCTTGCACATATCAAAACTTGTCTCTATCTCATTGCATTCACCTGCCTCAACTCGTTTCCCCTCTTTGAGCTGGTTGGCAACATGCTTAGGCAGCATGGCATACAGGAGGGCTTCTGTTTTCTTCCTTTCTTCCTCCAGGTGTTTAGACAGGATCCGCAGCTCCTCTTTTTTCCTCTCCAGCTGATTGGAGAGCTCCATCTCGGCCAACCGCTGTTGGTTGAGCAAGATCAAATCTCTAGTGACATCATGGGGAGCTATGTCAGAAATGTGCATGTGTCTTTCCTCCAACTCATGCAATGTACGCAACAGAGGAGAACAAAGGTACAGCATGCACTGAACAGACTCCATCCAGATCATCTGCCCTGGTAAAAACAAATGAATAATGATGGGCAGGCATTAAATATTGAATATATTAAATTCTTCCCAATCTGACCCATCCAGAACCCAAAACAACCACAACCCATTTACTGGGAAGGCAATCAAAAGCCAAGGCAACACTGTCATATAATGGCCATAATATTCTTTTCCAACAGCCGCCCAAATTTAGGCAGAGACACCAAATTGCCACTGATATGCAAGGTGCCTTTGTGCAAAAAGTTTTTTTTCCATCAAAAGGCCAAGTCACCTGGCAGCTATGGCTTCTTGGCACTTCATTCTCACTTTTTTTTTCTATAATGCACGTGCAAATGCACAGAATACTCACTAGGTGGGCATTTTACCACCCTGCAATGGGGCACTCTCACAATTTGTCCACCTGGGACATGGTTATTTTCTGCACTGTGAAATTTGCATACTTGCTGGTGGCAGCCATGCATCAACATAATGTGTACCATTGATCTATATTCTTATCAGAAAAGCCAGTCAGGGTTTGCCTATGGGGAAAAGGATCAGGAAGGAGGCCAGATTCTCCATAATATAAAATGTTTGTATTCAGAGATTTTATATTTTATGGAAAAGCCGCTACCATTTGTAATAAAGCAACTCAGCCCAGGGAAACAGAAGTGTAACTTTAGAGAGAAATAGTGTTTTTCCCATGACATAGTTATCTCTTCAGTGGGTTATTGCCTAATAGCTATCGAGAAATGGGAAAACTACCTCTTAGTTCTAACATAGGACGCTGCTTCCAAGAATCTGGCATCATTTCTCTCTTGGTCCGGAAAACAAATTGGCTGTTGATAAATCTCTGAACACTGGAGATGGTAAATTTCACTTCAGGGCGTACAATGGTGAAGTACTGATTGAGACGGATGCCCAATATTTGAAGGCCAGGCACAATCTTTTGGATGCTAACCCCAGCTTGTTTCACTCTGAGCTTTAAAAAGAAAAGAAAACAGGATTTTTGCTTATACTTTCCCTATTTTTATTCCACTGTCAATAGAATTTCATTTTATAAACCTTTTATAAACCATGTAGCTTTCTATAATTGTTACTAATTGGATAAATTGTCCAAAACTGTTGGATTTTATTATCGGTGTTATCATTGCCATCTTCATCCTTACATCCAATCATCTACAACCAAAGGACTCATTTCTTCCTTGAATCCCTACAGAAGGGATGAGCCAGTGGGCAGACCTAATTAACTGCTCTATATGCATGTTGCCTAGCAGCAGGCTGAACTAAAGATGTTTGCGCAGGACTTCTTCCATAGTCAATTGCAGGGCAGGCAAGCATGAAGCAAATAACAGGTTCATCATGACATCATCACAGTTAATGATGCAACATATGTACTTGCATCAAGCATCATAAAGCAAATGCATGACAGATTCTTTCATTTGAAGATGTCAGGATGCATGTAATATATTGATTTCTGTATACTTTGTTATGCCTGTCTAATGCCCTTCTGTGCATATATGTAAAAAATTACCATTGCTGTTTTAGGATATTGTGTGCTGTAGATAATTTGTGTAGATAAACATATTTTCTTTATTGTGATATCAGATGCTGTTTGAATTGGCTCTCCCTGTTTTGAATCTGCTGCTTGGTTTATTACTGTGTAAAATAAAGTCTGCCTACTTTGAATTTAAGGGATCCAACCTGCTTACACATATATTCTTGTAATGAAAATAACTCTACAGCTGTTTTCTTAATCTTTCCTTCATTCTATAAGTGTTTTCTTCACCTTTCTCTATCCTTTATCTTGCATTCTGCAAGACCACATCACCATGTTATGCATAACTATTAAGTTGCATTAGTGTGGTAAAATGTAAACTAGACACGTGTATGTATGCATGCATGCACACACTCTAGTGGATAATCTGGCAACACAAATAGAAATGGGATGAATGAATAAGGATTATTATCCCAGAATAAGTAATCTTGAAAACAAGCTTGTAGTTCTCAGTAATAAATAATATAGATAGATGATGAATGGATGGATGGATGGATGGATGGATGGATGGATAGAAGAAAGAAAGAAAGAAAGAAAGAAGGGAAGGAGGGAAGGAAGGAAGGAGAAGGAAAGAAGGAAGGAAGAGAAAGAAAGAAAGGAGGGAGAGAGGGAGGGAGGGAGGGAGGGAGGGAGAAAGACAGACAGACTTTAGATTAAATCTTTAGAAGCATTGTCATGGCATGAAGGAGTGCAATTGTACCATCCATCTGTGATACATTAATACAATTGTACTAATTCTTCCAGGGTTATATGGTCCCCAAATCTGTGTCAACTATTCATTTATATGGGAGAAAATCCCATTTATTTATGGAAAGACATACATGCACTTCAAAACAATCCAATGTTGATTTTCTTACATGTTCATCAAAAACAATATGGAAGGGAAGCCCAATGCAAAATGTCTTTGGGTCAATCCAGAGAGTCCTAGGATAGACAGGATCAAATCCTTTAAGAAGTCGACCTGCAATATGAAAAAGAGATATTTTCATTGTCATTTTAAGTCATTGACAGAATCAGCAGCCGCCTAGTGCTTGTTATTTATATATAAATATTCATTTATCCTAGTCACTCCTGTCTTTCAAAAAACCAGGTCTGCCGATGTGGAGATTTTTTTAAAATGTATATGAATATGGTACAGTTTCAAGCACTGAAATACTGAAATACTATTTATTCTAACATTAGGTTTGAATTGGAGCATTAAAAGAAAAACATACATAATTTGGCTGATATGGAAGACAAAGAGCCTGCAAAAATGAACATACAGCACATCCCTTTAGCTTTTTGAACATCAGCAGTCATATTATTTATTTCTTTAAATATCTCATCCCCTGCCCTATTGGGCTTGTACTACCAACAATTCACATTTAAAAAATAAAATTGATTGATTATATAATCAGAATTCAGGATCAGTGATGGATTTCCCTGTAAAATGCTTTCAGTTTAGTTTTTAAATGGAAACTATTAAAAAAAACTAGAGGGATGTGATGGTTCAGTGGTGAAAGATATTGACCTTGTCAGCTGGGGAGCTGACATCCTGGGTTCAAGGGTATTAACCTAGCAGTTTGAAACCATGCAAATGCATGTAGATTAATAGGTACCACTTTGGTGGGAAGCTAACAGCATTCCATACACCTTTGGCATACATCCATGCTGGTCACTTGACTTTGGAAATTGTCTTTGGATAACACTGGCTCCCTCAGCCAAGAAACTAGCTTCCTAGAGTTGGACATGACTGACAGGGTAACCTTTACCTTTATTTATTAAAAAAAACAAATGACATTATAGCCAACCCATTTACCTTTTCCTATTGTCACAATTCCTCTGATTGTTTCCCAGTGGCTCCTTTTGGCACTTGTTTTATCTCTGATCTTATTCATGGTTCTTTCAAGTTCCTGTGGAATACATCAAAAGCAATTACAAAAGTTTTAAACACATTTTTAAACTAAGAAATTAACTATTTCTTAACGAAAGAGTAATGTAATTGTGAAACACTATTACAATTTAAAATGCCATGCTTCATATTTGTAACTACTTGAAATAAGTACAAATATGCCTCATTATTTCAAAAAAGTGAATCGCTTTTGAATGTACTTAACCATGTATACCAGTGGTAGTCAACCTGGTCTCTACCGCCCACGAATGGGCATTCCAGCTTTCATGGTGGGCGATAGGGGTTTTGTCCAATACTGAAACACTTTCCTTTTTTTAATTTAATTGATTTCTGTACTTTATAAATCACCATTACCGTGGAACTGGTGGGTGGTTAAATTTTTTTACTAGTAACAGAGATACAAAAGTGGGTGGTAGGTATAAAAAGGTTGACTATCCCTGATGTATACCTTCAGATTTGTAGGCATGCATATTTGATAATTCAGCTCTGTCCATTTCCTGCAGATACCCCTGCTCCTGTCCAAATGCCATCGCAATTACAAATACATTTTTCAGAGTTGGTATGTATAAATTGATGCTTTTGTATATTCCAAAATATATGCATATACATTCATTGATATTTCTGCACCAAAAAAGCACCTATTCCTTAAAGTCAAGGTGACTGGAATAGAGCTGAGGTCAGATGCCTTTCCTAAAACCTACGTGCACAACATATTCATTCTCCGAATTCTCTGAACTTTCCTGAGAAAGATCTGCTGCTAGCTAGGCTTGAACTCTCAATCTTCAGAGTGGGAAGCAAATGTCTTCACCACTAGGCTACCACACCACTCAGGGGAAAAAAGCATTATAGTACCTCTTTATTCAGTCTTCTTTCTGCCTGAGATCCAGAATTTGGAAGGTAATGTGAGGAAGAGAACTTGTTTCTTCTTTTGTAGGAAAATACTGGGTTTTGTGTTACAAGAAATACAATGTGTTCTTTTTTTCCTGTTCTTTCTTCTTCTTCTGTCTGGTTGACAATTTCCATTGAAATTTCAGTATTGAAAAAGTCCAAAGCTGCTGCACCAATGATTCCTAAATCCAAAGAGAGAGAAAAATCTAGGTAATATTACACATGTTTATGTAATATTATCTTTAGCTATCTACTCAAGCAACGTGTGTTTCCTTATACAGTGAGTCGGTCAACAACTACAATCTCAATTGTCAGCCTTAATAAACAGCCTTAATTTTATTTCAAACAAATATAAGTTTAATTGGTTCAAATCTCATACAGCTCTGGTGCTCATTAGGTTACTTTGATTCCACCTCTATCCCTCAGATTGGTAGTAGTGGAAATTGTGAACTAAGAAAAATGGGGGGAAATGTAATATTTTAAAAATATTCATTAATTCATTAATTATTTGGCTGTTGTTGTTGTTGTCATCTTCATCTGCCCTTCAACATTTTTGCAAGGCAAAGCATTATCGAATAAAAAATTGAAAATACATTTTATTGAAAATACAATAAAAGAAAAGTTGCTATAGATTACCAACAATAAATTTTTTATCGTGTCCTGTTGTTGCCATACAAACTTCCCAAAGGAGAGAATTGTTCAATAGAGCATGAGGATGGTTAATGCCACCATCATCATCTTATGTTAAACAGATCCAATGATCTACATTTCAAAGCCCATATTAAACACATGCACTTACCTGGAACTATGTGGCATAAGCCTCTTCTGTCTGAATAATAATGTAAATACATTGACCCATCTTCATTCTTTTCTACCCTAAAGGAAGGAGCATTCATCTCCTGAAAAACACTCAAAAGGAATAATATTAGACTTGCTGCAGAGAAAGGTATAAAGATATAAAGAAGTGACTTCTGATATTCTTCAGAGCAATTATAAGTACAATTCTATTTTAACCTCTCTCTTTAAAGTTACATCATGACTCTCTTCTTTCTATAATATATCATGTCTAATGATCAAACCCATAAATCAAGTTTTGTGTTGTTTTCCATTTTTACAGTACACAAAATGTCTGTAAGGGGTTTCCAAGCACTACAAAATATAGAGATTGTCCTTTTTCGCATAAAAGAAGTCAATTTGTTCATCTTAGCAAGTTTTGCCAGTTCATCAACCATTCCTCCATGGCCCACATGCATGTTTTAATAACTTATATCATAGTAAGAGACATGTTGCAATGGTTGCTCATTTTGAGGCATCAGAAATCTGCTCCTTAATACTCATTGCAATATGGAAACATTGCAACACCTTTCTACATGTCCATCATCTTTCTAATATATCAGATTAATTTTCATCTAATCAAGTATCACACACCAACTTCTAGAGGCTCCCTTTCTCACTGCATACTAAAATTATTATTCTTTTTAATTGGGAGCCCCAATGGTGGAAGTGCCTTCAGGGATTCTACAACTGTCTTTCTATTCTTTCTGTCAAACAACTTGCTACTTGTCATACTTTTGATAAACATCACCGTCTTTATGCATTGTGGGAATTTAATGCCTTCCTGTCTGTTGCACTCTTAGGAAAAATCTATCATCTGAAGCTGGCATTTAATGCAAAGTAAGGGAGACTAGTATCCCCCTGATGTTTTCCAAATCCAGATAGAATCTCCAAAGATGAATCTTTCTTAGGATTACAACAGAAGTGCCTCGATTCTAATGATAGTAAGGTCACAATAATAAAAAAAAATATTACCAGTTGTCTGACAGAAACAATTTGATTTGATAAAAACATGCATACGGGTATTTAAAATGGGAATCAGATTTTATCAATCAACTAAAGCAGAGGTCTGCAAAGTCGGCTCTTTTAAGACTGGTAGACTTCAACTCCCAGAGTTCCCCAGCCAGCATAGCTGGCTGGGGAATTCTGGGAGTTGAAGTCCACCAGTCTTAAAAGAGCCGACTTTGCAGACCCCTGAACTAAAGCATCAGAATTCATAAAATATATATATGTATATGCACACAGACACCCATCCATCCATCCACACACATTCACACACACACACATACATCATAATTTTCCTATCTTGTTACTGAGAAGATGAGTGAGTTCATAATGAAGAATCAGAGTTCTCTGCTATTCTGATAGAATTCATTCCACTTGCCTGGTAAGACAGACTGAGGTAACCGTGTAATGCATCCAGGTTTTCTATAAATTCATACAGATTTCCTCCCAGCGTTCTCAGCATATGGTCATAACCTGACTGTTTACAGAATTCAAAGAAATATTCTCCAAATTGTTTTAGGACCATATCTGGGGACACATCTAAGAAAATAAATATATGTTACAATATTACATGTTCATGTTTCAAGATTAGAAACCAGTTAATTCAGGTTAATTCAGAGCCCTTCCACATGTTCCCCCAATTTTTCAGAAGCAGTTTGATGCACACCCATAATTTACTTTTTCTGATCTCCAGACATTGAAAACACAGGGAGCACGTTATGCCAATTGGATATGCCATATGCACACAAACACATACCATACAATACACGCAGAGAGAGGGGAGGGAGAGGGAGAGATTTTCCTTTCAATCTATGTGCATTTGTTCAATTCTCCATATCTGAAATCAGAGGAAGCTTCTTTGTGGCCTCAATTTGCCTGCATTGAAAACACAATGCTTTGTAATGTGAGAGAAAAATGTCAGCATTTCAGGAACATGTAACTGGGTCCTATTCCTGATAGCTCTAGCTTGTAACAATGGTCAAGGGTTACAATAGGGTAAATGGGAAGATACATTTTTTTAAAAATACTTCCACAAAATGATAGTGGTGGTGGTTATGATGAAGATGATGATGATGATGAAGTTGATGTTGATCAATAATGCCTGGTTCTTGGCATTAATTCAAAGAAATACATACCTAACATTTGGCATGCCTTGTCAATTAGCTGCATTGTGATCTCATCTTTATAAACTTCAAAAGTAAAAAAAGTATCCTGCACTCCAGTTTGGATTCTATAGCAAAAAGGCAAAACAATATTGATTTTATATTGCAAGTACTAATTCTATCTTCTTTGTTGAGCAGTGTAACAACACAGACAATATTCAGTGTTATATACAGCATTAGCTTAAACATAGGCAATATACACTAATATACAATATTATATTAATATTATTTATGAAACCATCAAAGCAATGACATCATAACCTAATTATTGATGACCCATTCATTATATAATGATAGAATATGTTTTCTTCAGAATCTACTATTCAGTATATTTTTATCAGTCTGTGGAATATAACTGAAGTTCACTATCAGTCAGAGGACTGTTTTTGTAAAAGCATTCAACAAGCAAAAGAATGGTGACAAGAGAGGTTTGGATTTTTTTTAAAAGAAAGAAATCCATTCTAATAGAAAAAAAAAATTGGCAAGCTGGAGAGAAAAGGTCTGGTACAGAGAAAGTGGCATTTGTAGGCTTCCCACCACACCTCTCTGATGAACAATAAAACTTTGGGCCAATGCTCATATTTAGAATTCTGAAAGCTAAGCTGAACTCCCTATTGGGAAGTCCAGCACGGAAGCATCAATTCAACAAAACAAGAGAGATAGTTAAAGCTAGTTTCATTATACAGAGTTTATTGAAGTGATCAATCTCATTAGCAGGCATTTCATGCGATTGTCATAAAGTCTATTCCACTAGAGGTAGTCCTTGGTTAATGATGATAATTGGGGGCCAGAATTTCCATTGCTAAGCAATATGATCATAACTTGCAACATCAAATGATTGCACTTAGCAACAGCAATCCCAGCACTTCTGTTTGTCATTGTTAAGCAAGCATCGTGGTTCATTAAGTGAGCTCAGATGATTTACAAACTGATAACGTATGGTGTGAAGAATGGCATGAGAACAGTTGTGGCTGCTGCTGAGCAAGATTGGTTGTGAGTGACTTACTGGAGCAACTCACAACTTTCTCTGCTGATTTCCCCATTGACAACATGTGACAAAGTGACGCAACCACTAAGTGCAGGCTGATTGTCCAGATTGTGTTTTCAAATGACTAGAGGGCTGCTGGGATGGCTAGTATTTTGGGGACCAGTTGTAAATACCACTAGTCCAGCACTGTTGTAACTTTGAACAGTTGTTGAGCCAGTTGTCAAATGAAGACTACCTGTACATAATCATCTTCTCAGGGTTTTTCACATATGGAACTGAAGTTGCACCACTGTAGTTGTTTGTAAAAATTCCCCAAAGCAACAGAAAAGCAGTGAATCCTTCACATGCTTTATTTGAAACTACATAACTTGATTCATTGCTTCAAAATAGATTCCTACTTTAGTCTAGAACTGCAAATGAGCATTTAGAAAACAAAACAAAACAAAAAAGCAATGTTGTAAATATTGCCAAGGAGGGTGAGAAAGCAAACTTGGAGCCTGGGTTACTTCATGGGCTCCCTCATTATTTCCTTTAAACACTCAAAAAATCTAACCGTGAGGTATAAGAATACCATATCTCAAAATCCAGAGTAATCAAATACAGTAATGGAGATATGGTAAACCAAATATGAGAGCCCAATTAAATCACCCAATTAAGAATGGTGAAGAAAGAAAGAAGAGGGGAAGTAGATAAGGGAGGAAGATGGTGCTATTTCAAAATTAGCCATTTTGCGGCAGCTAAAAGCAATGCCTTCAGAAGTTCAGGGGGCATACTAGATGATTGTAGCTTGCCATTTTCACTTTTTAGCTTATTACTGGTTGTAAAGGATGTTACAAGCTGTTACTTAGTAATGGCAGTCATGTGACATAACTCTTCCTCTTCTCTTACCTCTTCTCAATTACCATAGAGCAGCAGGGTTTACCATTTGAACATTGGCCATGAGACCCAGAAAACTCTACTTATCAAGTAGGTCTTTTGGAAGTGACTGTTCTGCATCAGGGCCTTGCCTCAAATCATATTTTCATGGTGAGTCTTGCTTTAGTTTGCAAAACTAAATTGCTCTGCCTCGGGTGCCTTGAACCAAAGCAACAAGGCAGGAGGATTCGTTTTGGCTATACCCAGGGGTGGGCTTCAATTTTAGCAAGGGGTTCTCTGCCTGGTTGCTGGGTGGGCATAGACATGGTGGGTGTGGTCTAGTTGGCCTCCTGCACCATGGTGGGGAGGAGGGGCATTTTTGCCCCACCCGGGCTGCGGAGGCTTTTCTTGAACCTCCGGGAGGGCGAAAATGGCCTTCTAAGACTCCTGAAGCCCTTCTGGTAGGCCCATTTTATGCCCTTCTCAAGCTTCCGTGCATGTCTTGCACTTACCTGCATCCAAAACAAGCCATTTGGGGACTCCTGGGAGGAACCGGGTGAGGTGTGGTGGGGAGTGTGGGGTGGGGCTTGGGGGTTCTCCGAACTGCACAGAATCATAGCTAGAGATTCTCACGAACCACTATGAATTCCCAGCAGTCTCCTCTGGTACTTTGACTTGGTTGAAAAAGAATTGGTTTGGGTTTTGTTTTTGTTTTGTTTTTTGCTTTTTAATTGAAGCAGGATGACTGGTCCAATCTAGTGCTTCAAAGACAACAAAGTTCAGTATTTCCCTTCAGAAGACCACTTCTTTCAAAATTTTATCAAAGGACCTCATCAAAGCTCGGCTCAGCCATATTAATAATAGATTAATTACTAAATAATCTGTCCAGCCCCACTGTATAACTCCACGAGTCTAATAAATCTGTTAGACTTTTCAAAGGATTTGATACACCTTATTATCATGGCTTTAAGCAATTTCTAACATTTGAACTTTCTGAATAATTTTTCTAGGGATAACTTACCTTAAATTTTCCCATATTTCTTCACCATATTTTTCAACCACCATAGACTTTAGACATGTGTTTATAAATCCATACTATAAAAACAGAAGTAAAAAACATAAAGAGAATTAATATGGCACTATATGATTCTCATTTGTCGGCCTTTTCATTTGCCTGGAGAGAGATTCCTATTGTGGCTATCACTGCTTTCTGTATTCCACCTGGCGCTCAAACCAATTTCATTGTAATTTTATTATTACAATGACAATAAAGATTATTATTATTATTATTATTATTATTATTATTATTATTATTATTAATAATAATAATAATAATAATAATAATAATAATAATAATCCTTGCATTTGTATTACATTTCTTATTTACAAATCCTATACCTGGATCTTTTAATGTAGTTGAACTGCTATGTTAAAGTTATTAATATTTATAAACCAACCATTCCAGTGGATTAAAACACCACAATAATCGAATCGAATCGAATTTTATTTATAACCCGCTCTCTCTCCCTGAAGGGACTCGAGGCGGGGCACAGGGAATTAAAAACAGTTAAAAAAAATACAAAATTTAAAACAATAAACGTACATAAATACTAACTAAAAGGCATATTAAACAGAAAACCCTGCGCTAAAATTCCCAAATATTTACTAAAAATCCCTAAACAATCAGAAGAGACTATCCTAGGCCGGCCAAGCGAAAAAGATGTGTTTTTAATTTCAGACGGAAGGAGCAGAGGTCCGTGGTAGTTCTAATATCGGGGGGAAGGTCGTTCCAGAGGGCTGGGCCCGCCACAGAGAAGGCCCTTCCCCTGGGCGTCGCCCGCTGACAAAGTCTAGTGGACGGCACCCGGAGAAGTCCCTCTCTGTGGGAGCGAATCGGCCGTGAGGATGTATGGGGCAGGATCCGATCCCGCAGGTAGCTAGGTCCCGAGCCATGGAGCGCTTTGAAGATGACAACTAACACCTTGAAGCGCACCCGGAAGACGACAGGCAGCCAGTGCAGCTCGCGCAAGAGCGGTGTTACGTGGGTGAATCTAGAAGCACCCATAATTGCCCGCGCGGCTGCATTCTGGACTAACTGAAGTCTCCGGGTGCACCTCAAGGGGAGCCCCATGTAGAGAGAGTTACAATAGTCCAGTCGGGACTAAACATTAATAATAACTTTTCTCAGCAGTTTATCTTCAAGAAATGTTTTGATGCATTCTCTATGATCTGTAACCAAAGTGGCTATTTCTCCCATATTTATTTCTCATTGGTAAAAGTTGTATCAAGAACAGGGATTTTTAAACAATTTTTACTGGACATCTGTAGACTTCTGTTGAAAATCAAGTCTTTTTTTGATGGACTCTATCTATGCATTGAGCTTCCATCTGAGTTTGTTTTTTACTCATTGGAATTAAAGTACATTGATGTTTGAACTCCTGAGTTCTCCATTCCGCTTTTATTGCTTTCTCTTCTTAATTAAAGTAATATTAATTCATAGATATCACTGTAATTCTGTTACTTGCTATACTCAAAGATTATTAGTAGGTTGCTTTTGTTTGGATTATACTCTCTTGACCATCTAGTATTGCCTATAATACAATAGATTAGAATGCTGAAACTGTAGATTAAAACAACCAGCTTCAACATGTAAATTCAAAGTAGCTGCTTTATTGCTCTCTGCCTTTAATACAGGAATCTCCCTGGACTGGCAGTTTATATGGGAAAGACCAAATACTGTTCAAAGGCATTTAGGGGGTGGGGAATGTCAGACCTTGCCATCTTGTGTTTATATGGTGAATCCAAACTAATTCCCTTCTCAAGACCTCCCCCTGATTGGGATGGTTGCTCTCCAACAATATCTTTGAAAGCAGAAGGAGATAGTTGGAATCCAAATGTTAATAAGAGATTAATAAAATAATGAAGGAGAGTCAAGACTGGTATGGTTCTCACATATTTTGGTTGTGAATTGTAGGGTGTGTTTCAGAAAACATTTTTCTCTAGTAATCACAATGACTAAAAGTTGGAAGGTGGCCATAAATATTGAAGCTGAGCTAAGTGAGATCAGTCTGAAATAACAGAAAAAGAAAAATAGCAATGGACTTTAGCCAAAAAAAAGTAAACTAGTGAGAATCTTGAAGCAACCAAGATGTTGTGGAAATATAAGGCCTCTGTTTTTAACCTGCTTGGCAAAGGGGCTATTTATTTTCTAAAATATGTCTTGCCCTCTTGGCTGACTTCCAGATAACAGTAAACTGAAGCCTCTTTACATTGTTTCCAACCAAAGCTCTGTTGAATAAAGAGCTGATGAGTCATCTAGTGCTTGTCTTTGCTACTATGTAGATTTTTGTATCTTGTTGTTTCTGTACCTTAATGTATAAAGGGATTATATGCCTATTATGCAATATTCCTGGTGAACCTTTCTTAAGTAAACATATATAAAAGATTTTATACTTCATGACTTTGCTATTCCAATGCACTTTACATGGGACTGCCTTTGAAAGCCACCCAAAAGTTTCAACAGATACAGAATGCAGCAGTGGAAGCAGTAATGGGCATGTCTCAATAAGCTGATGTAACACCTCTGCTGTGCAAGCTGCACAGTTGGCAATTTGCTTCAGATGCAAGTCAAGATGCTAGTTACTACCTATAAACCAGAGTGGGCATTCAGCAGGTTTTGACCACTTCTGGAGAACCAGTAGCGGAAATTTTGAGTAGTTCGGAGAACCAGTAAATACTATCTCTGACTGGTCTCGCCTCCATCTATTCTTTGCCTCCTGAGTTCAGTTGATCAGGAGGAAATGGGAATTTTGCAGTAATCTTCCCTTGGAGTGGGATGGGAATACAGTATCCTTCCCCTGCCATGCTCATCTAGCTCTGCCCACCAAGCCATGCCAACCAAGCCACACTCACAGAACAGGTAGTAAAAAAATTTGAATCCCACCACGGCTATAAACCTCTACATGGCACAGGTTTAGCGACTTCTTGGATCTCCTATTTTTCATACTACATGTCCAGCTGGCTTGGTGTTAGCAAAACACTGGTCCCATAACCAATGTTAGCAAATGAATGCGGAATAGTGTAATTCACTGGACAGTAAAGAGATACGTTGCTGTAAATCACAAACAAACTCTAAAACAGTGATAGTAAGAAAATAAATAGTCTTTACTTTGTAGCAACTAAAATACTTCTTCCGACTAACTTCTCAAACAATGATAACAGTCCTACACCAAACAGAGTTTATCTTACAGTGATGCAAAACAATCCTTCTCCTTCTTCACAGCTTCAGCACAGGATCACAAGGAATCGAACAGGGAATGAGCTGCATGCCTGACCTTGATTATATAGTATAGCTGATACTCACAGCCAATCAGATTCAAACAGTCCTTAAAGCTACATAACTCCTTAAGAACATAGGATTGTCAACCCAATATAAGGCTGCATATCCTAACACTTGGTCTGGCAATATTGGATTTCTTCAGTTAAACAATGCTATCATTCTATAGCCCCAAAAGCTCACTTTCTCTGTAGCAGCATCTGCCTTCTGGAAACAGGTTCCCCTTGAAATGTGAATGTTTCCCATTCTGCAGGTATTTCGAAGGGCCCTAAAAACCTGGCTTTTCACCCAGGATTTGGAAAGGACAACTGACATCCCTTTATGTCTTCCTTTCTTTTTCTCCTCTTGTGTTTGTTTTCTTAGCCAATGTTGGTCTTTTGTGCTCTGCTGTTTTTGTGCTTTTATTTTTATTTTTATTGTTCTTTGTTTTTAAATCTTTCAGCAATTATAGACCACACATAGTTGCTAGGATTCAGATAGCATATGAATTTAATGAATAAACATCAGTAATATTACTATTACTAAAATGTTTTGTTTATCAATATTTGGTCACATGGTTTTACCCGGATAGTATTGCCTGCTGTTATTTGGGGTGAAAGTGGATGTATAGAAGGCTGTATTGGAAGAGAATGGCTCACAGTCCCTGGACTAATCCTCAAGCATCTGAACAAGAACACTAGACCTTAGAAATCAAAAGTTTATAAAGAAAAATAATAAGTTGATTAGACTGAGCTGTGGCTCTATCTTCAAAAATTCATTGCAAGTATCATGGTGTGGTTTGACCACTCTTTGATACTGTGATCATTTCAAGGCATATTTTTGCTTAGAGGCAAATTATATACTGCATAAACATTGTTGACAGTAGGAACACAGTGTTAAGTGGGATTATTAAGAATGCCTACCAATAAAGGCTTCATATCTTGCATGAATGTGTTTACTGTAAACTGGGAAATGTCTTCAATTTAACACTTCACTGGAGAATGGCAAGAATTTCTATTACAGGCTGAGTTATAATAAAGCACTCTATATGGAGCTGCCGTTAGTGCCAGATTAGAAACTAAATATGAAGTCAGTTTATGTGACTGTATCATTCCAAGTAGTTTTATCTGAAGGAACAGTTCCCCATGGATCTTGTATATTGCCGGGCCTGGGTTTGCTTATTGTTTTCTTTCATCTGCTTATTTTTGCTAGCCATAGCTCAGCACAGGCACAGCACATGGAATAACTTTTTCAATAGATCTTATAAAAAGTCACAGTAATCCATAGATTACCATGCTTCAAGTATTGAACTACTTACCACTTGAAAGCTAATACCAAACATAGATAGATTAAAAGGTTCCCCTCGCACATATGTGCTAGTCATTCCTGACTCTGGGAGGGGGGTGCTCATCTCCATATCAAAGCTGAAGTACCAGCGCTGTCCAAAGACATCTCTGTGGTCATGTGGTCAGCATGACTAAACACACAGAATGCTGTTACCTTCCCACCAAGGTCGTCCTATTTTTCTACTTGCATTTTTACATGCTTTCAAACTGCTAGGTTGAAAGAAGCTGGGACAAGTAACAGGAGCTCACTCCATTATGCATCACTAGGGATTTGAACTGCTGAACTGCTGACCTTTCTGATCATCAAGCTCAGCGTCTTAGCCACTGAACCACCGCATCCCTGTTATAGATAGATTATGAATAGGTAAAGTAGTTGAAATTATTTCATTAAAACTAAGTATTGAATACTATGTGTAATTGAAAAGGAGTTGGTCAAATAATTGTTTTGATGAAGGAGAAAGTCTGTGCATGTTTTATGTTGACTATATTCTTATTTTTTCTTTTCCATTTTTCTTTTCTGCACTTTCTATTTTTTGTTTGTATTAGTTTTACCTTTGTAACTTTTTAAAAATAAAATTAGTATAAAAAAGAAAAGGAATTAGCCAAATAATAATAATCTGATTTTGTTTTAAAAATTATCACCTGTCATATTACTAATTCTAGCTCTATGTTGGTCCTCCCAATAACTTGTGAAATAGAGACATAATTATACATAATTTTATTTTTTTGATATTTTGTTGGAATTGATAATACCAAATAACTTTTAATTTTATTTCAATTTTACAAGTGAGCATATTTAGTTGAAGGCATATAGCATTTGATTTTTAAAACAATGGAAAGATCAATTTTAACTTGGGATCATTACAGCATCTGTACTTCTTAACTTCAAGGCAACATTGTGGCAATTATATCATCAATTAAAATCTTTGTTTCTTAGAGCAAACTAGTATAATTGCATTTACACTAAATTCCATATTCAGCTCTGTCAATTATGAGTTCAAGAACTCCTTTTAAACAAGCTTTACTTTGTAACTGGTATTATAAGCATTTGAATGGTAGAGGTGAGCTTAAAGTCTTAAATTACCTAACATATAGAACGTAAGCAAGTAGCATTTGAAAAATAAACTGCCATTTTAAACCTTAATAATAGAAAACAGTACATAGTTACATAAGTACATACTAGTGTATTTTAGACTCATTCTTTTAAAACTGCAAGTCTATTTTAATATTTTTAATTGTAGTATTTCTACAATTTTGATATCAAAAATAATTGGAGGGATATAAAGAAAAACCCTTAAAAGCCATTTGTAGGCCATTGTATAATAAACAAACAAATAAATATGTTTTTGCTCCATTGAGCCTGTGGGAATATTTGAGATACTTGTCCTATCTAATTATATTGTGATCTGTTGTTTGGCAGGGTTGTTTGGTTTGGAAACAAAATTCATCTTATAAGAGGTCATCATACAAAATACAAAGATTTATATTATTGGTAGCACAATTTATAGAATATTACTTGATTTGAGGTACAGATTCTTTCAACTAGTTGAATGAATCAGTGTAGGTCCATTCTACAATTTCGATCCCTCAGTAGCTTTTGAACCTGTCCTCTTACTATTCATTTTTCATGGTTTACTAACAGATTATCTGTACATCTATCTGGTTCCTTTCGTATTATTTAAATTTTTTTTAGAAAACACTAAGCGTCAGACGTACAAGATCAACCCAGCTTTCATCATTCAAATTGTCCACCTCTTATATGATTTATATAAAAAGTATCTGATCACAATATCCCAGAGATGCAGAGCCATTTAGACGAGCTAGACTCCAATCCCTTTTATCCGAAGAAAGGTTTCTGGAGAGAATTGTAATTTAAAAGCTCTGAAGGACACCAGGTATCCAATCAAGCACTTTATCGTGAAATGAGCTCCTCCTTTTGTTGCTGTTTTAAAGATGGATATGTAAATATGCTCCTTAATACCATGGACGCCCTCTAGAGATAGCTAAAAGTCCTAAACCTTAGCACCAGCCTTTCTCAGACTTTATAACCTTGACACGTAATGAGAAAGGGAAACGATTATTTCCACCCCGCTTGCTTATTTGCGCTTCTCCGTCGCCGTCCCCGAGGAGGAGATAACAATATGAAACGTTCGGAGGGACGACGCTCAAAGCCCAGAATTTCAACCAGCCGCGAGCTCAGAGTAAAGCTGTGTTTAGGAATTTAGCTTTAGTATCCAACGTCCCACGGCACAGCTACTCTCTTTCAGAGACGTTAACCATATAGCCCCCAAACCAGGCTAACACGTACTTCATCGGGAGCAGCACGCCGAACAAATAATTTCCCCACTATCGCTATTCCACCTACTCGGAATTTGATGCGAGCATCTAGAACTGCGAATAGTCATCTCCAAGAAGAATGGGGAATATTTCTTTGACTTCAACTCGCGTGAGCAGACGCTTCTACTACTCGTAGTACTTACATTTGCTCTCTCCTAAATCTGAAAAGGTTGACCCTACCCCTTCTCTTTGACATCAGCAGCATTCCACCGACTTTATTGGCGATTGGGATGAAGCGGGGGAGTGGGAGGAACAACTCTGCATCGGCCCCTCCAGAGACCACTGGAATGGGATCGCAAACCACTTAATCGGAGGCAGCCCTGACAAAGCGGCATCAGTTTAGGATGCGCCAAGAAATTGGTCGGAAAGCATTTCCCTCTAAAGTTAATAAAGCTGTTCTGGAGTGACAGCCGTCCTTCTCTCCTAGAAAGGTAACAGAACTGAACTGGCATATACCGGCATAAAGTCTACGGCTCGCCTCTTCCCCTCACCCTTAAGAGTCCCTCTCCAAATAGAAATAAACCCACGGGGAGTGATGGTGGTGGTCGCAGAGCAATCGCTACTTACCATTCTGACGCATGAGTCAAATGAACGGATTGTGCAACACTGTCATATTCCCGAAGATTGGGATTCTTGGTCTAGAGAGCTAGAATGTCTACTGTTCTCTATATGGTGGAGATAGCCTTTCTTTTCTCGAAAGGTGCCAGATGATATCTAGACATCCCCCTTAATCAGCTTCTCCCGCAGACTGGGAGGCTGGAGTCAGCAGCTAGTCGGGGAGTCAGAAAGCTGGCGGGGCTTGCTTATAATCCCCATGCTCTCCCCCACCCCAACGCGCTCACGCATCCCGCAGCGATCTAATGACTCTGTTGTGGGATCCGCTGCAAGGTTGTGTTGGCCTGTCTTGAGGAAAAGAATAATGAGAGCAACTGGGCTACGCCAACGCGGAAAGATCTTTCTGGTCCTTCTACCTCCTCAGAACTTCATCTGATTTAAACTGCAACACGCCAAGAAATGGACATCGCTGTCCAGGGGGTCTGTGGTGCTGAAGTTGAAAACTGAAGTATAGGGTGACTGGGTGTTTTCCAGTCACCCTAAAAATCCAGATGAACGTCAGCATTCTAGAGTGCCTTCAAGGGAGTGAGGAGAAACTGCATGGCCCACTTAACCCTTTCGTCAAATTGAATCTTTTTGGTAAAGATTATTCTAATGAGCAGCCAGTACACCATGAAAGCAGACAAAATTATCTATGAGTCAGCTCAGAGGTTTTGTTGCTAAAAACCAATAACTAAACAATCGTTTTTCATGTCATCAGCAACAAGTTTTATTTTTCTAATGATGTTCTACTATTCTTTTATTTCATTCATCCATCTTGTTTATTGTCTTCTCTTCTTCATCTTTTAACCTTAACATGCATATTATTTGTTTTTAGATCATTTCCCAACCTATCACATATTATAAAGATTATACCCCTTAGGGGAGTATTAAGCCTTCTACAATACAAGTCTTAAACCATATATTTTATGGAATAACAAATCATAAACAAAGATTAGATATAAACATGGTCAAAATCCTTCAGGGTATCTTGATGTTGTTCTGCTGTTATCATCAAGAAAGAGCAAAACAAATGAAGGGAAAATGGCTGTATTTTTTAACCAACTGATGAACCTATTCACTGTCCTTTACTTGAATTCAATTCCTTTTTAAAGGTAATATTTACGTATACTGTATTATACAACTTCAGAAATATTTTAAGTCAAATTGCAAAAGAATCAATTGTAAACCAAAAGATAAAATTGGACTGTTTCCTCCTTAAGATTGTTAGTGAAAAATGAGGCACAGAAAATCACATTTTAATTTGGATCAAAAACATGTAGATCTTAGTTGCTGAGGAACACAGGCGGTTTGCTTCTAATTCAAAGTCCACATACTGCGCATACTTATTTTGAATAATTTTAAAACCATTTGCCTCCAGATTTCTTCTTTAGTTCCAAAACATGAATTATCCTGTATACCATTTCAGTTGCAAGTTAAACAGTAACACATGGATTCTGGAGGAACTGCATTAGAAGAAGTTCTCCTCTTGTCATATTACCTATGGTCAATGAATATCTATCATCTACTTGATGATAGAAGATTCATATAGTGAATTGGAAATGCAATGGTGGCCAGCAAGTTCAATGAAAAGCAGAATGGGCAACATAATTGGCCTCTCCAGGTTTCTATTAAAGCTACTTATTCTTAGATACAAGAAGTTTCCTCACAAGAAGTTATTTCAATTTCCACCTTTTTAAACAAAACTAACAGTTGTCTATGCGTAGCAGGAGAAACCCAATCCCTTAACATTCTATGTTACAAAGAAGAATGTCCCAAAATTAAAACAGTGAAGAAAAAGAGCTACACCAAATATACTAAAGTTGCACTCTTTTCCTTTGATTATTCCAATAAATAATAATATATTAAATGTATATGCCACCTATCTCCCAGAAATCCTATGGTCCTAGCAACTGTATGGACTACAGATTTTTTGTTATATGCCAATATTTTTTCTTTGTTTTTTATACAGATATGATATGGAAAACTGCTACAATTTGCCCACTAGAGGGAGAATTTTCAAAATATGCCTTTACATGTATCACAGATTAGAAAAGCATCATACATTTAACAACATAACATTTCAACATTGTAAAATATGGTAGTAATTACAGTATATGTTTATAAGAAAATGTTTACTTTTGAATATAGTAAAGGCTCTGCCTATTACATTCCAAAACTAAAATCAGAGAGTTTATGTCTGAGCCGAGTTAATGTTATTATTAAATTATTTGCTTAAGTTATATCCTGCCCTTTCCTCCAGAATCTAAGAAGGAATGTGCAGAGCTTTCTTCTGTGTTTTTTTACAATAGCTCTTTGAAGAAAATTAGACTACAAAATAATAATTGGCCCAAAGTCCTTGAGTCAGTGTGGGATGGGGTGGCCTAGCAGTTAAGATGCTGGGCTTGTCAACTGGAAGGCTGGCAGTTTGACACCCAAGTATCCTCTGATGGGGTGAGCTTCCGTTCTTGGCCCAGTTCCTGCCAAGCTAGCAGTTTGAAAGCATGCAAATGCAAATAAATAAATAGGTACTATTTTGGTGGGAAGGCAACAACTTTGGGATATAGTCATGCCAGCCCTTATAAATTGGTTTAATCAACCGCAGGCAATTAAAGAGCTGGCTGAAAAGGCAGGATTATCTGTGCATTCTTAATATTAATTTCCTATTACAAAAGTCCCACACTGCTTGGTTACAGTCATCTCTATAATCTGTAGTGGTGTCCTTAATATCCTCTGAACCACTGTTGAGGAATAAAAATTGAAAAGGGCTAAGTAGGAAATTGTCCTCTTAAGATTGTAAATCTTAAGTTGGAACATGAAGTTGGGCTATATGTCTGTTTAGTCCGTGCTCTTTGTTCTGTCACATGTTTGTATTTGGGTTTTGTTATATAGCACTAAACTGCAGAGTTTCAGGCTACAGAAGTGACAACCACCAGGACTACCAGTATCCAACTGCATCTCTCTGATTTGTAGTAGTGATGTAGTTTATTAGTCTTTCATTATTCTTCATCTATGGATTTATCTATCTTCTCCCCCAACTACTATTGTAATAAAATCTTTGGTACTACAGCTGTAATAGCTGCTCCTAAATTATCTGTCTACATTGCTCATGTTCTAAATATTTTAGTTTGCAGCCTTAAATGCTAGAGCCATAGGAAATATTTCCTCCAGATGATTTCCAAGAAAATACTGACAGCTTCTCTGGCTTTCTTTGACACATTTAGCTTCCAGAGTAATTTAAAGCAAGCTTAATTCTGACCTTATATATACCTTCTTAGGGAACTACTATTCTCTGCTGACACATAAAGAGACATGAAGTATTTCAATCATGGAACAAGTATTTATGCAATTATGGAACTTTGAGTCAGAGATCAAAAGAATATTACCGAAAAAAACCCCAATACACATAGTCCTCAATTTACAACAGCTCATTTAGTGACTGTTCAAATTTACAATGGCACTGAAAAAAGTGACTAGTGACTATTTTTCAAATGTATGACCATTGCAGCATTTCCATGGTCAAAGTTCAGATGCTTGGCAACTGACTAATATTTATGATCGTGCAGTGTCCAACGGTCATGTTATACCTATTGTGACCTTCTGACAAGCAAAGTCAATAGAGAAGCCAGATTCCTTTAACAACTGTGTTACTAACTTAACAACTGCAGTGATTCACTTAACAACTGTGGCAAGAGAGGTCTTAAAATGGGACCAAATTCATTTAACAAATGTTTTACTTAACAACAGAAATTTTGGGCTCAGTTGAGTTTGTAAGTGCAAGACTACCTATATAAAATAATAAAAACAAGAATTAATAGATATGGGGGATGTATATGGCAACAAATATTAATAATTATGAATGATCTGGACTCAGAATTGGTATTACCGTGAGATTATTTCAGTGCATGGCACTTGGAAATGGATATTTAGTATTATAGGAAGTAGAACACTGGAGAAAAAAGCATTGAAAGAATAATGTTATTAATTAGTTATAACAGAACTGAAATGCACAGCAAAATCAAGTGTTGCATAAACACTACTTTAACAAATTTCTAAGACATGCAAATGGTTGCTTTTTTTCTTTTTCTTTTCTAGTAAAAATGAGAAATATAACTGGCACAGAGCAATTTCCTTCAGCAAATATACCTCTTATTACAGCAATGGTGCTGCCAAAGACTGAAATCTAAAGTAATAATATGTGTAATGCAGTACAAAGTAGCTTGATAAATGCACTTATTCTCAGAGGTCAGCACTCATTGCCATGTGTTATTTCCAAGATTACTATAGTTATCCATTATATCTGTGCTTGCTTCAACAGTTCATATGCTAAAATTGGATTATAAAGTGTACTTTGGATTTAAAAAATCCCCAAACAGCATAAAATATATTTTAAAGGAATATCCAAATGTATGATAGTGTAAATAAATTACTATACTATATTCTGAGATTGGTGGTTTCTTGCAATTATTTTACTACTGAACTAGTTAACATTATCAGGAAGATGCCCATAGCGACTTACAGATAAAAACTGAAAGAAAGAAAAAATACTATCAATAGGGAAAATAAGACACCTAACAGGAACCAAAACCCAGTTCTGGCCAAAGGCCTTAGAGAACAAACAGGTTGTACAAAGTTTACAAAAGGCCAAAAAGGGGGGTGGTAGAATACAATGGAGGCAATTCCAGAAACTGGAGCCATTCAGCAAAAATACATACTTCCTGGGTCCCATAAAATGACCTGCTTAACAGGTGGTACCTGTTAAGCTAGACAGACTACCCACTCTAGCTGTCCTGCCTAATGGGCAGGAATATATGGAGACAGTCCTTCAAGTACCAGGCCGTGTGCCATGCAGGACTTTACAGGTGATAACTAGCTCCTTGAATATACCCAAAAGCCAGCTGGCAACTAGTACAGCTCTCAAAGCAGTAGGGATACATGCACAACACTGGCATAGTATAACTATCATTGCCTACCTGTAGCTTCTGAGTGGTCTTCAAAGACAGCCACATGAACAATAATCCAATTAAGAAGTAACCAAGGCATGAGTGACTGAAGATGCTCCTTTCTCCAAGAATTGAAATTTCAACACTCCCCAGGCTACATTCTGTTATTAGACTTAAAAGCTACAGAGGTATCACATTATTTTAAATTGACCAACATTTCTGTGAATGTTTCTCTCAATCTTATTGCATTCTTTGGCAAAGTGACAAAATTAATGAACTAGAGGAATGCTGCCGATATAATTTACTTGAATAATAACTGACTGGCCAACCGCACTCAACTTGTAGTTTCAATAGAACTGCATCTACATGGAGGGAAGTGTGCAGTAGAGTACCCCAAGACTCTGTTTTAGGCCCAGTACTCTTCAACATCTTCATCAATGATTTGGATGATGGGATAAATGGGGAACTCATCAAATTTGTAGATGACACCAAGCTGGCAGGAATAGCCAACACACCAGAAGATAGACTTAAGATACAGAACTATCTTGACAAATTTGAACATTGGACACTATCTAACAAAATGAAATTCAATGGTGAAAAAAGTAAGGTTCTACATTTAGGCAAGAAAAACAAAATGCACAGCTACAGTATATGTGGTACCTTGCTCAATAGCAGTAACTATGATAGGGATCTTGGAATCCTAGTGAACAACCATTTAAATATGAGCTAGCAGTATGCAGCAACTGCAAAAAAAAGTCAACACAGGTCTAGACTGCATAAACAGGGGGATAGAATCAAGATCACATGAAGTGTTAATACCACTTTATAATGCCTTGGTAAAGGCCACACTTGGAATACTGCATTCACCATGATGTAAAAAAGATGTGGAGACTCTAGAAAGAGTGCAAAGAAGAGCAACAAAGTTGATTAGGGGACTGGAGACTAAAACATATGAAAAACAATTGCAAGAACTGGGTATGTCTAGTTTAATGAAAAGAACAACTAGGGAAGACATGATAGCAGTGTTCCAATATCTCAGGGGTTGCCACAGAGAAGAGGGAGTCAAACTATTCTCCAAAGCACCTGAAGGTAGAACAAGAAGCAATGAGTGGAAACTAATCAAGGAGAGAAGCAACTTAAAACTGAAGAGAAATTTCCTGACAGTTAGAACAATTAATCAGTGGAACAATCTGCCTCCAAAAGTTGTGAATGTTCTAACACTGGAAGTTTTTAAGAAGGTGTTGGATAACAATTTGTCTGAAAAGGTATAAGGTTTCCTGCCTAGGAAGGGGTTGGACTAGATGAACTCCAAGGTCCCTTCCAACTTTGTTATTCTATTCTAATACAGTCTCTACCAGCACAGCCTAAAAAGACATTCTCTAAGATTTCTGTTTTGTTTGTTTCTCATGTTACTCCATTTATCCCACAAAAATTCCATCATTCTTTCTGTGGAAAATGTGTATTATGAACATTACCAAACCAAAACTAAGCAGATTGAAGATGAGAAAAATATCTGAAGTTCAAATGTGGCATTTTAAAAGTGGGTGGATGCACAGAGAGATGGATGGATGGATGGATGGATGGATGGATGGATGGATGGATGGATGGATGGATGGACAGATAGATGAATGGACAGACAAATGGACAGACTAACAGGCAGATGATAAATAGACAAAGATATCAAAAAACCAAAAAGGAAACTAATAATCAAGAAGTAAACAATACCCCCAATCAAGGAACTACTAATTCAGATAAACAAGCAAAAGTAAACAGAGCCTAATCAAGGAACTACCAAGATCACTCCCATCAACACCGAAAGTCAAACCAGTAGTATATAAAACGAGAGCAAAACCCACTCCCTTTTAGCACTAATGCTAGTGTTAGAAAAAGGTCCATTCAGTCTTCTACCCACTGCCTTTCATAACTCTATACATTCTTTGCTAACTAATGTGTGCGTTGCTGAAAAGAGAAAAATATTATCATATAAACATTGCTATGACAAAGCTGATGCAAATATTTTACTACATTTCAAATGAACAGTTGTCACACAGAAGACTTGTCCTCTCATGTTGCAGAGTGCAGAACTCAAGAATAAAGCCAGTGCATCTCTTACATGTAGTTCAAATGGCAGCTGTAAGGGTACGTTAATTTGAATTCCTGCAATAAGCACATGATTAAACTAATAACTTAAACACAGCAGCCACTTACCAACTCCATCTCGTAATGTTGTGGGTGCTATGTGCCAATGAATGTTGCATTGCTAGTCCTTGTAATAAAGTGTAATAATAAATTTAATCTAACTACTTCACTGATGTAATATTTTTTTTCCATTACTTAGTATTACCTTGTCACTAGTTGTTTTTTTTTGAAATTAACAATGCGTTCAGGTTTTGTATAGCCCATGGAATATTTCATGTTAAACATGGTCACAGGAATTTATGTTTAGTTTATGAAAAACCATTATTAATATTATGAAAACCTGCATATTCTTATTAGAAGAAAAAGTAGAAGAAACCAAGCCAGCAGTCCAGTCTATTCTGAGGATTTCAGGAATATTCTTCTTTTACACTGGATAAAAATAACACAAACTTAGAAGCAGAAGTCCAGGAATCTACTCAACAGGATGAACAGGAAATATTACCTAACACATCAGGACTAGTTTGCCATATTGTGAAATAAATGAAGTAATCTAAAGGAATGGGAGAATACAATCATTAAATCTACACTAGGGTCTCTATGAAGCCATTAACTCAAGAAATTAAAATTACCCAGATCCAGACATAAAAATACAATCTTAAATGATTGCACTATAATAATACCAAACAGGAAATTGAAAACAAGCAAAGGGATATTTAAAATAGTGGTACTATTTCGAAGTCTTCACCATTTCAGAAATAAACTGACAAGCAACTTCCCTTAATTTCACTGCATCGTGAGGAAAGATTAAGCCCTTTTAGCAGGCTGCCTGCTCCCAAAGTGCAATTACAGGTTTGGCAGTAGATGTATATCGCTAATTAACATGAAGTACTAAATTAAATTAGCACACTTGTGAACAACTATACACCATCCACCCAGTTTCAACATGGCCCAGTAGTAAGCATATTGTCACCCAGCTGGTTTTAATATAGCTTAGTAGGTGTGTTTTTGTTTTCCTTTTTCACTTAACCTTATTTTCAATATCAGTATTATGCAATATAAAATATGAAATATTCATCTGTAAATAAATAAGAGATAATAAGTTATTTTTATTTTATTTTTTTCTGCGCATGCAACTTACTTGATCTATTTTTGAAACTCCTTTCATTTTCAGAAATGTGGCATGATGGCCTAGTACACAATTTGTTTCTCCAAGGCAGTCCACTTTAGGGAGCTTGTGAATATATTTACAAATGGAAGAGAATATTTTAAATGGCCATGCTGAGCTTACAAAATGGCTGCCCTATGGGTTTGACCAATCACAAAACAACTATTTACCAAAATGCCAACTATTGAAGTTGTTTTGACTGCAGTAATGCACAATACAATTTGCAGTTCTCAAATTGATGTATAAAGTTTATATATCAACTGCTAAAGCCTCATGCCTATGACCACCGGAGCCCTAGCAACCAGGAAGCCTCCTCATTGGCTAAGGCATGCTGCTGGCCTGGCGGGAGAATTCAAGGCAGGCCATTGGTTAAAAGGCTGACAGCTCAAGGTATAAAAGAGCTGTCAGACAACCGTTTCTGTTCTTCTGTTACTTGTTCTAGTTGAAATAAACTTGATTAGCAGCTCTGCCTCCATGTTTTCCTCAGGGCTCAAGCCTGAGCAAATCCTGAACCTTTCAGGATTTTCAAATAAATACAGTGTTTTGGTGATATGGATAAATTTATAGTTTCGCACCATTTCACTTGGCAATTAATGTTGCTTTGATCATTGTTAGTCATTTTCATGCTTGATTTAGAGTTTAGAAAGTGTGTTACATTATATAATATACAGGCATTTCTATATTATGAGTGGATTTTACTGTCAAATTTTCTTACATTTTACCAATAATGTTATTAAATGTTTAAAACAAATTAGCTATTAAAAATATTAAAAATATTATTCATTGCTAGCCAATTTCTTGTCTTTTTTTTCTGTGCAATTAGGATATGGACAAATATAGTAATGGTTATAACTGAATAGTATTTACAGGGCTCATACAGGACCTAAAGAGGTTTTTCTGTAAGTATATTGGTTAATGCACTAATTTTCAGTCTTCCTTTTAATATATTAATTTAAAATTATAGCAAAGTTAAGTGGAGCAATTCCACTCTTAGGATTCTACCAGGCAGAGATTTGAACTAGAAGACTGGCAAGGATATCATCTATATAAATAAAAATGTAAAATAGTTTGTACGAATCCACTAATCTCAAAAACTACTGGGCCGATTTACACCAAACTTTCAGACAATGTAGACAAGGACTTCCGATAATAGAATAGCTAATCATTTTGTGCCTAGCACGCGTGTGTTGTGTACAAATTACACACACACAAAAGTACCCACTGAAATGTGTGTTAACATCCCTGTAGCCACGCCCATCAAACTGCGGGTGGGTGGGTGGGTGGGTGGATGGATGGATGGATGAATGGATGGATGGATGGATGGATAGATAGATAGATAGATAGATAGATAGATAGATAGATACAAAGAAAGAAAGAAAGAAAGAAAGAAAGAAAGAAAGAAAGAAAGAAAGAAAGAAAGAAAGAAAGAAAGAAAGAAAGAAAGAAAGAAAGAAAGAAAGAAAGAAAGAAAGAAAGAAAGAAAGAAAAAGAGATGGTAGGTAGGTAGGTAGGTAGGTAGGTAGGTAGGTAGGTACGTAGGTAGGTAGGGGGATGGATAGATAGATAGGGAGAAATACAGTAGATAGGTAGGTAGAGGGATAGACAGAGAGGGAGAAATACAGTAGGTAGGCAGGTAAATGGATAGGGGGATAGATAGAGAGGGAGAAATACAGTAGGTAGGTAGGTAGATAGAGGGAGAAAGCAAGAAATACAATAGGTAGGTAAGTAGAGGGATAGACAGGGAGAAATACCATAGGTAGGTAGGTGTATAGATAGATAGTGAGAAATATGGTAGATAGGTAGAGGGAGAGAGGGAAGAATACAGTAGGTAGGTATGTAGGTAGGTGGATACAGAGAGGGGGGGAAATATGGTAGGTAGGTAGGTAGAGGGATAGAGGGGAGAAATACAGTAGGTAGGTAGGTAGAGTGATAGATAGTGGGAGAAATACAGTAGGTAGGTAGGTAAGTACAGGGATAGATAGAGAGGGAGAAATACAGTAGGTAGGTAGATAAATAAAGGGATAGATAGAGAGTAAGAAATACAGTAGGTAGATAGGTAGGCAGGTACAGGGATAGATAGGGAGAAATACAATAGGTAGGTAGGGGGATAGATAGAGAGAAACACAGTAGGTAGGTAGATAGAGGGATAGATAGGGAGAAATACAGTAGGTAGGTAGGGGGTTATACAGTGGTTGTGTGTATGTGTGCAGGTGTAGATATACACACAGATTGGTTGGCCATTTAACCACACTGGGCCACAGCAATGCGTGGCCGGGTATAGCTAGTTCTTTATAAAATCATTTCTATTAAAGATACTAGAAAAGTCACAAGATTTGGTGGGGGGGGGGGGGGGAAATCCAGCAACTGCTAATAGTGAGACTAGGAAAAGAAAAATATAAGGAAAGAAAGGCACAAGGATTCTACTGGTTAGGATGAAAAACTCTCTCTTTAAAAAGGTTTTAATTTACCAGTTTTTTCTAAGAATTGGACATTTATGTTACCATCCACATTTATGTAGAATGAAAATTGAACTGTGGCTTTATTGAAAATTTATTATGTACCTCTGTTAATTCTTGGCAATTTCTGGGGTTAAGATGTAAAAAAAAAAGTTTTTACATTTCCTTGCTTACCTCAGTTAGACATACAAAATTTGCCCTTACTGGAATCTAGATTGAGTTTTGATGCAGAGTGTAGCAAATATTTGTGTAAAAAATCTACTTGAAAAACAGATTGTAGGATGTTTTATTGCAAAGATTAGCCAGAGGCTGTAATAGTTACTTTGCTGTAATTATTTCAGTGATTTTAAACCACAAATAGAATTCCCTTTGTGTTATACACATCAGTGGCAATATAATAACCCTGAGCATTTCCTGAAATAAACCTTAACTGCCTTAAATTTGTGATAATATTTTTTTATTTGCATTTATGATTTAATGCAATAAAGGGTTCCAGTAATGGAACATCAGTGGATCCAAGTTTGCTTCTTTGGACTTAAAGTTAATAAAAATATTTTATTCTGAGTCTATTGAAAAAAAATATTATAAAGGACAGATTGTAGATTTTCTATGTACTGTTGCAAGAAATTTGAAGGTACTTTCAAACATGTTCATTTTTGTTCTTTTTGGGAAGAATATTAAAAAAGATTCATTTTTAAGTTAAAGGTACCAACATTGTCTTGAATTATATTAGAAAATTGCAAAAACTGACCATCTCCTTAAAATATTGATTATACTAGGTATGGGAAATAGCCAAGGCAAGATAATTATACTGAAAAGTACTGATACACCTGGTATCAAATAATAGATAAAAAATGTTAATTTGTAAAATTATATTTCCTATTGATAAAAAATGACACATTTCTATCTTCAGATTTCAAAATATTTTACAATAGATAAATGGAAGACACAGTATGATACACTGTTATTATATGAATAGAAGTGAGACTGTGTGTGTGAGAGATTTATTTTAATTTAATTTGTAAATTTCCATTTGTTTATTGAATTGAATTGTATTTGTTTTTTAAAAAATTACAATAAGTAAAAAGAAAAGGTTGAGAGTCGTGCCGTATGCCTACCACAAATGCAAGATTCAAATATTACATCATTTTCTCCTGCCTTGACTCCAAATGTCCAAATAAGAGATATTTTTTTTCAATCAGGAAGAATGGTTCAAACTTGTACATTGTAATAAGAAAGTTCAGTCTGAATTGAGATCTGCTGCTCCTGACTTTGCCTCTGATCTGCCTTTTATCATTTGAAGAATATCAAGGACAATTCTCTTTGGGTGCTCAGGAGTATTATGCAATTTATCTTTATATTAACTGCATACTTAAGAAGTGTCTCTAAGATCAGTAGATTCATTAAGTTCACTATAAATTAGAATCCCTGGTGCCAGTAAGGGTAGAGAAGAAGGAACAGCAATTTACTTCACATACTTTTCTTCTCAAATCTTCTTTTGATACCAAGATACTGGTTCTTATTTGTTGCAAGTAACATTTTGGTATCTAGGAGATCAACAGACTCAGAACAAAACTTAAATTTGATTTGAATTAATTCGATATTTTACATCTTTTAACTATTATTCTCTTTTGAATTATTAAAAATTGCAATTCAGTTTGACTTTAGTACAGATTCTGAACGCATAATGTTTTAGAAGGACTGTTGGCAGCTCAAGTATATAGGATTTTGGTGTAAAACAATTATTTTAAGTCATTTATCCATGTGATTAAGGCATTTGTTTGCAAACACAATTTCAGCTAATCCAAACTTTAATTAAGGCCATTGTAAGAAAAGGATAGCATAAGAACATATTAAACAAATGCATAAATAAATAACAAAGGTATAATTCTTCTGATAAATATTTTTTATGAATGGGTACTTCATGAAAGATTTCAATCAGATAATAAGTTATTAACTATTTAATAAGATGGATCAATGATAAACTGAATCATGGCAACAATATATTCTAGTCTTGTACTTGTTTACATGCAGCTCCTTGCATTTGTGACTGGTATTTTGAATATTCTATGACCACCTGAGGAAGTTTATACAGCAGGTAACAATAAATGCCTGGTTTGAGTCAAAATATTTTGCAACTATAATCAGAACAATTATTTCCATATTCACATCGTTTATATTGGAGCCGGTGGTGTCTGCAGTAAACAGTCATAGTGCTACAATGATACACAGAAATACTATGATTGTGTACTTTTGTCATGATCACTAATGCAAGTTTGTAAACCATGGTATTTGTGTGGCCAAATGATTGTGCACATGTTGACATTGTACACTAAATGCCCATGATTGGGGGAGCTATATTGTTGGTTATCTTAACCTAGTAATGTAGATTCTTGTTCCAAATCCTATGTACTCGTAAAGATTTAGCTGCCAATGTTCTAATTGTATCATTCTGTCTTTCCCCAGAATCTCTTTACCTTGCACTTTTGAAACAATCAGAAATGTTAGGTTGCCATGTCCTACTTTTGCAGCTTAAATATTTAGTTCCGACTAAATCTAGATTCCTTAGATTCCTACTCAAGTCGACAGAAGAGGCTGCAGAAGATATTGTTGGTTAAGGAACTCTGACTGATGGGATCCAGGAGAAGGGCCTTCTCCACTGCAGCACTAGCCGTCTGGAACATCCTGACTCTGCCAGGGTGAGGTTTGTCCCCCACCCTCCTATCCTTCCACAATGGCCTGAAGACCTGACTTTGCCGGTTGGCCTGGGGGACTTAATTGTGAAGTACTTCATTGGAGATGGTTGCTACACTAAATTGTTGACTCCTCCTTCCCCATGCTTTCTGGTTCCCTCTGTTTATCTTTTTAAATTTCAAATTACTATACTTCCACTGATTTTTTAAAACTGTTTCATTCATTTACCATTCTTATTTTTTCATTTTTAAACCTTTTTTCCTGTTTTATTGTTGTAAATCACCCAGAGTAAACCCACAGCAAGATGGGTGGCAAATACATTTAACAATCAATCAATTAATCTCATGCATGGGAAAAATAGGGAAACAGAATCTAATACATGAGGAAGCTATGGAGGATGACATACTGACACCAAAAAGCAAGAGGCAAACTCCACCTATGTGCCTCTGTGTTGCATATTTTGTCTTGCTCAACTTGTTTTGAAAATGTGTCATGGCATGATGCAGTAATTATAACACCTTCATGAGTTAAGACTTCAAGGAAGTTGGGCACCAGAAATTGCTCAGAATAACGTAGACATAGTCTGGTAGAATAATATGGAAGCTGTATTCTCCTGCTTGGACTGACCTATGAAATTCAGGTGGGAGGGAAGAAGGGAGAGGAGGAAACAAAACACATAATGAAAAATGTTAAACATAAACCAACCAAAGATATGTGTATGAAAATCTAATTGGATCCATGATAGAAATATATTCCTAAACCTCTGTATTTGGAAGGAAGATTACAAGTACTAAGCTGAATGCAAGATTTTCAAATCCTTCAAGGACTAAAGTCTTAACGGTCCCAAACTTTACTTGGTGTTTCCTTTTTCTATTACTATTACTATTTATTAAATTTTTATACCGCCCTTCTCCCTTGCGGGACTCAGGGCGGTGAACAGGCATAATAAAACCACAAAACATCAATATACAATATACAAAATACTTTAAAAATCAATTAAATTTAGGGCCTGTTCTAAAACCAGGTAAAATTCTCTGATAAAATTGATTAAATTTGATTAAAAACTACACCAGGCCGGCCACACGGAATAAGTGCGTTTTCAAGGCCCGACGGAAGAGGCGTAGGTCAGTGATCGTACGAAGGTCGGAGGGTAGGTCGTTCCAGAGGGCAGGAGCTGCCACAGAGAAGGCTCTCCCCCTGGGGGTCACCAGCCGACATTGTTTGGCTGACAGTACCCTGAGCAGACCTTCTCTGTGGGAGCGAACTGGTCGGTGAGAGGTATTCGGTAGCAGGATGTGGTCCTGCAGGTAGCCAGATCCGATGCCATGGAGCGCTTTAAAGGTGGTTATCAGCACCTTGAAGCGCACCTGGAAAGCCACAAGCAGCCAGTGCAGCTCGCGCAGGAGGGGTGTCACGTGGGAGCATCTTGGGGCTCCCAGAATCCCCTGCGCGGTCGCATTCTGCACCAACTGGAGCCTCCGAGTGCACCTCAGGGGCAGCCCCATGTAGAGAGTGTTGCAATAGTCCAGGTGGGAGGTGACGAGGGCTTGAGTGACTGTGCATAGAGCGTCACGATCTAGAAAGGGGCGCAACTGGCGAACCAAGCGAACCTGATAAAAAGCCCCCCTGGCCACGGCTGTCAAATAATCGTCTAATGACAGCCGGGAATCCAGGAGGACACCCAAGTTGCGCGCCCTTTCTGTGGGGGCTAATGATTCACCCCCAATGGCCAGAGATGGTACCAACTGGTTGTATCGTGACGCTGGAAGTCACAGCCACTCGGCCACTTTTTCATCCTACATATCGTTTTGTGATGAATTTATATTATGATAGTGGGTAATAACAGTTTTATATAGTTTCTTTCCAAGCATATTTATTTGCATTAAAATATTGTCCTGGCTACGGGAACTTTGGAATTGAGTCAAAAATACCTTTGGGAGACTGTCATAACTTTTAATAGTTACTAAAAGGTTGCATGTCAAGGATTATCTGTATGGGGAAAACTGGAAGAGGAATTCCCTTTGAGTTCCTGAAGGAAGAAGAGGATATTACTCTTAACAAATACATACATGAAATAAACATTGGTTTCAAATACATGTAGAGAAATATATAGCGAGAAATATTAAAACCATTTTCTTTAGTGTATGTAGTATGTGGTTCTCCAGTTTTATTTTGTTTTTCTATTGCCGCTTGAGTAACTATTGATGTAAATTTAAGATCTTATTGTTTGATAACATTATTGATCACTTTGAATCACTATTTCTTATCCCTTAGATCAGACAGAGGAAGCCATGACAGCAAGACCAATATCCTAAAGATCATTTAAAGTGGCCAATGGACTTTGCATTCATCATCCTTGAAACATAACTCTACAAATTTAACAAAAACCATGGAATCAATATTCCAAAATGTGTAATGCCATCTACCTCGGCCCAGCTACCCTGCAATACTTTGCTTTAAATAGCAGCATGGAGATGGATATGTTGGAGAAAGGGGCAGGGGGGAAAGACATTGGCTGATGGGGACTAGAACATTAGTCCCTAACCTTTCTGGCTTGGCAGCCTGTGGGAGAGGGGATGGTTCTATCAGAGAGGTAGGCTGCACACAAATGACAGGCACACGTCCCACCACTTGCACAAATAAAACTCTGAGCACCAGTTTGAGTGTCCACCGCTTGCACAAACATCCTCTGCTCACACAAGCGGAACTGCTCACACATGTTCACACTTGTCCGCTGCTCGCACAGCCTAGTTCCAAATGGACCAAGGCCCAGTAGTGGGCTGCAGCCCAGGGCTTGTGGATCGCTGGACTAGAAGACAATTTTTTTTCTTCAGCAGCCCTGGTCTGTGGAGGTTAAATGGCCCCAACCTTGTTAGCCTTCCCTAAAGCTTTAAAGACCTGGGTATTGCCTCCCCTGTCTGGGGCGCTAAATGCACCAAGGGCCCCACTTCCTGGCTATATTGTTAATGGGCTAAATGTCTTACTTTGTATGTACTCGGATTAGACATTTTAAAGTTTTTAATATTTTAATGGCTTTTATTGTTTTTATTGTTTTAAAATGTTTTAAAGATTTTAACTATAATATATGTTTCTGAATTGTGAGCTGTCCACAAGTTGTTTGTTGATATGGAATAGAAATGAACTAAATACATACATACATACATACATACATACATACATACATACATACATACATACCGCTAGCATATGTCTTCAAGGGAGGGAAATTGAGGGAGGGAAAAGTGGCCTTCAGAATGAAAAATATTCATCAGTTCTACATTACAGAATAGTAAAAGGGTGGAATTGTATTTCTGCTTTCCACAATTCATAAGGGATGAGGAAAGTCTAATCTATATTAGGCATAACAAGCAGGAAATCAGTAATTATGACTTCTAAGTAGACTTCAAAGGTAAGTTCTTGAATATGTGTCATAGATTTTAAAGGAAGTCAACAACACACACGTGCACACACACGAGTATATATATAAAGAGAGGGAGGGAGGGAGGGAGAATGTCTTAAAATCATTGCCACACTGCAACATGAATCGGAAACAGCACCCTCTCTGCTTTTTAGAAATCCTTAATTTCATTTCCAGCAAGGATGGACATCGCCAAAATACAGAATAGATACCAGAGGAACCAAACCTCTTCAGCAGACATAACATACCAGCTACTTTTGGGTTTTTCTTGATAGTCCTCGATAGAACTGAGGAAGAAATTGCTTTCAGATACTCTTCTTAAATCCTTTATATTTAACCTGTTCACTATGAAAACTTGGATTAAGTATTGATATACAATAGAGTTATTCCCATCTTTTACATATTAATTAGCTTTTCGAATCCTGCCTTTGTGAACATGAACCTGAATACAAGGTTATTGATTTTCAATGTGGAGTCCTTTGCAGAATAGAACTGAATTTTCAGAGAACTTGTAACCTTGTTCAGCTGTGAACTACAAACTCCCTCAGGATATTTAAATGCATGTAAAGAATTGGAGGTTACGCACGCTGACCTCCATTCCAATTTCCAAACTTGGTCATTTTGTGTTGTCATCTATGTGAATGTCCTTAACGCAAAGAGAATTCCCCATTCAGTCTGAAACACAAACATCTTTTCCACTGAAGGCTGACAAGAAACAGGACCAGCAAACCTGGGACCATTCTTTATGTTACCTGCAGATGTTTAAACATTTGTTTTGTTTTATTTGTTTGTTTATGTGCCACCATCTCTTCTAGAGGCAACTCTGGGCAGCTTATATTAAAAACCAATAAATATTAAAATGATAAAACAATAAATAACAATAATGATCATTTAAAGTTGATAGATGGGGAAAAGGCAGCATGAAGTACACAGGGAGAGGTGAAGTCTCCTCTTAATTCAAAAGTCACGTCCAGAGCATGCACCCCTACTGAGGCCCCAGGCCAACTGGCAGAACTGTGTCTTCAGGCCCTTAAAGAAGATCAGGAAGCTGGGTGCGGATATCACCTTGGGGGCATTCTAAAGGACAGGAGCTATGACAGAAAAAGGTCTTCTTCTGGACCCCTCAGCTGAAATTCCTTGACCGACGGTGTCTGCAGCATGTCCTTTCTACTGGCATGGGTGGGACAGATCAATCCCATTAGGGGAAAACAATTCCTCAGATAGCTTGGACCTTTGTCACAAAGGACTTTAAAGATGATAACCAAAACCATAAATTGTACCCAGAAGCAAACCAAGGCCAATGCAGCTTACGTAACAGTGATGTAACATGGGGCAACTTAGAAGCGCCAAGAACTGATTATGTTGTCACATTGTATACCAGTTGCAGTTTTGGAATAGTCTTCAAGGGTAGCCCCATGTAGAATGCATTGCAATAATCCAAGCATGAGATGACCAGGGCTTGAAAGACTGAAAACAGAAACTAAAAAATACAAAAACCTTCTCGATGCAAGAAAGGGTACAACTGGTATACAACATGAAGTGGTACAAAGATTCTTCTAGCCCAATTGCCATGTGCTCTTCAAGCAGGAGTTGCAAGTCCAGAACACCCACATTAAATATACACATGCTTTCAAGTAATTATTGATATTGGTGACTAAATAACTAACTACATACAGTTTTGGGAATTCATTGGCCATTACTTCCTTTCTAGAGTTGAGAGTATGTGACTGGCCTCAGGTCACCCAGCTGCCTTTAAGCCTAAGGTAGGACAAGGACTCTCTGTTTCCCGTTTTCTAGACTCATGAATTTAACCATTATATCAAAATGGCTTACTTTTAAACATCTGATTAGTTTAATTGCTAAATTGGGTTTGTATATAAACAAGCTAAGTTGCCTCCACACATTAGTAATAGACAATTTTATGTGGTTGGAGGTGCACACATAATACAAATTATATCTAGAAGGAAAAAAAATATTTCCCATTATCAATCTGAAATGATGCCAGCAACTTTTAAACTTTGCATATTGTATGAATCAGTTTTGCCAAACTGCAAATTATATTTAATTTTTTCAGTCTGCCATTATGAAAGCATGTTTAATTCTTCCATATTATGTGATATATGCATTTAATTATGTAGTTTATGCCAGCAGTTCAAAGGAAGGCCTTAAATCCCCCAAAATAAGACTTGAATGAAAACAGGGAATCAAATGTCTGCTTAACCTTATAGTATAGTAATTCTTTAAAAAAAAAAATAGTATTTATTGAATTTTCCAACATTTTAAAGACAAAACACAAGACACAAATTTACACTTAAAATAGCTTTTCCATATCGGTATCAATATCTACCAATATCTTCTATTTACAAAAATTCTATCTCTATATCACTATCCTAAATTATATACTTATTTAATTATAATAACATCTACTCACGAATCAATATCATATATTCCTTATAAATTTTACATTCTATATATTATACTTTTACAGTTTATACTTTAAGTTTTACATTTACTCTCAAGCTAGGAATACCATCTATTCCAAATTTGTTCGTAGTCGGTTTCTTCCTTCTCCTTCATTTCTACAGACAGTCTATTCATTTCTACACATTCATAGGTTTCCTTCTCATAATTGGGTCTGGAAGAGTATGTGTTTGTTTCCAATTCTGTGCTCAAACGATTCTACTTGCAATTCATATATATAATATTATGTGGTGTAGTTTGTCCCCATTTCCCCATCAGAAATACCCAGGAGAAACAATTCTGGTTTCAACTCTCTTCCAGCCACTTTCTTATTTTATGCCAATATTTTCTAACATTGGGGCAGGTCCACCACATGTGGTAGAACTTTCCCTGCTTATAACCACATCTCCAGCACCCCAGCAATCTGTTTGAGAACATCTTGGCTAATCTGGCTGTGGTAGATGCCACTGGTAGAACATTTTATAGAGGTTCTAAAACCTCTATAAGCTGTGACATTGTTAGTTTATAGTTTCTGTCCCTTAATTTATCCCAATACTATGTCCAAAATTTCTCGCCCAACTTTATAGTAATTCTTAATTAAAACTTACCTTTTTAAATCCATTTAAGTTCCCTGATAGTTGTTGAAATGTTGGATATATTTCTTTTTTGTTATCATGGAAATAAGATGGCTATAATACGAATATGGAAGATATGTTTCTACTTCATTTTCCAGATTACCAGTTGCTAATTGGAAGCTTTCTTACTCTGCTATTTTCTAGCAATGTTTAACTTTTGTATTTATATTCTGTATTTTTGGGGGGATGTGCATAATAGTGTAGGACTGATCTTGCATCATCTCAACATTCCATTTTGTGGTTCTTGATTTAAGAAGACCATGTGACAAATCTGTCAAACAATAAACAGCCCTAAATTGGTACAGAGATGCCATAGGAAGTTACCTACATAGGAATTCACCTACAAATAGCAGCATGAGTCGTGGTGGCACAGTGGTTAGAGTGCAATAGTGCAGCCTACTTCTGCTGACTGCTTGCAATTTGGCAGTTCAAATCTCACCAGGTTAAAGGTTGACTCAACCTTCCATCCTTCTGAAATGGGTAAAATGAGGACCCAAATTATTGGAGGAAATGTGCTGGTATGTTGACTCTGTAAACTGCTTAGAAAGGGCCGAAAAGCACTGTAAGGCTAAGGTGACCAGATTTTCAAAGTCCCAAAGCAGGGGGAGGCGCAGCACACACCTGCGCAGAGGGTGTCGAGGGGCCGAGGAGAGGGGGTGCGCGCTCCGGCACGGCACGTGCCTGCACAGAGGGCGCCGGGGCGTGGGCGTGCTCCCACCCGCCCCCCACGGGGCCCTCTTTAAAGGCAGGGGTGGCGGCCCGGCCCGGCGGCTCTCAGAGCCACCGGCTGGGATGGGGAGAGGAAAGGTGGCCCGAGCCGGCTGCTGTCAGCCCATCATGCTGTTGTGATGGGCCGAGCTGAAAGCGGTCGCCTCGGGCCGCCTTCCCCCTTCCCGCCCGAGCCAGCTCTCAGCACCGCAGGGCTGCCGCTGCTGCCTTTAAAGAGGTCCCCGCGGGGGTGGGTGGGAGTGCGCCCCCACCCCGACACCATCTGTGCTGGCACGTGCCGTGCCCCCCTCTCCTCGGCCCCGACACCCTCTGCGCAGGCGCATGCCGTGCCGGAGCATGTGCCCCTCTCTCCTCGGCCCCGACGCTCTCCCCGTCCGAGCCGGTGCTCTCAGCTATCTGCGCCCGCCGCCTGCCCGCAAAAAGCGGGACATTTTGAAGAGGCAGTGGGGCACAGGACATCTGCTGATGAACCAGGACTGTCCCGCCAAAAGCGGGACTTCTGATTACCTTATGTAAGGCGGTGTATAAAGTCTATGTACTTTTGCTATTTGATCTCATCCTTTTGAGTTCCTCTTTTTTTCCCTATTGCTAGAAGTAAATAACAAATAGAACATACATTATGATAAACACACATACACACACAAACAGAGAGAGAGATAAAGAGAGAGCAAATTCCATAGTACCTGTAGAAGAGGCAGAACCTGGGGACAGCTGTCCAACCCCCCTTGAATTCCATTTACCTAGCACCAATTTAGTGCTGACCATTAATTGAATAGATTCTTATGTATAGGTTTGAGCAATAAAATCTTAACTGGAACTTAAATTAGGGTACTGATTCTTTGCACCTAACAGGATAAAGTTTTTTAAAATTAAAAATTTAATTTCTCCAAGCAGGCAGATGGATGGAGAAGGTAGATGAATGGATGGAGGCTTCCCATGAACCAGAAGCCTATATAGTTCTGTTAACATTTCCACAAAACATTCATGTTCATGCTGATATGCAGAATAATAGAATCACAATTATATTATACCATTCTTTGCATTTCAAACTCAGTAATTCATGTGGTTAGGGGGGGAACTATAGTTGTTACTATTTTATCAAGAAATAAAAATACATGCCTTAAAAGAATTAAGTCATTTTCTTTTTAGCTTATTTTGTATTCTTAAAAATAATATCTATAGATGGTCCTATAAAATCAATTAAACCACCAATTAAACTTTAGAATTCTGATTGAAACTGACAGTAAAAATACTTGCTTTCATAGTTGTATAATCCAGATTTGGGTAGAAATGCAATATATTTACAGTGGCATAGTTAAATTCAACATACTCCAACACTACTCATTTTCAAAAGATACTTTTGTTTCCTATTAAAATAATACTGATAGCTAGTAAAAATGTAACAAGAAATGTATGCTGTTGTTTCATTTTGATATAAGCAATTCATTTCCTGGTGTGTCATTCAGTCTTAAACCTTTAATAGGAAACTTGCATAATGAATAGACACACCTATCATTGGTTTGTTAAACGTTGTTTTCATGAAATGTCCTTCCTTACTGTTATGACCTTATGTTTATGACTTGCATTTTAGCTTTTTACTGTGAAGCACTATTTTCATTTCTCTAGTATTTTCTTTAGACAATTTGAAAGTTTTAAGGGAAAACAAATCTCTCAGCACTTAATCCATGAATCTCTGAAGAAGCAAAATATTCATTTGTTTATGTCCGTCAAAAGGCTCCTGAACATGTTATTTAATGTGAAGATGTACATGCCAATGTACTGTTGTCTGTCACATTGGCTACTTGAATGCTTATTTGTTATATCTTTTTATTCCACTAAAAATGTATTGTAATGTAACAGAATTAACTCACAGTGATAGCCTTATTGTGGTTGGTTTTGATCACGCTTAGCATTTGTATGATAAGCTCCCACTCTGTGGTTTGTAAAATATGGTTCCTTAACATGTTGAACAAGATGCACAGGGTTGAACATATTACGATTCTTTACATGGCGGTACTCAGCCAGTACAGGTAGTCCTCAACATACAACAGTTCATTTAGTGATGGTTCAAAGTTACAACTGCACTGAAAAAAGTGACTACTACTTCTTCTTCTTCTTCTTCTTCTTCTTCTTCTTCTTCTTCTTCTTCTTCTTCTTCTTCTTCTTCTTCTTCTTCTTCTTCTTCTTCTTATTATTATTATTATTATTATTATTATTATTATTATTATTATTATTATTATTATTATTATTAACAACATTTGTAACCAGCACCCATCTCACCACAAAGGGACTCGGGGTGGCAAACAGAGATTTAAAATAAATATACATAAATACAAAATATTACTAAATAATAATTAAATTAAATCAATACGCTGCTTAAAATAAATTTAAATTTTAAAACCCATAAATTAAAACATTGATTTGTTATAAAACAGTAGGGTGCGGAATAGATCATGCTAGGCCGGCCAGATGAAAATAGTAAGTTTTTAAGTGCCGGCGGAACAGGCGGAGGTCTGAGATGGTACGGAGATCGGGAGGTAGGCCGTTCCAGAGGGTAGGGCCCACCACAGAGAAGGCCCTGCCCCTGGGAGCCGCCGACCGGCATTGCCTGGTCGACGGCACCTGGAGAAGACCCTCTCCCTGGGAGCAAGTCGGTCGTAGGGATGTATGGGATAGTAGACGGTCTCGTAGGTAGCTAGGCCCCGTGCCATGGAGCACCTTGAAGATGGTCATCAAAACCTTGTAACGCACCCGGTAGGTCACAGGTAGCCAGCGCAGCTCACACAGGAGTGGTGTTATGTGGGAATGTCTTGAGATTCCCATGATCACCCGCGCGGCTGCATTCTGAACCAACTGCAACCTCCAAGTGCATCTCAAGGGGAGCCCCATGTAGAGAGCATTACAGTAGTCCAGACAAGAAGCCACGAGTGCTTGAGTGACTGTGTGAAGGGCCTCCCGGTCCAGTAAGGGGCGCAATTGGCGGACCAGGCGAACCTGGTAAAATACCCCCCTGGCCACGGCCGCCACCTGGTCCTCCAGGGACAACCGGGAATCCAGGAGGACTCCTAAATTGCGCACTCTATCCACGGGGGCCAAATTTTCACCCCCCATGGCCAGTGATGGTGTCATTTGGCTAAATCGGGAAGCCGGGAACCACAGCCACTTGGTCTTGGATGGGTTGAGTTTGAGTTTGTTACTGCCCATCCAGATCCGTACGGCCTCTAAACACCGGGACATCACCTCAACGGCATCGTTGGGGTGGCCTGGGGTAGAGATGTACAACTGGGTATCATCAGCGTACAGATGGTATTCTACCCCAAAATCACGGATGATCTCACCCAGCGGCTTTATATACGTGTTGAATAGGAGTGGCGAGAGGACCGACCCCTGCGGTACCCCGTATGCGAGGGGCCTAGAAGTTGACCTCTGCCCCCCCCCCCGTCAACACGTATTGCGACCGATCGGAGAGGAAGGAGGAGAACCACCGCAAAACGGTGCCTCCCACCCCCAACCCCTCCAGTCGGTGCAAAAGGATACCATGGTCGATAGTATCAAAAGCGGCTGAGAGATCTAACAAGACCAGGATAGAGGAACAACCCCTATCCCGGGCCCTCCAGAGATCATCTACCAACACGACCAATGCCGTCTCGGTGCTATGACCGGGCCGAAAGCCGGACTGGCACGGGTCTAGATAATCAGTTTCCTCCAGGTGACGGGGAAACTGCTGTGCAACCACACTCTCTACAACCTTCGCTAGAAAGTGAAGGTAGGAGACCGGACAGTAATTAGCCAATAATGCTGGGTCCAGGGAAGGCTTCTTGAGGAGGGGGTCTCACCACCGCCTCTTTCAAGACGGTAGGTAAGAACCCCTCACCCAAAGAAGCATTCACAATGGCCTGGAGCCAGCCTCGAGTCTCCTCCCAGGATGCCAGTACAAGCCAGGAGGGACAAGGGTCTAATAAACATGTGGTGGCCTTTAGTCTCCTCGCCAACCTGTCCATGTCCTTGGCAGTAACAAAGTCAAAGTCTTCCCATAAAATTGTCTCAAGGCCTGCATCGGATACTTCCTCCGGACCACTATCTGTGGAGGGCAACTCGCTCCGAATCTGAGTGATTTTATCCTGTAGATATTCTCCAAATTCCTCAGCTCAGCCCTGCAAGGAGGACTCTCGCGGCCTCTGTTGAAGGAGGGAGCGAGTCACCCCAAACAGGGCCGCCGAGCGGTTCTCTGCGGATGCGATGAGGGTGGCACAATACTCGCGTTTGGCCACCTTCATTGCCACTAAATAAGTCCTCAAATGGGCTCTTACCAGTGTTGGATCAGATTCGGATCGAGAGGATCTCCACCTACTCTCTCCAAGGAGCCCAGGTGGGATGACGCCGCGTGAGAGGCCGCAAAGGCGCGACACGGTCTAAGGCCCCCGTGGCTGCACTATACCATGCTGCCACTAGGTCCTCAGCCACGGCACGAGTCAAGGATACAGGTATTGGCCCAAGCTCCTTCTGGAACCTTTCAGGGTCCATCAGGCGCCTGGGGCGGAACCATCTGGGTGTCTCTGGCTCCGCCTCCCCGCGGTGAGAAGAGGCGATTGGAAAGTCCAGCCAAAGGAGAGAGTGATCTGTCCATGACAAGGGTGAGATGACTAAGTCCCCGGTTCCAAGATCACTTCTCCACTGGCCGGAGACGAAAATAAGATCCAGCGTGTGTCCTCCATTGTGAGTGGGGGCCTGAACTAATTGGGTCAGGTCCATGGCCGTCATGGAAGCCATGAGCTGCCTCAGATGCCTCGCCTGCCGATGGCAAGTTGAAGTCCCCCATGACTAGAAGTCTAGGGGTCTCCACTACCATCCTGGCGACCAACTCGAGGAGCTCGGGCAGGGCTGTTACATAGCGGGGAGCCAGGTATATAATCAGCAAGCCCAAATGCCTCCCTAGGCCCCATTTCACAAAGAGAGACTCACAGCCGGTAGTCTGAGGTACAGTGATCCCCCTCGGCTCTAGACTCTCCTTAATAATAATCGCCACTCCTCCACCCCTGCCTAGGGCCCGAGGCTGATGAAATGCTCGGTAACCCGGTGGACACATTTCCCCAGGGTAAACCCCCCTTGGGGCCCAACCAGGTTTCTGTAATTCCCACCAGGTCCGGGTCCCCCTCAGACACTAGGTCATTTATGAGGGGGGCTTTATTTAACACGGACCTGGCGTTGCAGAGCATCAGTCTGGGGCCCTGGCTCTGTAAACCTTGACCGCCTAGTCCCCGAAGGGAGCACAGGGGGTTGGGGCGAGTGACTGCTTGTAACCAGCGGCCGCGATCCCCCAACTTAAGATGGACACCCTGTCTCCCACCGCCCCTCCCCCTCCCCAGGACTGTACGGATGGGAAATCCTTCTGTAGGAACGACCCCCCCTCCTCATTAGACCAATCCTTAATCCTAATTTCGCTGGTCGGCCCTGTGCCCAGACCCCCAACTGACTGATTAGACCCTCCCCCCACCCTGGGACCCCTTAAAAGACGAATTAAAAATTTGGACAGAAACCCCCTAAGTTTGCGCTTCGCCCATCTCTCCGGAACTTATGACCATTTTTCACACTTACAATCTTTGTAACATCCCAACGATCACATGATCAATATTCAGATGCTTGGCAATTGATTCATACTTATGACCGATGGTTGCTGTGTCCTAAGGTGATGTGATCACTTTTTGTAACTTTCTGACAAGCAAAGTCAATGGGGAAGCCAGATTCATTTAACAACCATTTTACTAACTTATCAATTGTAGTGATTCACTTAACAACTGTGTCTATCAAGGTCATAAAATGGGGCAAAACTCACATAACAAATGTCTCACTTAACAACAGAATTTTTTGGCTTAACTGTGGTCATGTCAAGGACAAGCTGCAATGATTTAACTCTATAATCCAGGTCTGTTTTTGACCAAGCAAACATTGTATCTTAGATATAGTTAAATAAATCATTTTACCTCACTGGAATAAAGTCTGAAAGTTGTTTGAGGTCTCAAGTGAGATATGCAGATGAATCTTATACATTTCTACTCAAAGGTTCAGTGGGAACAGGATTGTATTATTGCTAGTTTAAAACAATTGTAAACAAAGGTGTTAAATTCTGTTCATAAAAAAGTAAACAAAAGTTTCTGCTATGATTTTGTACATTTATTTTGATAAAGAAATGTGTTCCGTTCATCTAAATATAATGCTTCTTTCTATATAGCTCTTATATCAAGGTACATTTACAGGTTTCCCCAATATATCTAATTAATTTGAAGCTGCTTATTAGCTACCATTATGGTTGATCTTAAAAGACATAATCCTACTCTGATTAATAATAGTATACACTGTTTAATATGTCTCTTTCTGGATTTATATTGTCTTTCAAAATACTAAGGATTTGTCTCATGTTATCTTGTAGGATAGAGAAGCACAGAATTCTGGGCACGTGTAGGGCTTACAAAGACATAGTGGCTAAAACAGTAGACATAGAAATTAAATATGCATATCCTGATTTAGTTTCACAGTGACAGGAAAAAAAATTGGCCTTAAAATGAAGACTTGAGTTCAGGTGTATGTTCAGGCAGAAAACAGTTTGGTATGCCTGTTGGTTGATAACATACATTTTGCCTTAATATAGGTAGTCCTCGATTTACAACAGTTCCTTTAAGGAGCATTCAAAGTTATAACAGCTCTGAAAAATGTGACTTAAATTATGACTGTTTTTCACAATTACCACCTTTGCAGCATTCCCATGATCATGTGATCAAAATTCAGATGCTTGGCAACTGTTTCATATTTATGACTGTTGCTGTGTCCCAAAATCACATAATCACCTTTTGCAAGCTCTGACAAGCAAAGTCAATGGTGAAGACAGATTTACTTAACAACCGGGTTACTAACTTAACTGCAGTGATTCACTTAACAACTGTGCCAAGGAAGGTCATAAAATGGGGCAAAATGCACTTAACAAATGTCTCACTTAACAACAAAAATTCTGGGCTCAATTGCGGTCGTAAGGCAAAGACTAGCGGTATATGTAACCTACTTTTTGTTATTTTACAGATTTCTCAAAACACGTATGGTTTTGAGTTGGACAGCAGTTAGGATGAAAGCTACTCTTTACAACAATTTTCATATGGATCTAAAATCAACCTGAGTTTGGATTTGCTGTAAATTAGCTTATTAGGAGCCTGAATTGGTTCTGAAACTGGTTTTGCCATGTAAAACATACGGGTGTGACATTCACTGGCTTAGATTTGTGAAAGCCACCGATTTCCAGTTTTAAATCCATTAAAAACGGTGTCATTTTTGTTTGTCAGACAAGAAGAAACCAAATAAATCACAAAAGATGTGTGGATTGCCAGAACTAGGTATTGATGTACGTGTCAGGCAAACAAGAAGGGGGGGCGGGGGGAACCAGTCGAGCAACGCTACGTATGAATCAACCCTCCTCTTTCTGAGCTTTTACCGCGTGACAACGAAATCCTGTCGCCACCGCGCTACCGTCGTCCAATTACCAGCCCCGTTCGCTCGCGCGCCCCCAGCGGCAGTCGAGGAGAAAGACAATACTTCCTCCCCCCCACCCCACTCCACTTTTCGTTTACCGCGGCAGCCGTTTGGAGCTCTCGCGAGACTTGCCGAATCGTCGCCCTCCTCGTTGGGTTTCCACGCCACTCCCCCTCATCCCTCCTCCCCGCCGGCTGTGCTCCTCCCCTTTCTCCTCCCTCCCCCCCCTCTCTCTCTTGCGCCGCCGCCCCCGCCTGATCTGTCTGTGTCTGTGTCTCGGGGAGAGGGGAGGGGGCCTTCTCGGCCCTGCGCACTGAGCGATGTTTGGCCGCCATCGCGGCGGAGGAAGAGGAGGCGCAGGAGGCTGAGGGAGTCGCCGCCGCCGCCGCTTACTACCGCCGCCGCTGAGCGAGAAGAGACGGCCGCCTGGGCCTGCCACGGCTCGGCTTTTTACTGTCTACTGTCTGAGTAAAGGTCGCCGGCGCCTCTGTTGTTGTCGCCGGAGGGAGCTTCTCCCGGAGCCCTTTCCCTCTCCGCTTCCTCCTGGTCCCCAGGAAGGGGCTCCGCTCTCGCCGAGCCCCAAAATGTCGAACCTGAGCAAGGGGACGGGCAGCCGGAGGGACACCAAAATGCGGATCCGAGCATTCCCGGTGAGTGAACTGAGGCTGCGTCGGTTGCGCAGGGCCTTGCTTGGCTCGGCCTGGCGGAGGGACGAGACGCCGGCCTCTCCTGGCTAATTTGCCTGAGAGGCTCGTCGCGCTATTTGTCTCGCTCCTTCGACCCGGGCTGTCACTGACTCTTAAGGCCGGGGGTGATGGGGGAGGAAGTCGGCCTGGCAGCTGAGGGACACAGCAAGTCCGGGTGCCGCGGTTTGCCGAGCAATGGAGAGCCCAAGTTTCCGCCACAGGAAACGAAGAGGGAGGTTGGAGGGGCCGTCATTTGCCCCAGGGAAGGACGCTTCTCCCAGGCCTTTGTGAGGGATCTGTTGTTCCTTTTAATTTCGCTGCTTAAGTGGCCGAGCCTTTTTTTTAACCTAAAAGAACAAATTGACTCAAGGGGAATTGGCCTCATACCTGTCGCGCCTCAAGTCAGCGGACCCACCTGGGATGTTTGCAAAGTTGGTTTTGGGAGCCAGTGTCGATAGCCGAAACTGCACACCGTTTGAAACCAGAAGGCAAAAACAACCTAGTTCTGAAATAGGGCACAGTTATCATTTGGGAGGAATTTTGGGGATGATTTCTTCCATAATTGCTTCATACCTTGTGATGATTTCAGTTGACAGTTGCTTCAACTGGAAGGTTGGAAACACAAACATAAGGGCATTCTCTCATCAGGGATTTTTGTGACATGAAGGCTTGGGGTTTTTCAGTTGCTGTACACATATCTATACATTTAAAAGGCAGTAGGTTTTCTTTTTGACCTAACCAAAAGGTTCACTATTGCTTCAGGAATATAATGACCAATAATAGTTGGCCTTGGTAAATGGGTAAAGAAACTTTGCCCATTTAACAAATAATTTGGCAACTGTCACTGACAACAGTACAGTCTACAATTCCTTATTGAAAATACATTTTGAAGCAGTACTTAAATTAAAAATAAAATCTTAGTGTCCACACCAGTTTACATAGAAATTTAGTTGTTTTCTATAGTTTGCCTGAGTTCATAAAATTCACAATTTAAACATGTCGTCAGCTTTTAAAAAAAATAATTACATTTATCTTCTGCCTATTTTATTAGGTATACTTTTAAAATGCTCTAATTCTTGTTGCATTTTAACTGTATTTGAATAGATGCTTCTTAAGAACCAGTGAAATGCAGTAGTATTTTTTGATTAATTTAGTTGATTTTGAAGTGACTATACAACCAGTTGGGTTTTTTCAGGGATAAAATGTTACTCTTTTTAAGGAAGTTTTGTTATTTTTTACTGCAATCAATGTCTAATATTAATAACATTATTTTAATATATTATGATGAAAGTGTTCACTGGATGTTCTGATAAGTTTGGTAAATGAGATCTATGCAGCAAATACTTTAGTGTATATATTATATTAACTTGAACAAGAGAAACAAAGTTTGTAGTCAGGATAAATATTCTTCATTCTGCTTACTTTCTTACAGATGAGCCTGTAAAATGTTGGTGGGTGAACATTGTTCACAGAGCATTACTGTTCCTCCCATGAAATTGTTTCATATTAGTGAATATTTAAAGGTTTTCTGATAGTAACAGGCTTAGAACTGTTACAACATGCATAGAGAGAGTTTATGGATGCCCCATATAAAAGTCAGCGATTCTGTATGCAAAGAATATTAAAATTAATGTATCAAATTATTTCTGATAATAGAGAACGTTTAGAAAACAGTAAAAATCAGTTATTTTTTTCTGATGTATGTGTAACACTGAACCTCAGCATGGTATGTTTTGCTTAGGCAATATATAGATCACCCCAGAAAAAAAAACCAAATATCAATAAAGAAATGTAGGTAGGTCTGCAGATTATGTTAAACTAAAACTGGATCTCATGGTTTAATGCGATATGCATTTTAATTGGCTTCATCAGTAATGTCACATTACTAGAACATATACTAATTCTGACATTTTAATTTTAAAAAGTTTGAGTCAAGTTTAATGTATTTAATTGAGTGGACAAAAATGGATTTTTTTGTACAGTAGCATGGACATTTTTGAAATAGTTCTAATTTTTCTGGTTTTGTATAGAACAATACACTAACCGTAAATTGTGCAATTTGGGTATAATATCATCAGTTATTTAATTATATATACAAATTGACAACCCTACCTTATGATGAGTTGATCTGCATAGGACTTAAGAGCAGATTATTTATATTGGTCACTTACTAGTATGAACATATGATTAGGCACTAAATTAATTTATGAGGTTATGATCTTATTACCAATTATTTGAAGAGGTTTTTAATATATTATTCTGATGAGGTTAACCTGTTGTTCTCCTAAATTTTTGTTATAAAGTCCTTTGTCCATGTTTGTGCTATCTTTTCTACCTGGAAAAGGAGCATAATTCTGTTGGCCTGTGAGCTTTCTTCCATCTGCCCCCCTCCCCCTGCCCAACTTGTGATAAGTTCTTAAGAACATATTTTCCCTGAAAGGAAAAATCGCTGTGGGGGGATTATGAGTGGGCATACATTTAAAAAATATAATGTGAACAAAAGTGGAAATGTCACATTGCCTTTAATTATATGCCATTGACAAATATATATTCTTTGAGTGTCTACTCTCAAATATAGTGATATATTTTCCAACATTCTTTGAATCATATTTCTGTAGCTTTGCATTTTATTCACATTGTAATTACTTCATGTTTAATACATGGAGTCTGTCTCTAATTGTTTATGTTTTAATTTTCTTTATATCCAGACTTGGGTTTAACACTTTTTCAGGGTTGAAAGTTTTGTGGTCTTAGCATTGCAAAAATATAATAGTGTTGAAGATACAAAAACTTGTTCACATTTAATTAAATATAGTTAATATGATTATAGTCCAATCATATTGTAGTTTAGTATCCATTTTATAATTTTCTCTTGAAATCAGTTAAAAATTACAGCTTATTAGCATCTTTTGAAAACCTGTGGAAGGCTCACTTTAGACTTCTGTGGTTTAGAAATTGTAAGCAACCTCTGGTGTAGATAACACACACACAAAAGTAGATTAATGTATTTGAGTTATTCTGTCCCTTTTTGAAAAATGCTTAGAAATATAATAATATGAATAATAGAAGAAAGGATGATCAACCATTTTGAAGTATTCACAGTGATTTCAGCCTAGATATTACATTGTATTAAAAAAAAGACTAGAGAGATTCTTGTGATATCTTAAAAATTCACATTTATGATTGGTAACCATTTATGAAAAAGTTCTTTACTGACTTGGACTTTAACATTTCAAATATGCAAAAGGCTTCATCCATTGCATTCTGTCCTAACTAATTTGTAATTTGCACCATAAAATCATGTAGATTGACATAAGGATTGTTGATGATTATATTCACAGATAACATTTTTGCCATTCTTTGTGATCAATGCATTTAGCTTATTTTTAGTGCACTTCTGCCTTGTAAACCAGGAGTTATCAAGCATACAGCATTGAGTTTCATTGGGAGACTTTCATTTGACTCACTCAAAGGAAATCAGACCAGGTATAGTTTTGTCAATGCCTAACTAAAATTCCAATAAATGTTTTCTGAATAATTCTATTTATGACTAGATCAGGGGTCTCCAACCTTGGCAACTTTAAGATTTGTGGACTTCAACTCCCAGAATGCCTCAGCCAGCAAAGCTGGCTGAGGCATTCTGGGAGTTGAAGTCCACAAATCTTAAAGTTGCCAAGGTTGGAGACCCCTGGACTAGATAATGCTGCACAAAGCATTCAGTAAAGATGCTTCATGAAACAAGTTGCCCCTGACTCCAAAATCACCTGTTCTTTAAGTATTAAAAAATATTCATCCTCTATAAAACTTGGTATACAGGAATACATAGTTGTTTCGTTAGTAATCACAGTGCTATGTTCATAGGTATAAGCAACAGTGTTTATACCTATGCACATATGAGTATATTGCAGAGAAAGCCAAAGTTCACCAAGAACACCAATGTTCTTTGCAAATATTTTGCATAGCCTTTCTAGATATAAATACAAAGGATTTTAGTGGGATCCCAGATTAATTATATTATTTTTCTTAGTATAATGGAGGCAGAAACAGAGTACAGCAGTTTGAATTATATTGTAATATTCTGTGCTGTTTTGTTTCATTCATTGATTTGCCATTTTTGGCCTAAAGTGTTCTTAACCTAATTTTTAGGTTTTCAGAATGTGGCACCTGATCAAAATGTAGGTCATTATTCCCAGGGGTAGGTTCTGGACAGCTTTACTCCCGGTTCGCTTGTGTGCATGCTTTGTGTACATGCGCATGCACATGCACACACTGGATGTGCGTTGCGTGCGCATACACAGTTCAATTAAAATTGTTCTGTGCATGCACAGAAAAACAAGATGGTGGGGTCAACAGTTTGGGGGTCGCCATACGACCACCAGTTCAGCCGAACCCACTTCTGATCATTTCCATATTTATATAGAGAAAATTATATAGAAATATTTATGATGTGCAAGTTTTTTTTAATCAAAATGAAGGATGTTATAGTTTACAAACTATGGTTTGTGGTTAACTAAAGCAACTAGTAGTAGCATTCTCACATTACATTGAGAACTTAACTAATTGTTTTGAAGTACGAATAATTTAAGGTAACATTTTACTCATTGTTATATAAAATGTCAATTTTATAATGTATGAAATTTGAAATTAAGTTTAATATAAGTTTCAATTGTTTACACAAATTCATGTTAAAAGTCCTTCAGAAAACAGTTATTCTTTAAATTCACATTTGTATGTTTTTAAGTTCCCTAAACTGCTTTCTGTTTTTTTGGACTAAGATTATAAAATGTTTCCAATATCCAACCAGACATAATTAATTGTTCAAATGCTACCCAAACAGGGAGATGTGGGTGATAAGGAATCTTATACTTTGCTACTTCAAAGTATTTTGCCTCTGGTATTAGTTGCAGGTTTGTGAAAAAAACCATCTGAAGTAATTATATCCAAGACAAGATATTAGAGAAAGGATGGTTCAATCTTTGATCTACTTTTTTAAATATAATTATCACTTATAAAACTTATCACTGATTTAAAGTAATTGGGTGGTTGAGAAGAAACATGATTATCTTGTTTGCAGCCTTTAGCATGGATCTATAAATTTTGATTCACTCTGCTAATGCCATATTTGGTGATATCTGCATTTGTGGGGGTCGTTAAAATAGGCATGATGGTGGTTGCAGCAGTGTGGTTAAATAGTGTGCCTGTTTGTACACCTATATTATGTCAATAAAACTCTCTTTTTATGGCATTTTGCTTGTTCTGTCATATATACACACATCTCTTAGCCCTCACCATGATTGCCACTGCTCATGTTTGACCTGGAGTAAAAACAGTGATTCTCAAATATAAGGCAGAGAGTTGTATAAAACCTGAAAAATAATGTTATATATTAAAGTTTGTTTGACTCATACTGCCATTATATTATTTTGTATTTTCTTGCAAAAGATCAATATGGTTAGTTTTCTCCTGAAAAGTATTACAATAAAATGTAATACTGTAAATGTAATACCAATGTTTTATATTGGGTGGTTTGTTGAAAGCACAACACCACCCCAAACTCATCCTGCTTTTCTGTTTTTATTCAGAAAGTGAATTAACAACTGTTAAAATATGGGTCAACTGTTGACAAATTCAAGAAAAGACTGAGGTTGTTTTCTAGATTGTATTTAATGACTTATGGTACTTCTGAAAAATACAATGCAAGTGTAGTACAAGTAATTTTTCTTTACTGAATGCATTGTACAATGACTGTCACAGTTACAATGGTGTTGTGACAATAACTTTGTGATCAGTGCCCACATTTATGACCTTCACAAGTCTGCAAAGCAAAGAAAGCTGAAGACTAAAAGCATAGTTGAAATGTTGCTTAGCAACTGGTTCACTTAACAACAAAATTGCCTTTTCAGTTGTGGTTGCTAAATAAGGATTATCTGTATTTGTCAGTCATTCACTTCAGAGTTATCAAGCTCTGATAGACATTAGTTTGTCTGGATTGTCTGACAGTAACTATTACAATGAGTTATTGTAAGGTCATGATTGTGATATTGGTGATAATATTTAGCCATCTCATCTTCTCTTTTTTAATTGTCTTCCTTGCCATGTATTTTGAGAGCTAGAAAGTGTACAGAGTACCCTGGCTGCTAGCAGTTGCTAGTTCGTTTAGTTCACACCGGTGAATATCCAGAGTGCACCATGAGGAGCTTCATACTCCTTCACACAGGTTATATTGAAATATAATTCTAACAAGGCCCAAAAATCACAGCTGTGTTCATATACCTAACTGCAACATAAAACACAGTTTGGAAGGATGGGTTGTTATACAAATTGTGCCATACTACCTCCTGCAAAAACCTCTATAGACAAATAACATCCTGATAGGTCTTTTCAGATAATAATGGCAGATAGCAAAAGTAAGGTAAGAAGATTATACAACAGCTATCTTCTATATGATACATCTAGAGAATACGGCAGCAAAAATAAATATTAGGAAATTCTGGCTAACTAAATAGGGAGTTTCAGCTGTACCCTCAGGTCATCAGCACTAGGGTTGGTCTACTCTGCAGCAGAATACTGTGTACCTATATAGCTTAACAGCTATCATACTAATAAGTTAAATGCCAGACTCAACAACACCATGAGGATTATAAGTGGATGTATTAAAACCACTTTGACTTGCTAGCTTCCTGTTCTGAACTATATAGCACCACCAGCTGTAGGAAGGCAAGATGCACTATTGAGAGATTACAGAAAAATTAGAAACAATTCACTCCTATTGACACCTCACCCATCTGCCAGGACTCTCTATATAGGCGTAGAATCCTCAGTGTGATGCGGGGTCCAATGTCAAACTATAGTTCATCACCGGCTGTAAGCTGAGGGCATATACTGGTTCAGTACAGGTACTCCTTGACTTTCAACCAGTGACTGATGAAAATGCAACAGCATTGAAAGTGTGACTTATGAATGTTTTTCACAGATATGATCTTTGCAACATCCCCATGATCATATGACCAAAATTCTGATGCTTGGCAACTGGTCCATATTTGTGACTGTTGCAGTGTTCCGGGGTCATGTGATCATTTACAATCTTCTGAGAAGCAAAGTTAATGGGGAAGCCAGATTCACTTAATCACTGGTTTACTAATTTATCAACTTCAAATGGGACAAAACTCACCAAATGTCTCACTTGATAACAAATGTTGGGTTCAATTGTGGTCATAAGTGGAGGACTAGCTGCATCTGATTTTTTTAATGTAACAGAGTCCTCTCTGCTGGCATGCCCACTGTCATCCCAGGTCAGATCTTCATTGTGTTTCCTTTGTGAGCTTCTATTTCCCCGCAAATGAAACAGAAGCTCACGAAAGAAAAAGATCTTATTTTTTGCCCCACTGCCAGTGTTGGGATGACCTGTCTCTAGCCAGCCAGTTGGTCTTCGGGTCTCTGCTGTGCTTGCATGCGTGCGCTTACCTTTCAGTTTAGGCATGCGCATATGCACGGTTTGGGCATTTGGTGTCTAAAACAGGGGTTCCCAACCCCCGGTCCGCGGACTGGTGCCGATCCGCGGCCTGATAGGAACCGGGCTGCAGGGCTGGAGAGGAGGAGGAGGGAGCAGCCCCCTGGGCAGAGGATGGCCGAGCGTGCCTCCACCAGCTCCTTCCGATGGCCACCGCGACGCACTTCCCGGGGCTTCCCAGAGGGGTCAGCATGTCAGCTGAGGAGGTAACGGCTGCCTCATCCCACAACGAGCACTGCCAAGGCCATCTGGGCACCACACGCCCACCTCCCTTCCAGCCCCGTGTGGCGCCCAGACGTTTTCGGCAGTGTTTAAGGTAGCCGCAGGCTCGAGTCCTCCACCCGCTCGCTCGCTGTGGGATGAGGCAGCCGTTACCTCCTCAGCTGACATGCCGGCCCCTCCGGGAAGCCCCGGAAAGTGCGCCACGGTGGCCGTCGGAAGGAGCTGGTGGAGGTGCGCTCAGCCATCCTCTGCCCAGGGGGCTGCTCCCTCCTCCTCCTCTCTAGCCGACATGCCGGCCCCTCTGCTGCTTCCCGGGGGGGGGGAGATAATGACAGACACACAGAGAGACAGACTTAGAGAAACAGAAATAGAGAGAGGGAGGGAGAGAGGGAATCAGACACACACACACAGTGACAGAGATGAGTGGAGGGAGAAGAGAGAGACAGATACAGAGAGAGAGAGATACACACAGAGAGAGAGAGACAAAAAACAGAGAGAAAGAAAAATAGAAAAAGAAAGATGAATGGAGGGTGGGAGGGAGGGAGTGAAGGAAAGAAGGGGGAGGGAGGAGGAAGGGAGGGGTGAAAGAAGGAAGGAAGGAAAGGAAAGAAAGAAAGAAAAAGAAAGAGAGATGGAGGGTAGGAGGGAGGGAAGGAAAGAAGGGAGGAAGGGGGAGGGAGGCAATGGAAGGAAGGAAAGGAAGAAATCTATTTTCCTATTTCCTTCCACCTCAAGCTACCTGTTTGGTTAACCAGGTTAAAGATCTATCTTTCTCCCAGTGGTCATTTCAAAGAAATCCTCTGAGTCATTTCCTGGATTCAAACCAGCATTCCAAAGAGTCATGGGCTGCCTTTATATATAACGAGTGCCCATAAATCCATTTTTACCATCTTCAGAAGACCAAAGACCAGCCAGAAATGGAAGAAAGAAAGAAAGAAAGAAAGAAAGAAAGAAAGAAAGAAAGAAAGAAAGAAAGAAAGAAAGAAAGAAAGAAAGAAAGAAAGAAAGAACGAACTTATGACTACAATTGAGCCCAAAATTTTGGTTGCTAAGCAAGACCATTAAGTGAGTTTCACCACATTTTCCAAGTTGGCCATGCCCACCGGGTCACATGACCACTGAGCCACTCCCACAAAACAGGCCACACCTTTTGGCTCTCAAAAGAAATTTCAGTAGTGGTACTGTTGATATTTGGCTCTATTGACTAATAAGTTTGCCCACCACTGCCCTAGAGGGCCAAGTGAGCCAACTCCCCCCCCGCGTGCGCATGCTCTGCCTGTTCCCCCTCCTCCCCCCCTCCTCTAGGCCAGCCGGTCCACAGAATTTTCTTTAAAATGAAACCGGTCCCTGGTGCAAAAAAGGTTGGGGACCCCTGGTCTAAAAGGTTCGCCATGTGTGAACTAGACTTTGGTATTGCTGACTGTCAGCTGCCTGAAATTTGGCAGTTCAAATCTCACCAGTTTCAAGGTTGACTACGCTTTCCATCCTTCCAAGGTGGGTAAAATGAGGACCCAAATTGTTGGGGGCAATATTGCTGCCTCTGTAAACGACTTAGAGGGGGCTGTAAAGTTCTGTAAAGCGGGATATAAGTCTAAGTGCTGTTGCTATTATTGGTGTAAAATCAGCAAAATCTGAACTGTATTTTTGGAATGAAGGATGTTACCAAGCTTACAAAGGTATAATGTGAAACTTCATTTATAAGACCAAATATCCAAACACTTCCCTAATTTCTTGTATAAAAGTGTAGTTGTTTTGCATTTTATTGCTGACTTATTTGTTATATTCGCTTGACTAATTGTTTTTTATATGGGAAAAGGAAAGGCTTTGTACTTTTTGTAAAAAAAAAAAAAAAGACTTGCAAAAGCAAAACAAGGACTTTGCTTCCTGGAAGCATTTATTTTTCTGTTTTTTAAAATTAGTTTATAAGTAACACTTCGGGAAACAATAAAAGAATTTAGGCTTAATCTGAAATTATTGTTAATAATTCTGTTTCCTTCTTCAGGGTAATGGCCTTAAACATTTGTTTTCTGAAGTATAGAATTGTATGTATAAATACAATGCAGTAAAATATCAAGAACCAGTGCCATGTAGTATTTTAATGAATGAAAGGTACCATCTGTAAATTGAAATAATTTGTTGATTATACATATTTTAATAAAGAATGTAATACTACTTCTAGATGAGACAGTTTATCTATTGGCTATGATTGTGAAAAAATTCTTAGAAATTGAAGTCCATAATTCAAAATGTTTTCATCCTTGCCATATTGCCAACTGTAAAGTGGCTGTTGGGTACTTCAGTTTGTATAATCATATTTGACACTCAATTATGTACATATATCAAATATAAAAAAATGGTTGAATGAGATCTGACAAGTTTTTAGATTTATTATCAATTTATAATGTTATGGGATCACATTATAAAATTGATTGTTAACCTCACAGTTTCCAAACTCACGATAAAGTATGTGATTATATGCCTGGCAAGGGTCAAATGGGAAAAAAGAATTGTGAAAAGAAGGCATATGGAACAGCATTACAGCCAAATCTGAATTTAACAGACTATTCAGGAGACAGGATTCTGTTAAATCAAAATGTCCATTAAATTTGAAGGTGAGGAATAAGAGGAGTATCTAATAACAGGAAGATTCAGTATTGAATCACAATGATCTGCTGCTGTAGAGTAGAGGACTGTGCTTGTATCCTGGGTGAAAGCCTGGCTTTGAAGAAAAGACTATAAGGAGGGGCAAGGACAGCAAGAACATAGAGGGGCAGGTTATTTCTTTCCTTAGGCTGAAGTGAGAATGTTGTTAAGATATGGAAGGATGCCAGGAATGGAATAGTTAGAAGAAAAATTAATATTACTAATGTTTAAATGTTTTGTATTATATTTTTATCTTATGCTGTGCAGACTGCCCAGAGTCACTAACAGTGCAGCATATAAATTTAATAAATAGTGGAGAAGGGTAGTATAAATGTTTACTATGTTTATGTAATGTACTGTGAAGCTTCTCGGTAGTGTCTTAAGTTGCAGCTCCATAAGTAGAGGAGGAGAAGTTATGCATGTAAAAAAATCTATTGAGGTTAGTGAATGATTTTGATGATAGCTCTAGGAGGACTGGGATTGGTTGAATATGAGTATGTATTTTTATTATGTAGCTACTAGTGGGACAGTTGGAAAAAGTGGGTTTGAGTGGTTGATGTATTTCATCACTGAGAATACATAAAGTTGTGTCAGAACTGAATTAATTACTGGACAGCAAAGGAGAGAGTATTTGTGTTACGATTATAGTCAGTGAGCCAATGACAAGCACAGGAGAAATATGGTTCTGAATGGCCATTGCAGAAGAGGGTCTCATACAGTGATACAGGGCCCTGCTTCTAACTTAGTAGTTCCACCTGAGTGATTGAATCTTAGGCTGTCTTGGTAAATGCCAAATCCATATGAAGCCAGATTATATCTATTCACACTGTAGAGATGAATGCAGATGTAGGCTTGACATTGCATTAAGAGACTTGGTTGCACAATGATGGTGATGTTGTTCTGTTGAGGGTCTGTCCACCTTGGTTCACGTTTTGTAGCAGTAGCTGCTATACCAAGGATAGGAAAGGGATATAGGTTCAGTCCCTTGACAGTGACTAATATCATCATTCCAGAGATGAATGATGAAAAATCATGTCAAGTTGGTATGCCGTCAAGACAAAACAGGACTTCTATGGATTCTCAGTTGTCCTGCTACTTGACAACAACCTTCCTTCAGTTTCTGGATTATTCTGAGACTGGTTTTGGGATCTCTCGGGTTTTGGTGGTGTAAGATTAGTTTCCATGCCTTTGAGGGTCCTGAAAGTCTAGGGCCGTGATGGCGAACCTATGGCACGTGTGCCACAGGTGGCAAGCGAAGCCATTTGTTAGGGCACATGAGGTTTTGCCCTGTCAGCTCCAGAGTGCATGCGTGCACTGGCTAGCTGATTTTGTCCTTCTTTTGATGCCACTTTTCGCCTCTGGAGGGCATATACTGGTTCAGGATAATCAGAAGAACCTTTAGGAACAGACTTCCAGTTTGCTCGTAGTGCCATTTTTTCACTCTCCAGAGCCTTCAGAAGGCTTCCCTAAAGGCTCCAGAGGGCAAAAAACGGCTCCAAAGTTCTGGTTTTGTTATAAAAAAAAAGTTATGACAGTAATAAAGACCTAGAGAAGATAAAGTGTCTGTATTTTTGAATCTGTATTTTTGATCAATATACAAATACATGGGTAAGACAGCTTTCTTTGGTCTATATTATTGGCTTGCAGTGTTCAGAAATTTCTATCAGTGAGAATACCATGATCTTACTCATACCTATATATCTTTTAGAAGAGATATGATTTAAGAGTGGTCTGAAAATGCAGATGTATGAGAATGATCCATATATTGTGGGAAGCTGTTCCATAGGAGGAAGCCGGCACTGAGAAGACTTGAGATCAGGTCCCTGAAGATGATGTTCCCCTGGTGGTGTGGTTTTCAGCAAACCTTCTCTCTCAGCTCTTGTTGGATGGATAGAGGCAGAGAGTAGTCATAAAGATGTCCATACCTTGAGCTTATTTATCTTTAAATTGCTTTATTTCTTCAGATGGCTAATATCTGATTGACATACCTGGTTATTCCAAATATATCTGAACTTTCTTCATCTTACATCAAAATATCCAGAGTTTAATAAAGTCTTCTGCTTCAATGGCACCGTAACAAGTAGCCATGAATAGGCTAACACATTTCATTAAGAGCTACCTCAACATTCTAATGACGTCACAGACTGTCTTATGCCTCTTAGTAACCAAATTAGAACTTTGAGTTTCTGTATGAATGGTGTATACATGTTTAATGAAGACGGTTTTTATAAAACTATCTGAAATACTTGAAAATAATCCTTTTAAAGGATTTCTAGAAAATGATTGTAAAGAAAACAGTTCAGAGGTAATACATTATTACCAATGCTTGATTTGGAGAAAAATTTATTCAATATGCATAGTGCCTATACATTTTCTGGCCTTAGGTGGTGCATTATTTGGTGTGATCCTTAGTTACTTTAATTGCTGTACCTTAACTTTGCAGTTGCTCATATTCTTAAGTTCAGTATATTCTTTGAAGTTCAATTTTGTGCTTCACCCAGCCTCTTGTGTATGTCTCAGCAATGCTGATAGGTCGTTCTATGTGTAACTGCTGGGTTCTTGAAGGTAATTCATGATTATGGACAGAATTGGAAATAAATTTATCTGAAATAGAACTTTGATAACTGATTAGACTATTAAATTGCTGAGTGTTTTTATTAATTCTGTGTGGATATAGCTAACCATTAATAATATGATATTAAATATTTGAACTTTTTCTAAATGTGTGTGTGTGTGTGTGTGTGTGTGTGTGTGTGTGTACCCTGTTTCCTTGAAAATAAGCTCTCCCCTGAAAATAAGCCCTTCCTAAAATATTGCAACACAGCAGCAGCCATGAGGTGACCCCGATCGCTGCCTCCTGAATCTCAAAAATAATAAGACCACCCCCAAAATAAGGCCAAGTGCTTATTTGGAGGGGTTTTTTTTCAAAAGAAAATAAGACCCTGCCTTATTTTTGGGGAAACATGGTATGTATGTGTGTGTGTGTGTGTGTGTGTGTGTGTGTGTGTATGTATGTATGTGTATATATATATATCACTGTACAAATAGCAATCATATCAATATTTATAGTTACTAAACAATTAGGATCTATAAAGCTATATTAAGATACTTTGTTTCATAATTTACAGAGAAAGCACACATATTTTCAGTTAGAACAAAATCTTGATTTAGTTTTGAATATCTCTATTCTGTTAGATATGCAGTTGATTCAGATTGTGAGAAATTATCTAGGGAAAAAATAGCATGAAACGTACGTTTTGTAATGCTATTGCTAATTTCTGTTTGCTAAAAGAAAAGCGGTTTCATGTTTATAAAGTGAATTGTTGTAATGTCTTCCACGAGTATTTTCTAGTTAGTACAATTGTAAAATAAACATAGACATATACATAACATATAGCTTGATTCTTCGAATCTTTGGTTTAATAAGATATTTGTTAAGGTTGTTCCATGTTGTAATGTCAGCTGTTATATAATTTCTTTCTGAAATACATTATCATCTTTAATCTGATTAGTAATTTATCTTCAGTAAATTATAGGAGTATTTGAGAAAAAACAGTAAACCAGGGTGGGCTATTACTTCCTTCATCCTGATCCTCCATCCATTTCTTCTATTGGCATAATCATAAGAGAATAACATATATTTTCTTCCATTTTCAACTAATCACAGATTAACATACTGTTTGAAAAAAGAAATTGTGTTTATCTTTATGCAACCAGATTAAGGTTACAAAACTGATTTGAAGTTTTCATTCTTAGACACGTGTACACTATTTTCTCCCAATTTGGTTATATATAAAATATGCTTGAGTAAAAAAGGGAGCAATGTTTTTGATATCCTGTGGCTATGCTAGCGAATAGCACAGTAGCAACTGATACTATATTTTGCATTGTATAGTTTGTTAACATTAAAGCAATTGATTCCTTGATCACTATTATCACTGATGTTTGTATATTAATGGAATATGTATGGAATCTGTTATATTTTTTGACATTTAAATATATGCAAATAATATATGCATTTGTTTGAAATTACTTCTGATCATCATCATGTGTTTTGTTTATTTGAATTTACTCTGGTGTTTGAACCTGCTTATTGTGATTTAGTGTAATGGAAGAACCAACTACTATGGCTTCTCCAGAAAATCATGGTGAAAATAGTTCTGATTTTCCTTAAGCCATTTTACACAAAGATAGATATCAAAACTCTGACTTCAGTCTTTATTCATAATTCATGTATTATTATGAACAGAGGAATTTTAGTATTATCTTTGAAATCCTATTTTTGAGGAATCCCTATGCATGCTATCTCTTGCATTTGTCCATTTAAAACATTATTAGTTTGTAAAAACTAATGCCAACAGAGTGTGCTGCTATGGGTTTCTGTACTCAGCACAGACTTTTTATTTGTGTTTATAATTTGTCTTGAAGTGAAAACCTATTTGAATAGTAGATCTAAAAGAATATATCCTTAGCAACAATTTATTCAGCATTGATTCTGTAGCATGGTTTGTGTGATTGCATCTCCCATTATATGAATAAACACCCCCCCCCCTTTAAAAAAAAATATAGCTCTTTTGTTTCTTTCTTTGTGCTATTGCTAAATTCCCTGTCAGTTCAATTGGAACCATTTGTCAGTTTCAGAACAGGTTTTCAACCCGTTCAAAAGTTGATTAGATGCTTTTCTGTTTTAATGTCAGGAACCAGACTTTCCTGTTTGATTGAAATTGAACTAAGGGAAATGTACAGATATTTTTTGGTTAATCTCAGTTTACAGAAAAACTGAAGTGAAGACATTGTGTGCTGGTTAGAAGCAGCAAAAAAAATATGCATCCAAACATTGTATCTAACTGATTGTAGTAGGAAATATATAAAAAGGCAAATTACACTTTTGAGATCATTAGATAGCGAACTAAAAATAAAACAGCTGCTATATTCATTTATGTATTATAACAACAGTATACAAATAGTCCTTGACGTATAACCATAATGGAACCCCAACATTCTGTTGCTAAGTATTCACTTCTGTTGTGAAGTGAATTTTGCCCCATTTTATTACCTTTTTTGTCTCAGTGAATCACTGTAGTTGTTAAGTTAGTAACATGTTTTTTAAGTGAATCTGACTTGGGACTGGAATATCCATCACTCTGCAAAACAGTTGCTAGTGATGCCCAGAGACATCACATAACCTCACCACTTAGTGACAGCAGTTCTGCCACTCTACTAGTAGTAGTCCCGGTTGTGCTCTTTAGGGCAGGACTCCAACATTGTTAGGTGAGGACCTGACACTTCTGCCCTGCTGTGCTTACCTCTTCAGCTACGCCATCCGCCTGTCTCCCCTGCCATCTCTCCTGTTTATGTCAGTTTACAATCCTCCTTTCCTGTCACCCTGCCCTCTGCTACCCCAGCTGACCTTTGTTGCCATCTTCTTTCTGCTCTTGACAAGACTTGCGCCCCCCCTCCTTCCTGAGGCAGCTACTGGCTGTGTGTGACCTTTCCAAGATCTCATGGAGATTCCACTGCCAGCAGCTCACCTCATCCACAGCGGAGAAAGAAGTCGGTGAAGGTCAGTTGGAAAGAGTGAGGGACTGCAGAGGGCAGAACAGCCAAAAAGGCAGAGACAGAGAAATAGATTGGGGGGGGGGGGGAGTGATTAGCAGTTTGTTCTCATAGTGATCAAACCACCACAAGAAAATCCACTAGTTTTCCAGCAGATGGCCTTTAGATCCCCTTTACTCACACTATTCCTCTGTTGCCAATACTTGTCCCCATTCTTCCCAATCTATATAAATAATAATGTAAAATAGTTTGTACGAATCCACTAATCTCAAAAACTACTGGAGCGATTTACCTCAATTTTTCACACAATGTTCACAAGGACTTCCGATAATAGAATACCTACTCATTTTGTGCCTAGTACACGTATGTCATGTGCAAGGTACACAAATGTAAAATGTACCTACTTATCATGTTTTCAACTCCCTGTAGCCCCGCCCACTTGGCATTTCCAACAGTCATTTCCTCAAGAACACTGAACGGAGGCCTAAAAAGGGCCAAGACAAGGCACAGAGGATAGCAAACTCCTAGGTGGCCCATAGAGAGAGGGGGGGGGGGGCGGAGAAATACAGTTTAATGAAAAGAAGGACCAGGGGAGACATGATAGCAGTGTTCCAATAGCTCAGGGGTTGCCACAAAGAAGAGGGAGTCAAACTATTCTCCAAAGCACCTGAGGGCAGAACAAGAAGCAATGGGTGGAAACTAATCAAGGAGAGAAGCAACTTAGAACTGAGGAGGAATTTCCTGACAGTTAGAACAATTAACCAGTGGAACAGAAGTTGCCTCCAGAAGTTATGAATGCCCCAACACTGCAAGTCTTTAAGATGATGTTGGATAGCCATTTGTCTGAAATGGTATAGGGAGTGATGGCTAATCTTTTTTAGCTGGTGTGCCAAAAGCAGGGGGAGTGCAGGGGCGATGTGCACAGGTGTGCCACATCCATAATGCTATGTGCATGACCCCCTGCATTTGGCATGCTTTTTACGTCCTCCCCAGGCTCCAGAGGCTTTATAGGAGCCTGGGGAGGGTGAAAACAGCCTTCCCCCACCCCCAGAGGGCATAAAACAGCCTCAAAAGAAGGCCTAAATCAGCTGGCCAGGGCACACATACACACTGAAGCTGACGGCAATGCCTCGCATGCCCTAAGAAATGGTTCCGTGTGCCACGTGTGGCACCCGTGCCATAGGTTCGCCATCATGGGTATAGGGCTTCCTTCCTAGGCAGGGAATTGGACTAGATGACCTCCAAGGTCCCTTCCAACTCTGCTATTATATTATTGTATTACAGTAGGTAGGTAGATAGAGGAATAGATAGAGGGGGAGAAATAAGGTAGGTAGGTAGGTAGGCAGGCAGGCAGGTAGGTAGGTAGGTAGGTAGATAGGATGATAGATAGAGAGGGAGAAATACAGTAGGTAGGTAGGTAGGTAGGTAGGTAGGTAGAGGGAGAAAGGAAAAAATATAGTAGGTAGGTAGGTAGGTAGGTAGGTAGGTAGGTGAATAGATAGATAGGAAGAAATACAGTAGGTAGGTAGGTGGGATAAATAGGGAGAAATACAGTAGGTAGGTAGGTAGAGGGATAGATAGAGAGGGAGAAATACAGTAGGTAGAGGGAAAAAGGAAATATAGTAGGTAGGTAGGTAGGGAGAAATACAGTAGGTAGGTAGAGGGATAGAGAGGGAGAAATAGGTAGGCAGGTAGGTAGATAGATAGAGGGAGAAAGGAAGAAATATAGTAGGTAGGTAGAGGGATAGATAGAGAGGGAGAAATACGATAGGTAGGTAGGTAGAGGGATAGATAGGGAGAAATACAGTAGGTAGGTAGGTTGGGGGTTATATGGTGGTTGTGTGTATGTGTGCAGGTGTAGATCTACACACAGATTGGTTGGCCATTTCACCAGACTGGGCCATAGCAACGCGTGGCCGGGTATAGCTAGTTAAAAATATAAAATCTTTTCCAAGTTAAGCTTGATTCCTAGGGCTTTCATGAATATACATAGTGGTGGGATTCAGCCAGTTTGCACCTATTTGGGAGAACCGGTTAACTTTCTAAATCAGGGGTCCCCAACCTTTTTTGCACCAGGGACTGGTTTCATTTTAAAGAAAATTCTGCGGACCGGCTGGCCTAGAGGAGGAGGGAGGGAGGGGGAACAGGCGGCGCATGCGGGGGGGGAGTCAGCTCACTTGGCCCTCTAGGGCAGTGGTGGGCAAACTTATTAGTCAATAGAGCCAAATATGAACAGTACCACTACTGAAATTTCTTTTGAGAGCCAAAAGGTGTGGCCTGTTTTGTGGGAGTGGCTCAGCGGTCATGTGACCGGATGGGCGTGGCCAACTTGGAAAACGTGGTGAAACTCACTTAACGGTCTTGCTTAGCAACCAAAATTTTGGGCTCAATAGTGGTCATAAGTTCTTTCTTTCTTTCTTTCTTTCTTTCTTTCCTTCCTTCCTTCCTTCCTTCCTTCCTTCCTTCCTTCCTTCCTTCCTTCCTTCCTTCCTTCCTTCCATTCATTTCTGGCTGGTCTTTGGTCTTCTGAAGATGGTAAAAATGGATTTATGGGCACTTGTTATATATAAAGGCAGCCCATGACTCTTTGGGATGCTGGTTTGAATCCAGGAAATGACTCAGAGGATGTGATTCCTTTGAAATGATCACTGGGAGAAAAATAGATCTTTAACCTGGTTAACCAAACAGGTAGCTTGAGGTGGAAGGAAATAGGAAAATAGATTTCTTCCTTTCCTTTCCTTCCTTCCATTGCCTCCCTCCCCCTTCCTCCCTTCTTTCCTTCCCTCCCTCCTACCCTCTATCTCTTTCTTTTTCTTTCTTTCTTTCCTTCCTTCCTTCTTTCACCCCTCCCTTCCTCCTCCCTCCCCCTTCTTTCCTTCACTCCCTCCCTCCCACCCTCCATTCATCTTTCTTTTTCTATTTTTCTTTCTTTTTCTTTCTCTGTTTCTCTCTCTCTCTCTCTCTGTATCTGTATCTGTCTCTCCTCCCTCCACCCATCTCTGTCATTTTGTTTGTGTGTGTGTGTGTCTGATTCCGTCTCTCCCTCCCTCTCTCTATTTCTGTCTCTCTAAGTCTGTCTCTCTGTGTGTCTGTCATTATCTCCCCCCCCCCCCGGGAAGCAGCAGAGGGGCCAGCATGTCGGCTGGAGAGGAGGAGGAGGGAGCAGCCCCTGGGCAGAGGATGGCCGAGCGTGCCTCCAGCAGCTCCTTCCGACGGCCACCGCGGCGCACTTTCCGGGGCTTCCCGGAGGGGCCGGCATGTCAGCTGAGGAGGTAATGTGCCTCATCCCACAGCGAGCGAACGAGCGAGCGGCCGGAGGACTCGAGCCTGCGGCTACCTTAAGCACTGCCGAAACCGTCCGGGCACCACATGGGGCTGGAAGGGAGGTGGGTGTGCAGCGCCCAGATGGCCTCGGCGGTGCTTAAGGTAGCCGCAGGTTCGAGTCCTCCGGCCGCTCGCTCGTTCGCTCGCTGTGGGATGAGGCACATTACCTCCTCAGCTGACATGCCGGCCCCTCCGGGAAGCCCCGGGAAGTGCGTCGCGGTGGCCGTCGGAAGGAGCTGCTGGAGGCGCGCTCGGCCATCTTCTGCCCAGGGGGCTGCTCCCTCCTCCTCCTCTCCAGCCCTGCGGCCCGGTTCCTATCAGGCCGCGGACTGGCACCGGGCCGCGGACCGGGGGTTGGGGACCCCTGTTCTAAATGGTTCAGAGAACCAGTTATTGGAAATCTTATTTTGTCTTTTTTTCACTTTACAGGGTTAATCCTGTAAAGAAGGCAGGAAAGAAACATTCTAGTGTTGTTTCTAGCCTAATCTTTATTGCCCTGCTTACAGAAACTGCCTCTCTGGTTAATCCTTATTACATTGTAACAGCTACGGCTAAGCGCCCATTGACCTGAGTGACGTTGATTTGGCCATGACCACATGGTCACATGACCACCAAGCCACACCTACCCAGCTGGTCATTAGAACCGGTTGTTAAATTATTTGAATCCCAAATTCAAATTTACGTAGTATATTCAGAGAGATATACTACATAATTTTCTACATATATGAAGGTTGTTTGCCATTTTGTTTCTAGGATGATTTTTCATTGGAATGTATGACACACAAGCCATTTCTATTTTATGCTAGCTGAATCCATATTTCTGCAATATTTTTCTCTGTAGAATGCATAAGTATATGTTGAGAGAATGGGATGTCTGGATATTAAAATGGGATGGGTAACTTTATGGACAATTTTATATAGTAAACAGTATGTTAAAATTTTGTCCTAATTGTGCTCTTTCTTGTATACTTACATATGCTCATGCAAGAAAGCAGCATACATTGTTTTGTAAGATTGGGTTCAGTGGTTTTGAGAATCATGATTGAAGAGACAGGGAAGCTGAGCAGTATTGTAGGAATTTTGTCTGTACTTATCTATACACACACACACACACAATCTTTCTTTGGGGGGGAGATTCCTCTTAAATGCAATAGCATCTACCTTTTAGGTAAATTTAGTCCTTAATCTGTTTTCAAGGAAATATGTTTTGAAAACCTGACACCAATAAACTCTTATCTTAACTGTACTTTTTTATGCCCACATACAGATGACCATGGATGAAAAATATGTTAACAGCATTTGGGATCTATTGAAAAATGCAATCCAAGAAATCCAGCGTAAAAACAACAGTGGTCTCAGCTTTGAAGAACTGTACAGAAATGCATATACTATGGTATTACATAAACACGGAGAAAAATTATACACTGGATTACGAGAAGTGGTTACAGAGCATCTTATAAATAAGGTATCTGAATGCAATAATAATGTATTGAAAACAGAAAGTGATACCTTCTTTGAACATTTCTCTGCCTTTAGAACAGAGACACATACTTTAGCCTTGGTACATTTCTTGCCTGCCTGGAAAATGCAGAACATGACTGATGACAGTGTAATGTTGGTGGATTAAGGAATTTTGGGATCTGGCTTTTTGTTGATTTTTTTATTTTGCTTTGGAGAAACTGTAAAAGATAAAATTGATACATTGGGCTCCATAAAATGCAAAAAAAAAGTCCAGTTTATAAGGTTTAGGGGTTTTTTTTTTAAGAGCTTCCATGCATATTTAATTTTTTGCATAATTTAAGTTGCCTGTTTTACCTTTTTGACATCTTAAAATACAACAGAAAGATTGCTTTTGGGGCACAATACAATCCATCAGGACATTAGGGCCTTGGGATTCAGCATGTTTTATATTTCCGATGGGTTGTCCTGTTGATGATTTATAGAATGAAAGAAAATTGGTGATTGTAGCTGATAAAAGAGAAAAATAGTAGTGTGTATGGAGATTCTAAATCATCTAAGTCATGATCATCCCAAAAGTGCTTTTTCCAAAAGGCAACTGGACTTTCTTGGGGTTTTTTTCTTTGAAAACATTTCACTTGTTATCCAAGAAGTTTCTTCAATTCTAACTGACAGGTGCGAAATAGAACGATTGATATTCTTTGCGGTCATCTGCTTGTTAGTTCTCTGGGAGTTACTGGGGACATTTGGGAGTTTATTTGTATCTTCTGAGTCACCTGAATCAGAATGTAAACGGGTATGGAACCTTCTTAGGACTGCAACCTACTCTTTCAGCCATCCCAAGAAGGTTCCACACCTATTTACACTCTTATTCAGGTGACTTTGAGGATACAGATAAACTCCCAATTGATCTCAATGACACTTAGAATATTAATGACCAAATGACTGCGAAGAATATAAATCCTTCCAAACTGTAATAAAAAGTTACTAATCCTTTTCAAATGATTGGCACATGGTATTCTCACAAAGTAATCACATCTCAGGGAATTTTGAAATTTCTCTTCATCTGTTCATATTCAGAGGGACAGGAAATAGGAAAAATGAAATGTCTGATGGAGTCCTATATGTAGTATATCTCTTATTTGTCAGGAAAGCAGAGACCTTCAGGTCATTAGCATTGTCCTGCTTCAGAAAATAAAGGGGACGCTATTGTTTGCTTTCTGTATGCAACTACTTAAAGAATTCAGTGTTCCCTATATTTTGCCCCTTAAGTCCCATTTCCCAAAAATCAGTGTTTGACCTCATTCATTCTAGATAATGCCCATCTCTGATCTATATTAAGCAATTTATTTAATTAAATATTTTGTTGCAGGTGCGAGAAGATGTATTAAACTCATTAAATAACAATTTTCTCCAAACATTAAACCAAGCATGGAATGATCACCAGACAGCAATGGTGATGATTAGAGATATTCTGATGTATATGGTAAGTAAAATCTGAAATTCTGGTTACAAAAATGGTCAATTAAAATGGAAAAAAAATATACTCTTTCTCTGTTGGAAAGATTGATTCAAACTGACATAATTAACTGATAGAGGGGAAAAAACTTTTGTTTCTATATTTTATCTGGCTTTAAAAATACATTATTTGGCACATGCTTTTATATTCTTCCTCATTATTACGTATTGTTTTGTTTTCTGAAGTTATATTTTTAATCTATTTTTGTATATGCCAACCAAGGTAGATTTGATTTAAATCAAGTTGATTTAAATCATGATTTAAATCACTTAGTAAAAAGGTTTCATTTAAATCAACTCGATTTTAATAATAAGTTTTAAAGAGCAACTGTCATCTCCTCTAACCCGCTGTTGACTTACTGACAGTCCCAATATTAAAATAGAAATAGAAAAACAGAGTTAGAAGGGACCTTGGAGGTCTTCTATTCCAACCCCCTGCTTAGGCAGGAAATCCTACACCACTTCAGAATATATAGCCTCATGCTAAGCTCCATTTCATGTTGAATAAACTAAATTATTAATGTATCTTAAATAGAAAGCTATCTTTAGATAGATTTTTACTCCAAAAGCATTTTATTAAAATAAATTTGATAAAAATGAAAAAATCCGATTTAAATTTTAAAAAATAAATTTTTTGATTTTTTTTAAAAAACATCGATTTTTATCTACAACCTGATGCAATGCTAAAGACAACATAATAATAAAAAATCATATCTGTTCAGTTTTAATCATCCTGGGTTATGTCTTGCCCTTTTTTGTTTTCATTTAAAAGAATACTAGTTTAAGGACTGCAAAAACAACAAGTTTTGCTAAGCCTGTTTTATATATTTAGTGTTAACTTTTTATTATTCCTAGTCTGGAAGGTTTGAATATATTGGAGAAACTTTCCACATTTGTATTGCATTAGTAGTTCCAATTAGTGAAATACAAGGAAGTATTTCTTTTTCCTTTATTGAGGTTGGGTTTACAACTAATAAGGCTTGGCAGAAATGCAGATTTGGTAACTAAGTAGTGATTTGGAGTATATGGGAACAGCCCCATTGCCTATTTTTAAAGAAGCTGCATCTTGTTCTGATTCTAAGAAAAAGATGCCCTTGACCTAAGAATGTTCTGCTAGATACATTCTTAGGTCATACATATTCTAGAGACACTAGGACATATTTTTTTTTCAAATTCAGGTCATTGCACAACCCTAATAGCTAATATTGTCAACATCCATAAGCTTGGAATAAATAAATTTGTCATTTATCTGATTAACAGGCAAACATGAACCATCCAATTTAATTTACTCATCATTTTGAAACTGTAAAATGCTAATTTATTTAAACTCTTTATCATTTTTATGTTCTAATTAGGTTATTAAATGTGAATATAAGTAGGCTGTGGCATTATTTAATAGTGATGTTACATAGTTCCTTAAATACTTCATACAGTACTTAAAAAGATGTTAGCCTTCCTCTAAAGAACTCAAATGGTCACTGAAATATTCCAAGTAGTCACTCTTTTTGCAGTTATAATCGTAGCATCTGAAACAATTTTACACTTTTTACTGCATTTTAATCAGATATTGTAGTTTCATACATGTGAAGTCACATGTAAAGTCTATTCTATTTGAAATAACAAAAATTATATAAAATTTGAAATAAGTGTGATCGCACGCCACACATGTTAACATAATTTGTTATATGCATTGTAAACAATGGATTGGAGCCCAGTTTAATCTATCTGCGAGATCGGATCCTGCCCCATACATCCTCACGACCGATTCGCTCCCACAGAGAGGGACTTCTCCGGGTGCCGTCCACTAGACTTTGTCAGCGGGCGACGCCCAGGGGAAGGGCTCTCTCTGTGGCGGGCCCGGCCCTCTGGAACGACCTTCCCCCTGATATCAGAACGACCACTGACCTCCGCTCCTTCCGTACGAAATTGAAGACCTATTTCTTTCGACTGGCCGGCCTTGAATAATTCTCTCTGTCTATTGATTCCAAATGCATTTTAATGGGTTCTTAATTATTTTTAGCACGGGTAACACTGTTTAATTATGTTTTAAAGTATGTATTTTGTATTTATTGTATATTGTTTTTAGTTTCTCCTGTGCACCGCCCCGGGTCCCTGTGGGGAGAGGGTGCGGTTAATAAATCCGAATTTGAATTGAATTTGAATTTGAGATTATATGTTTTGTTATCATTGAACTCATTCGTAATTTAAGTCCCTTTTATTTCAATAGATCTATTCCAAGTATGACTAGGCCTGAGTCCAACCCAATAATGATTAATACATTTAGCCAGTGTACATTTTTTATAAATATAATAGTAATTTTGATAATATTGAATGCAATAGTTTGGTAATAAACTGAATAAAAGCATATTTTAGAGACGCTGAAGCAAATTTAAGTGATTCTACTACAGATAACATATGTTATATAGATGCTTTGCATTTGTATTTTTACTTTGCTTTTAGGACCGTGTGTATGTACAACAAAACAATGTGGAAAATGTCTACAATTTGGGATTAATAATTTTTCGAGATCAAGTTGTACGGTACGGGTGCATTAGAGATCATCTCCGACAGACTTTGTTAGACATGATTGCAAGGGAACGGAAAGGAGAAGTGGTAGATAGGTATGTCTCCACAAATAAATTACATTTGACATCATTTTGGATAAATCTATGAGTTTGGGGCTTTTTTGCTTTACTTCTCAATCACTTTTTTGCTATTAGGTTTTATTGGTTTTTTTTGTTTAATCTCATATTTCATTTTACATTTTTCAACTCTGGAATTTTTTCTTTTTTTGGCCTATTATGAGGAAGATCAACCTAGTATCTATATAGTTCACAGTACCTACAGCAACTAAGTAGCTGAACATATAATTACAACTCTACCTTATGTGGCTATCAAACTAGTGGAATTCTGGACAGCAAAATAATAAAATAATGACCAATCTGTTAAAAAGCAACAACTTTAGGCCCCCATAGAAATTTCTTTTCAAACAATTCACATGTAATTGTTCCATTAAATGAACACCCAGTTACAAAAATCCAACAAGTCAGGGCTATTGGTATCCCCGAAAGGAGGCTGTTCCATAAGGCAGTTGCTATGAAAGAGAGGAGGGCATGCTTCCAAGGTAGCAGGTGACAGTGCTTCATTGAGTGAACTCAGAGTTTGCCCACTCTGCTAGATCTGGTGGGATGTGCAGAAACCATTGGGGATAACAATGTTGCATGGGACTTGGCCTAATGTCATATAGGGCTGTATCGGTGCCTTGGATTGTAGCCAGAAACGTCTTGTCAATTTATTATTCAGGAATAAAATGAAGTTATTTCCAAAATGCACACCAATAAATATCGGGGTAAACAATTTTCTAAAAACGGACACTGGTTTCTTTTTTCGTTTCTTTCTTTCTTTTTTGGCTTTGGCAATGATTGTATACCTTTGGGTGATAATAAAAAAGACCTTTTTCTTAGTACTACTATTAGCTATTTTATTTCTTGAGAGCTGTGGTACATACAGCATTTACTTTCATGTGAAATATTGAATAGATTTGGAAATATTACAGGAAACACTTATTGAATAGTTAGAAAATATTAATTTCACTAAAATTAACCTAATCTGCAAATTCTACTGTTTTAACAGAGGAGCAATAAGAAATGCTTGCCAGATGTTAATGATTCTAGGCCTTGAAGGAAGATCAGTCTATGAAGAAGACTTTGAAGCTCCATTTCTGGAGATGTCAGCAGAATTCTTTCAGGTACAATTCTGCTTTTCAGTATTTACAAATGGGAATAAGAACACCAACACCCCAAATTTACAAATTCCAATTATTTAATTCCAGATTAATAAATACCAGTCTGGAGAATTGTTATTGGTCCCTAACGTAGATTTGCTTCAGATTTTCCCTTTGCTATGAACATAAGCCTGTATTTATTTGGCATTGGCCTTAGATGATATTGGTGGATATTAACACATGGCAGATACAAGGGTTAATATTATTTAGTCCCTTAAGCAATTACTGCTAAGTGCAACTGAATGGGTTTTGGTTTACTTTCTGTAGTGTTTCATGTAGTGTTCTATTTATTTTTATTTTATTATAGATGGAAAGTCAGAAATTTTTAGCAGAAAATAGTGCTTCAGTTTATATAAAGAAAGTAGAAGCTAGAATTAACGAAGAAATAGAACGTGTGATGCACTGTCTTGATAAATCAACTGAAGAGCCAATTGTCAAAGTTGTTGAGAGGGAGCTTATTTCCAAGCATATGAAGACCATAGTGGAAATGGAAAATTCTGGTCTAGTTCACATGTTGAAAAATGGAAAAACAGAAGGTAAGTCTGTGCAGTGCTCTCTGCAACAATAGAGAAGTCCCATGTGGATGGGTGCTAATTGAGACATTCCAGGGGATTTCAAAACGATAACAAAAAAAGAAGCAAAGCAGGCTGATTTCAGATGGAGAGGGCTATGATCAAGAAAACCTGCTTCTGGAAAAATGGAGATTTTAATGAAACATCAGAAATATCATATTTGGATTATTTGCTGCGTAATGTTACAAATATATTAGTAGTAGATAATATAAAATGTGTGTATATATTTACTGCAGATCTTGCGTGTATGTACAAATTATTTAGTCGTGTCCCAAATGGTTTAAAGACAATGTGCGAATGTATGAGTACCTATTTGAGAGAACAAGGTAAAGCACTTGTATCTGAAGAAGGTGAAGGAAAGAACCCAGTGGACTATATTCAGGTAATCAAAAGCCTTTAAATACTCATTTTTTTCTTACGATGGAAATGTTTCCTTTAGCAGAAGTGTACTTACATAATTCAAGTACTGCTTTAGCCATGCTTTATAGTAGAGATAAGCAAGGAGATTGAGACTCATTTTCCCCCTAAAATTTAAATATGTATTTACATTTTAATTCATTATTTTGGCTTCTCAAATTAGCTGATTTTTTTTCATATGAGGTAAACTAGCTTTTTCATGACTGTAAACAGATATTTCTCAGAAAGGTTATTTCCTCTCAAATCCTAGAAAGCTTATAATTTTAATCTGAAGGAGGCATTTTGAATAAACTTTCAATTTATAAGAACAATTTTAAAAAGTATTCACAAAGCAAAGTACCAATGGAGATTCTCAATCATCCAGGTCATGATTGTCCCGAAGAAGCTTTTCTCAAAAGGCATGTGGACTTTCTTGATTTTTTTCTTTGAAAACATTTTGCTTCTCATCCAAGAAATTTCTTCAGTTCTAACTGACTGGTGGGGAATGGAAGGATTTATACTCTTTCAGTCATCTGCTTGTTAGCTTTGAGAATCATTTGGGGCCACTTGGGGTTTCTCTGTATCCTCTGAGTCACCTGAATCAGAGTGTAAATGGATATGGAATGTCTTGGGACTGCTGAAAGGACTGTGTTGTAAACAGGAGATAGGTGGTGTCGTATCCCTCCCCCTCTGTTGAGGGACGGCTGTTCAATTTTGACATAGATGTCAAAATTATCTATAGTATCTTCAAAGTGCTGACAATCAGATGTCTGCAAAGAATATAAATGCTTCAATTCTTCACCAGTCAGTTAGAACTGAAAAAGCTTCTTGGATGAAAAATGAAATGTTTTCAAAGAAAAAAAAACAGTTCAATTTTGGGAAAAGCACCTTTGTAAAGTAAAGCACCTTTCAGTAAAGTAAACAGTATAGCAAGACCTGTCCTTCATAAATAATTCCATCTGGCATCTAGACCAGCATATCTGAAATGGAGAAAATAATTAACTTAAAGTGCCAGTTTTCCTTCTCTTGATAGCTTCCTAATATGGTTCATGCTAGGTGCACAAAACACTGTAGCTCCCATTTTCCTTCCTCTGAAACCTTTCTCTAGACTAATTTGTGAAAGTCTCACTCGGAAGAACATGATCTTGCATTATTTTCTGCAAATCCCAAGAACTCAGCTTGAATAATTGTGATTGTAAAAATGGCATGAAGTAGAGTGCATTGGAGGTTCAATTCATGAGAATGAATCCCAAGTCATTATCCCGAGAAGAGTCTGAGAAGAACATAAATTGTCTTAAGAGATACTCCTCAAGCCTTAATTCATTTTATTATGGTACCGCAAGAGTAACATATCTATGAGATTATAAGATGTGACAGGATAATAGGCAGGGAAATTTCAGCATCCAAGTTAAATAATTTTGGCGACAATAAAAGTTATCAGTTTTAAAATAATAGTGATTATGCTTTTTATTTAAAATGTAGTAGAAATCTAAAAAAATAATATGCTTTGTTGTTCTAAGGGCTTACTGGATTTGAAGAGTAGATTTGACCGCTTCCTTCAAGAATCTTTTAATAATGACAGGCTGTTCAAACAAACAATTGCGGGTGATTTTGAATATTTCCTTAACCTCAACTCTAGATCTCCAGAGTATCTCTCATTATTTATTGATGATAAGCTAAAAAAAGGAGTCAAGGGGGTAAGTATACTTTCTATTACAACTAAGCAGTTTTTCTGACAAAATGGCTACAGAGCTATGTATTTCTATATGCTAATTTATTTCCATAGTACAATTATAATTTTTACAAATTAATGTGAATATAAAAAAATGTGAATTTTTTTTAAAAAATAGACTGAATAAGTTCTTTTTAGGCCCCCCTTTCTCCCTCAGGCTTGCCCCACAGAAGCCCCACCTATCTTATCACCTTCTCTCCCTCAGACTCCTCTCCAAACTCCAAGCCAGCAGGGTGGATGAATCACGCGCTGCCCACACCCATGTCCAACTTTTCAGATTGGGGGGGGGAGTAGAACGTCTAATTCCTTAGCATCAGAGCGTTTTAATAATAATATATTAAATACTAATGCTCTGATGGTCATTTCGAAAAATCCTTTGTTACTGAGCTCCTGGAAGCCAAGAGAAACATAGGTGCCAAATTTCAAGTTTGTAGGCTTTACGGTTCTGGAGATTTTGTGATACATGTGTGAGTGTTTTCGTGTGTGTGTGTATACATTCATACATCATCATCATCATCATCATCATCATCATCATCATCATAATAATAATAATAATAATAATTATTATTATTATTATTATTATTATTATTATTATTATTTATAAACCGCCCCCTCTCCCCGACATGTGTCAGAACACCCTGGTAAGCCCCAAATAAGGGAGGAAACAAAGCTGCTTCCCTTGTCTGTCTTTCGGCTCATCACAAGAGACCATGCAGACATATATATACACATATATAAGTTAATATGTTCATATAAATACCATATATAGATATTAAATAGGCATGGAGAGGTCAATTATGAGGTCTTTGTCAATTGTGTGAGAGTCAGGATTTGAAGACTGATGTAAATCATTTACCTTTCAGTTACTCAATCCCCAATATCTTTTTCTTTGCTATCACATTTTGAAAGAATTATATTATTTAGATCCCTTTCAGCTTTTTACATGGATGGGAGGCATGGTGATTTTCCTCCTTCCTCCGGGATCTGGTTCAGGATGATTATTGATTTGGAGTTGGGGGGTGGGCACAGAGATCTTCATTGCTTTGCAGAATGCATCAGGGTTTGGTTCTCCCTGCTCCAAGTTAACACTTATGTTCATTGGCACCGAGCTACATATCAATATGCTGATGATTCTTTGTTGTACAGCTCAGTTCCAGACCCTCCAGTGCTGATGAGGTTCTGGAATCTGTAGGGATTTAGATGGGAAAAAAAGGCTCAGATTCATCTCTTGTAAGAACGAGTGATTGTGGATTGTGGAACCCCTAGGGTATGGAGATTTTTTATCTTTGGTCCTTGATGGAGTAGTACTGCTACAAACAGATCCAGTGCACAATTTCATGGCTCCTATTTGAAGAGCAGGTGGCAGCTGTGACCTTTTCTACAGCTTTGCCATATGCACCAGTTATATCCACTTTTGAATTGGGAGGCCCTGCTTACAGTCTCTTCTGCCTTACTTACACCATAATTGGATGCATACAATGCACTCTATATGAAGCTGCCCTTGGTGACTATTTGGAAGCTCCAGCTGGTCTCACTTATATGCACTTCTAATTGTGAGCTGCACTAATAACCATTTGATTCTAGGTACAATTCAAAGTGCTGGTTCTCACCTATAAAGCCTTTCATGGAAACAAAACTAAGACTACTTACGGCATCATAGTTGCTTAAGTTGTTACTTTTAACAATTCAAAACTAAAACTTTATTTTATTAAAATGAACCTTGTAAACCTTGACATCATATATGGTATTTAAGTTTTGATTTTTGTTTTGTTCATAAATCGACTGGATCAGATAAGCCATTCCTGTTTTTTCAATCCCTGCCTAAATAAACAACAGGATACATTTCGTTTTGAGAAATATTTCTATAAAATTATACTTTCGACTATTCTAATAATTAATATCTTACCTATTTTATCTTTACAGCTAACGGAGCAAGAGGTGGAGACTATATTGGACAAGGCGATGGTTTTGTTTAGATTTATGCAAGAAAAAGATGTATTTGAGCGATATTATAAGCAGCACTTAGCAAGGAGGCTTCTGACAAACAAGAGTGTTTCAGATGACTCGGAGAAAAATATGATATCTAAGCTAAAGGTAAGAGCAGTGTAACAATTTCTCTGGGACTTTCCACTTAGCTTTAATTTTATGATAATATCTATTGAGTGGGATAAATTGAAGTGTAATTAGTTGTTTCAGTTAATTGTAAATGTTATACAATATTAAGCAAGCTATAATTAGTGGAAAAATTTTGTTTTTGTCAGCAAAGAATTATTAAGCCATCGTGGTGGAGTGGCTAAGAAATTATACTAAGACTGAGGATCCAAGTTCAAATCCATTTTCAGCCATGAAATCTCAATGCATTGTACTAGTTACACTCTCTCAGTTCAGCTTACCTCATAAGGCTATTGTGGGTTGTCTTTACATAAGCCCATGTCCACTCCAGTAAAAATGCAGAATATATATCAAATATCAATGCTACATTAAAAATCTAAAGCTGATAAAATTAAGATATTTGCTTCCTATGAATGTTGAATATGCATTTACACTCGAAAGATAAGAAATGTTGCAAGAGTTGTCATGGTAAACTATTGAGGGAATCCTAGTGGATAGGGAAGTATTTTTTCTTCATGCTGCAAGTAACCTCCATATCCATAGGCTGTGCTTTCCCCCCTTTGCTTGGAAGAAGCATTTGGATTCTTTAGGCTAATGCTTCCTAAAAATAACCCTCCCAAAAGGCAAAATTCGTATTCTATCCCCCAACCATAAAATTTTACATTCCTGCTTTTAGTATTAATATGTACCTGCAATGATATTTTAAGGATGATGTATTCTTTTAAAGGGCAAAATGAATATTTACTACATTAATTTAGAGAGATTTAATGGGAATATTCTCAATCTCAATTCCATGTTGAATTTTAAAAGATTGAAATAGTACATTCTTATTTTCAGTAAAAAATTATTAGAATAATTAAATGTTTGATAAAGGTATAAATTAGCGTAATTGCCTGTTGATATTTACTTCTGATTAATTAGTGTCTGAAACCAAATAGAATGTGTTATTTTTTCATAACTTTCTTAAATTTACTTAAATATTTATATTGACATTCTAAATAACCTAAGAGGTTTCTCTCTGTTTAAATCATGCTATAAACAATTCTTTCTTTTGCAGACTGAATGTGGATGTCAGTTCACATCAAAATTGGAAGGAATGTTCAGGGACATGAGCATCTCAAACACAACAATGGATGAATTTAGGCAACATCTACAGGCCACAGGGGTAAGATGCAAATTTTTGACTTATTTTAAGGATTCACAGACTTTTTGACATGGTGATCACATTTCAAATTTTGAGAAGAAGGTGTCTAAGCCTTTGTCAGGTGTGCCCCTCCTTAGGCATAGCAAATAATTTATTGGGGGGGGGGGATCTTAAGAAATCTCGCAAAGGAATTCCTGCAACCACTGGGTATGAAAATGTATCATTTATATAGCAAAATCAAAATGTTTATTTTAGTGGCTTTCTTTTTGCCTGAGCTATGAAATAAGCTGGAGAGCCCTCTCTTTTGGGCATGGGGTTGGAGTTCCAATTATATCTTGTTTTGGCTAAGGTTTAATACTAGATCATTTTCTTCTGACTGTATGAGAAGTGTCTTTTAACACTTTTTTTTTGCAGAATAGCTACTCTAAGTGGGGGGGGGGGGCGATACATTTTAAAGCACCAGTTTCCAGGAGTCTATATACTAGTGATTGCAAACCTTTTCAGCACCGAGTGCCCAAATCAGAACCCGTGTGCTTGCATGTGTGCGTGCAAAGACCAGCTGTCTGGCATGCATGCACACCAGTCAGCTGGTCTTCACATGCACCAGAGCCCTGGAAATCTAGAGACCAGCTGGCTGGTTTTTGTTTTTCAGGCTTTGGGGGGGCTGTTTTTCAGGACAAAAACAAGCCAAGAAATGGCCTGAAAAACAGCCCGAAAAATGGCCTGGTGCTCTGGCGTCCACAAAGAACAGCTGGTCAACATGCATGTGCATGCCAGAAACCAGAAGAGCAGCTAGCAACGGCACATGTGCCCACAGAGAGGGCTCTGCGTGCCCCCTTTAGCATGCGTGTCATAGATTCACCATCACAGCTATATACTATTCTATATATTTGGTACTTCTCTCATAAATACTTATCTTTCTGAACAGGTAGTCACACTTCAAAACTAGGCTCTGTGCTGTGGCCATCTATTACATATAATCTCCCCAATTGTGTGGTAATTCCAGAATTTAATCTTTTTCTGGATCCAGATGTTGATTTATTGAATTTGCTTGCTTGCCATCTTTTATTATTTTTACAAATAACTGAAGGCAGTGAATTCAAAATTTTAAAAAAATGAATTTGGCAGGTACAGGAGTTTGGATTTTTTTCTGTCTTTTTTAAAATTCAATATTTTTATTTTTATTTTAAATACATATTATAGGAACAAAGCGTTGTCCAGGCCTTTTCTTTGCACCCTCTCATTTACACAGTCCATTTTATATCATAGTTTTGTTTGCACTTTCAGCCAAATTGTTCTCTTCTGTTATTTTCATCTTTCTTAATATATAAACAATATCTACAATTGCCCCTTCAATGTTATACCAAATTTTCATTTCTTATTTTTTCCATTTATATATTTTACTATAAGCAACATGTATGTTCTAATTCAACTTAAACATAGAGAGCATTTTTTTCAATTTTTCTACCATTAACAATATACTATAATTTCTTTATTTCTTAATTAATTACATAGGAACAACAATCTTACTACTATTCTCTTTGGTCTACTAATGTAACTCTTTCTCCCTTTCTCTTTTAACCATTTTCTCTTGGGCTCTGAAAAATATCCACTTTTAATACTTGTTCTCTTCTGCCCCTTTCTCCTAATTTCTTCTTTTTCTTTTTCCTATTTTTGTTGTTATTGCATCTTTTCTTCAGAGTATTTGCTTTTATTATTCTAGTAACTTTCCCCAGGGTTTTCCCTGTTCTCCTCCCTTCCTTACTGTTTTGTTGTTTCTTTTTGGGGGGATCTCCCCCTTTATCTGCTTTTTCTTTGTGGCTGTAAATCCCAGTGAAATCTTCTATCTGCATTTTATTTTCAATTTTTCTTTCTTCCACGTTATCTTCATATACCTCATTTATGCCGTTTTTCAACCCATCTCCTCCTATTTCTTTTTCTGTATGTTCCCTTTGATTTTCTGTTTTTCTTTTTTTACGAATTATCGTTTCACACACACTTTTCAGCATCCCAGATAATTCATCATACATCCAAATCTCCATTATACAAGTTTAACTATTTTAAGATTTTTACATTTTTGGGTGATACCACATTTAACTGCAAATTTAGGGTCTTCTATTACTCAATTTAGAATTGAGTCGAATTGAAGTTTTCTTTCTCTTTCACACCTTTAGAGAGTTGCAGTCAAAATAATGTTGCAGAAACAGATACTCCTTAACAAATCTCAAGGTTTCAAAGTATCTTTTCTTGTAGCCAAGGTTACACTTCACAGCTGCAGTCTCACGGTGTGTCTCCCCCCCCCCCCCCCTTTCATTGGCTAGTGTAGTACTTTCTGCTTGCTGCTAGATGGCTCTTTCCCAACCGCAAATACAATCCAACAGCTGAATGTCAATAGCTGTCAAAAGGCATTAAATCCACAAAAAATAAAATAAAGTAAGAAGAAAAAGGACTTCCGCCTGGGCTCTTTCTGTGGTTAGTTAATTTATTCACTTACAAGCTGCAGAAGACAAAAGTCCTCTGAGACTATAGTGTTTTAACCTCCGCTGCCTCTTTTTTCTTCAATAAAATTCCGCGAAAGCCAGTTAGTTGCTAATTCTGCTCCAGGACCCTTTTTTAAGATCAAAATTATTTTTTCTTTTCCTCTGTGAGTTGGTCAATCATTCACCTGGTTTCCCCACTCCATTCCAGCACAAAAAGCTTAGTCTGGATGCCCCAGCTTTGTAGCAGTCATTTAATTATGGCCGCCGCCCCTGTTGCCAGTTTGAAGGGCTTTTCTCTGACCTATCAAGGAACTGCCAGTTCATCTTGGCCATCCGAGTCATCCTTTCTTCTCCACCATCCCTCCAGGACAGGTTTCGGTCCGAAGACCTCCCAACAGCAGTTTGTCTGGCTGGATTTTTGCAGGGCTCCGCAGAGCCCACTTTTTTCCATCCAGTCTCATTGCAGTGCTTCCGGCTTCTCACTTTTTTTCTCAGTCTTGTAGACTTTGCCAATTAATAAGTATTCTGTGATCTTCTCAGATGGACTGTATGTTTATTATTTCCCCACAGATTTTCAATGTAAATTCCCACCCAATTTTTTCAGCTTTATAATTCATTTGAAAAAATAAGAGTAAAAAAAGAACTGAAAGCTGACAACAGTAATGTTTTGGAAAGCTGTTATTTCTACAAAAGAAAGTGATACAACTACTTGTAATAAGGTTCCAGAATTTGTTATACACTCTTTTTTTAAAAAAGCAGATAATTAAAAATACAACCAGACCCACCCCCCCCCCCCCAAAAAAAAGAAATAAACATTTGTGTGTAAAATAATTGCTAGAATCTCTTATCATGGACAAAAGAACTGTGTTCTTTTTTGCATTCTTATAAATTTGGGGGTACAGTCTGCATAAGTAACAGCTGCAGATTTCACACCATTAAGTTTAATAAATAATAAAGTGGACATGCAATATACAGCAGGGGTCACCAACCTTTCAGACCTCAGGAATCACTAAATTCATAATTTTAAATCCCGCAGACCACTAATATTTTTAAAAAAAATATAAATTAAATTAAAATTAAAATTAAAAATTTTAAATAATGTTTAGTGCAATATAAAAAATACAAATAATTTTTCTGCGGACCACCAACATTTTCTCATGGCCCACCAGTTGGTGACCACTGACATTCAGCATGTCTATTCTTCAATATGTTTTGTGAACAGCGGAGCAATAAGTATATTTTTTCTCTAGAGAATATTTATTACTCCTTATGTCTAAAAAAGAATATGTGTATTCTGAAATATTTTTAGCACTTATATGAACCAGATTTGTCAATATTTGGGGAAGACTATATCTCTAAGAATCAAAACATTTCTCTTTCCAATTCCAAAATGTGATTGGGAGAAGAATTCATACAGTTTCATTTTATTATCATTTGAAGCATAAATTGAAGCCAGCATTACTTTCTCATATTCAATTGAGTTTTGAAATGAATAAGATACTAATGAAGAGCTCAACTGTCTACTTTGAGCACATTCTCTTTGACCTGGAAGGTCTCTGCAGCAGAGTATGGGTCTCCAGTGTGCCGCACAATTGCACACGCAAAACAAATTAATATTACAGTCAATGAAGCAATACCCTTAGTGACAGGTTGTCTCAAGCCTATACTTATTTTTGGCCAACAGCAAAGCCAAGAAGTTAACTTCATTCTGGCAGTTTAAAGTTTGCTCTAGACATGGAAGAAGTTGAGTTTTGAATAGTAAACATGCCCTTTCCTCATGTTGAATTTGGTTTTTCAAATTCACTGATACATTTCTAGTACCAGTGACTAGTTCATTTTTTCTCATTTGTTCAAGACCATAAAATTTTGATCAAAATATTCGCATTCTAACAAAATTAACTTTGTCTTTTTAAATATATATATTTCTTGGAGCTATATATTTCTTTTCACTTTTCTGTTTTCAAGATAAATCTTTTTGTGAAATGGATTATTCATTGCAAGTTTTCAGCTTAATATGTGAAGAAAGATTTGCTGCCTAATACAGTTTTTGTTCTTATGCTTGCTCTTTTGTTGCCTTTACTGTTACTCTTATGGACTCCAATATTCTATTGGCACCTCCATTAAGTATACAAGGACTTTTTGCCAATTGTGATGACTTCCAGATAAAATGGCTTACCTGCATCTGGTCTTTCTTTCTTGCAAAGTAGACGTCAAAATCTATTTATTTTCTTTCTCATATCTGGGAAAACTCCAGTGTACTGTTCATGAGATTATTCTGAAATTTTTGAATTTGTAGTGATATGCTGATAAATGTCTATTCCTGCTATTTGTAGTTTAGCATCAATAATACCTTTATATGCTCTGTTCTCGGAATAATTCTTGATGTCCTGTTTGCATATTCTGTCTTGTTTTGTTCAAATTTAGCCATAGATAAACATCTGACAGTCGTATTTGTAAACAATTTCAGAAAAATAATGTTTTCAAAATTGAAGAAAGACATTTTGTTTAATTTTATACTTTGTAAAGGTTATGCCATTCTATTAAGTTGAATTTTTTTAAACATTCAGTTTAAGTAGGGCCTCCTAAACTAGTGTGTACACTTGTATCACTTAAAACACACAAGACAGCACCAATTCTTTTCTCAGAAAATAAATGTCTTCATCATTCTGATCCTAAAATAACTGTTTTCTGGCCCTGAAAAATAAAATATGAATAACATGGTTCTTTAAAGATAATAAAAGTACTAAAAGTTCCCCTTGAGAATTAAATTCTAAAATTGGAGGATAACAAAACTAAGTATCATTTCCCTGTTGTGATGGTTACCTAATTTCCACAGGAATGATAACTTGAAAAAGGATTTAGGTGAAAATCCCAGCTGCTGGCTAGATTCAGACAGCTTTATATGTCTGAATTCTTCAGATATATTCCTTTCCTATATGTATTAGAGGTTTAAAGATCAAAAATAGCACTTTGACTAACATGCCTATGAAAAACCTAGTTTTCTAAGAACTAATTTTCTAAGTAATACTCTGTTCTTCTCATAACTTCCTGCAATATATTCTCAATCAGCTAACATTTTTAAAGAATACATAAATAATAGAACTTGATTCAATGTTCTGTTAGTTTCATCTTTGTTATAGTTGTGTTCAATGTGTTGCACACATCTAAAGAAAAACTGCAAAATTTCTCATAACACTCCAACCTATTTCTACATTTATCTTTCTGCATAGGAAATTAATATCCATGCATCTGTTTCTTTAGAAGATAGAAAGGAAAATACAATGTATTAATAGGCTTTAAAAAGTTAATAACAAAATTACTTATTTTGTTAACAAGAAACGCAAAGTAAATCATTCTGGCAAACAGAATGAAAATTCTTTGTCTAAATCCTTATTTTTCAATTACCATTAAACCAATCCCACATTATTGTTATTGCTCCATCTTTTCTTTGAGAGTGATTTGAGAGTGTTTCATTTCATGCACCTGGTATTTTTTTCAGGAAATTTTCTTTATTCATGTAGACAGTCTTTGAGAGTCACTGAAACAAGCTCTAAAAATATAGTTCAATACTAAATGCCAATTTAAAATAACTATGCACTTTTGCTTTGAGACCCTATAATTGGAATACAGTTTAAATCCCTTAACAAAGATTCAGGTGGAAGAATGATTCATATCAATAAAGAGAATATTTGTAACATAGAGTTGAAATGAGGGGTCCTTGCTCCTCTCTGAGATGAGTTGTTTTCTTACAAACATTTCATTATCCAAACTAGGTAACATCATCAGTGTTATATCAGGGCTATCATATGAATGATTCAGATGTTTGATACATATGATTTACCCAACATATTTAAATCATGGTATACTGATGATCCCATTTTTAAAAATCCGATTTTTACACACACACACACATATATATGTGGCTTAGTGGCTAAAACATCTGCCTAACATGTAATACAGCCCTGGTTCAAATCTCAGTAAGGGTATGGCTAGCTGATGAGAGCTAAATAGCTCGAAATAGATCTAGTCTCTCCCTTGTTTATTTATTTATCAGCTTAAACCTAACACACACACACACACATATATATATATATCAATTTATTGTGATTAATAATAGCTTGGAGTGACCTTATATTTGCTATGTGACTTTTTTTTTTAAGAAAATTTTTTATTGGTTTTCAAAATTTATACAGGGAAAATGGTATAGAGTGAGAATAACATTTTGGTAGCTTCCCTGCCCTTGGTGGTGGCCCTCCCCAAAATTTCATAAATTTACAATTTTAAAAGTAAAGGATAGGCATATATAAATGTTACATTGTACAGTCCATATATTCAATCATCTTTTTCTTTGCTATTTTATCTTGTATCAACAATTACAATAGGATTTTAAATAAAATCATTTTTGAGATCTAAGTCTTTTCGCAATTGACTCTTCTTCCCTGTCCCCGGGCAGGAGCGTCGCTCCCCCTGTTCCCCCATCTTCGCCTCCCAACTGGGGATAATGTTTTTGAATAACCACTTGAACCAAATTCCTTTTTTGTATAATTTCTTAGACAAGAAGGAATACTTCCTTCTTATTTCTCTAATATTTTCGGAATTTGTTTCAAAATGATTATTTCTTTATCTTGATACTTTAAGATTACATCCCACTGAGCCCCCAATATCTCATCCCTTGTGGATCTCCTAAGAAATTTAACGTGAACTTCTCTTGGTACGTTATGCATCCTAGCATAGGCTGAATTAATTCTATAAACCAGGTCCATATCCCACCAGAGTTGTTCTTTATCTCTTTTAAGGTATTCTGCTAACATTGTACTCATAACATCTTTGAGATCTTCATTTTCTGACTCTGGTATATTCTGGAACCTGAGAAAAAAAGACATTCTTTCAAATTCAATTTTAGTCATATGAGCTCCTAATTCTAGACTCTCCTTACGGATCTCCTTAACCTCTTCCCCCATCTTGGCCGGCCCCTCCTCTAACTTCATAATTTTTTGATTTTTTTTCTGTTGTACTTTGTTGTGTTTCCCTAAGTTCTAATGTTAAATCTGTCAATTCTTTCCGCATTTCATTCATGTTTTTCATTATTTCCCGAAACATTTCTATAACCGACAGTTCTTGTGAGTCCTCTCCGGCAGATTCTTTCTGTAAAAGTGAAGAAATCTTCGGCTGCATAGTCGGGCTGGAGACGGCTGAAGACAGAGCGGAAGTTGACTTTCCCGTTGGTGGCTTTCTAAAAGCCATTGTGTCAGTTCCAATTTCTAAGTTGATAAAGAAATGGTGCCGGAGAAACGAACGACCGAGACAATCTGAGGTATCAGAGTAATCCGGATGAAAGTCCAGTCTTAAGAGTTCACTTAAGAGAAAAGAAATCTTGCAATCCACATCCAGGAGTCCACGTATTGGGAGAGACTTGGGAGTGTCTGGGAGAAATGTTAAAAGTAAAAAGTTTCAAATCCTTCGATGGTAATTATGTAGGGAAAAGCTTCAACAATGCAAGGGAGTTGTAAGCGGAGAACAAAGGGAAGCCATCTTGCCCCACCTTCTGACAGGAAGAAAAGTGAAAGTTCCATTTACTTTCTCTTTAAAAAAAAAAAAAAAGCTCCGCGAGAAATTGTTGCAACTGCGATGCAATACAATTCTTTTCCATAGTTAGTTCAAATAGCAAGTTAGTCCTTTTCCTCTCTCCATTCCAATGGAGAGGGATCGTTTGATTGCCGCTTCATTGTAACCAATTTCATTGTAATTTTTACAATGACAATAAAGATTATTATTATTATTCATCCGAGGGGGGGTTAAACGAAAAAAACTCCCCCCTCCAATCTCCGTTTAAAATTGATTGAACTGGAACTTACAGTGTCCTGTTGCTTATCCTTCATCAGCAACCCAGAAGATTAGGGAGCGCCTTCCACCTCCGGCATTTTAGCTACTCTTTTCATTCTGTTCCTTGTTCCTGGTATCCATCCAGCGAAGAGGCAAGATTTGCCCCCCCTTTCTGCTCGCCAGCTCCTAGGGTGAGGCTGGGGGCATCCCACCGACCGCCCCTACGGCAGGAGACTCCCTCAGAATCTCCTGTGCTCCCGAAGGAGCCCACCGGTACAGCAAGCGGCGGACAGAGCGCAAAGCACGTCCGTCGCCTTTGGAAACCGGAAACAAAGTCCGATATGTGACTTTCAATGTATGTCATTCGTTTCTCTCTTTTCCAATGCTTGCAATTTGGGGTCCTTACATTTTTTTCCCCTTTACACTCTTTCTCTAAATACTTAGAAATGAATGCTGCTGCCATTAGCTTTACAAGACAAAGGAATGTGTTGGTCAATACTACAACCACATACATACATTTAAAATGATATTCTTTGGACTAAGCTAGAATAACCAACTCAAAAGCTGAATAATATTAAATTAGAATTGGATCGACTGAGAAATAAGATTCTCCAGAAACAAAATTGTAAGACTGAAGGCTGTATTTCCATAGTATCCATAGTATCATTATGTATCAATATTCCCAAGGCTTGTTATCTTGTAAAGTCAAAATAACTAAAACACCAGATACAAAAGAGTCCATAATCCTGTAATTCTACAATTGAAAGCAGTACATAATTCTAGCAAGAGAAATCAACTTCGGTTAGTCCAGTGCTCCGTTCTAAAAATCACTTGTTGCATATTGGATTCTACAAAAATGCTTGCTGTGGTTCTGGGGGTTTTAGGGACAGTGTTATACACATAATTAGTATTCATTAATTTGCATATAATTGCTCACTCCATCCTTACATGTAAAACCTTGTTTAGATATATTTAAAAAGTCTAACTGAATTGCTTCACCAGCAGATGGCAGATTTTGATTTTTGTAATGAAAACTAATTGAATAATCTAAGATCTGATAGTAGTTAGGGCAGCACTGTGTTGCATTGAAAGCTTTTTGTAATTCACACTTTTAAAAATATAACAAAATCTCTTATAGATTACAAATAACTTGAAAGTTACCTAACTGAGATATGAGGACCTTCTCATCTTGTTCTGGATTTGGGATGAAACAAAATGTAGGCAATGTGAAGAGGGAAAGGTTAATATACAGGTAGTCCTTACATTACAACAGTTCATGTAGTGACAGCAAAGTTACATCAGCCCTGAAAGAAGTGACCTGTGATCGTTTTCCGCACTTATGACCATTGTAGTGCCCCCATGATCAAAATTCAGATGCTTGGCAGCTGCAGTGTCCCAGGATCATGTGATCTTCTTTTTGTGACCTTGTGACCAGCAAAATCAATGGGGAAGCCAGATTCACTTAACAACCATGTTACTAATTTAACAACTGCAGTGATTCACTTAACAATTGTGGCTAGAAAGGTCATAAATGGGGCAAAACTCACTTAACAAATATTTAGCAACAGAAATTTTGGTCTCCATTGTGATCTTAAGTTGAGGACTACTTGTATATTGCTCCCTTTCTCTTTTCAGCAGTTATTTGTGTGTCATTTGCCATTGACTCATCTGTTCTGTTATTGTGCACTTTCCCTCCTTCCCATCAACTACCTACCTTCTTGCATTGCTCCCTATTCCTTCTGCCCCAAACTACTTCTGGGACAGAACAGCTCTATTTTGCTTCTTATGTGGACAAAGTACCCAATAAGTACATGTTTCACTTTGAAAATGGACCACTCAAAACCAGTTTTTCCTTCACAAAATAGGTAATATGCAGAATATTTTGCACATCGTTATATTCAATCTCCTCTATTGTTTTTATCAGCTATTAAGGTGGTTATGCTATTTGTCAATTTGGAAAGGCTAGCTTTCATATATAATAGTTATATTTTTAGCATTATGAAGAGATGAAATTTAGATAATGATTAGTAGTTAATACTGATGGTAAACTCTGAAGCAAAATTGCATGGAAAGGTAAGAAAAATATACAGGTAGTACTCAATTTATAATCAGTCGCTTAATGACATTTGAAGTTATGACAGGAAAATTGAAAAAAAGTTACTTACAACTTGTCCTCAAAGTTATGACTGGCGTACCACCCCACAGACAACATGATCACATTTCAGGCACTTAGCAACTGGCTCATATTTACAATTGGTTGCAGCATCATGTGATCACAGATTGCAACTTTGTTGTCATTTTCCAGGGGAAAAAATCCTGTTGTGACTAATTTAGGAACTGTGATAAAATTAAATCCAGCCACATAGTAATTCAGCTTACAACCTGAATGAATTACAACAAAATTATTATCATAAATCATATGGGAAATTGCTAAGAATGGCTATCAGTTCTGAAAGCTTTAAAGGGATTTTATAGTTAAACTTTCATTTACAATTATAGTCCCAATGTTTGAAGTATCTGATAAAATTGATTTTCTCTATCTTCAATAGAATCTGTTTCTTTCGGCATCACTTCTTATTTTATATTATGGTATAAAATACCTTCTGGTCAGCTGGATGGCTGTATAAATTTGATAAATAAATTATGTGCCAGTATAATGAAAACTAGGAATATAAATTCCTATATCTAGATGTATAAAATATGTTGAATATTGAGGGCAGAAATATAAGAGAATACAATGCATTGTTTGCCTTTATTTTTATAGGTCTCACTAGGCGGTGTTGATCTGACAGTGCGGGTTCTCACAACGGGTTACTGGCCCACTCAGTCGGCCACACCAAAGTGCAACATTCCCCCAGCCCCCAGGCATGCTTTTGAAATATTTAGGAGGTAAGGAATTCTTCATATTTTTTCTCTTGTTTTTTGTTAGCGTTTATGTGCTAAATTATTCTATATTCACACTAGGTATTTCAAAAATAGTATTCTACTATTGCAAGATTTTTTTTGGGGGGGAAATTGTAGACATTGAAGGCTTAGAAACATTATTTGGATTCCATGCAGTTGCTTTAATAAATTCTTGTTTATTTATTAGATTTTTGTACCTACTCATCTTACATATATGGTCTCTGATTGGTTCACAATTCTAAGATTATAATCAGTATGTAATGTTTAAGATAACATAATATTTGAATTATAGTTTTTGAATGGATTTTTAAAAATAGATGATGTTTTGTAATAAATTAAATATTGTTATGTTTATGTGGGCTTCAAAAAAAATTTTGTTGGAAATTTGCAATACAGTTAGGCAACTGTTAATTGATTTGCTTGAATTTTGTAGGTTTTATTTAGCCAAACATAGTGGACGGCAGCTAACACTCCAACATCACATGGGTTCTGCAGATCTTAATGCGACCTTCTATGGCCCTGTAAAAAAAGTAAGTGCCTTTGCTTATTAATAGTGTGGTCTGAATCATCTTTTAATGACAATTTACGATGTTTGTACTTTCCAAAAAAGGTTTAATTTGGCATTCATTTATCATTCAGAATAGCCACTTTCCAAATTTCACATGTGCTTTAAGCAAAAAAGGCATACAAATGTGACTATGAAATAATTGACATAAACACCAACATATTCATTAAAGTAATAAAAATGCATATATTAAAGAAATATATGTTAAATACATTTTTAAAATGTATATTGAGAAACTTACATACAAAATATGCTTAAATGGAAAGACTTTAATGTTTTATGTTTAAATCAAAATTATAAAAAGATATAGAAGTACAGTGAATCACACTTAAATTAGAAAAAATGCAAAACTTGTAAAGAAATTAGGCCTCTAATTTGTGCCACAGACAGCCATTGTTACACAAAGTTATATTTTGGGAGATTTACTATATGAACTATCGCAAATGGATGGATAAACTTACAATGTGATATAATAGAGGCATCTAGTTTTTCTGCCAAAAATTCTCAGACAATCAGAACCACATAAACTTCAAATTTCTCTTTATAGGAGATGTAGTCCTCAATTAACAACTTCCCCATTTAGCAACTGTTTAAAGTTATAATGGCACTGAAAAAATAACTTTACAACTGCTCCGCATGCTTATAAGTGCCACAGCATTCCCAAGGCCACATGATCACAATTTGTGAGCTTCACAGCCAGCTTCCAACAAGCAGAGTTAGTGAAATCACAAGTTGTGGTCATGTGATGTCTCACCTACACATGGTGATTTGCTTAACAGTCAAGTGGGAAGTCATATGGGGTAGGTTCATTATGGTCCTGTGATATCTTGCTTAACAACAACACTGCTTATTGATGGAGTTGCTGGCCACACTTGTGATTATTAAGCAAGGACTACCTGTACTGTTCTCTCTCATAGTGTCTTTATGGGGATAGCAGCCGTCCCAAGGCTAAATGTGTCCAGATGTATTGTATTGCAGTTGCCAACTATTTTCAAAGATATGCTGGAAGTTCTAATATAGCATAGCTAGAAGGTGCCAAATGGAATTATTCTGTTTATATCTTTTTAATGCAGCCATTGTAATAAGCTATGTTATGTTTTGTTTCTTGGCACAGGATAGTCTGTCAGTAGCCAGAGATTGCACATTTATTTGTTTGCTTGTTTTGGGTGCTTATGGCCATTAGGTTATATAATGGTTTCATAGTCTCAGATATGTCCCTGTGGGGAGAGGGCGCGGTTTTATAAATATTAAATATTATTATTATTATTATTATTATTATTATTATTATTATTATTATTATTATTATTATTATTATTATTATTATTATTATTATTATTATTATTATTATTATTATTATGTTATTTCTTCCAGGCTTGATATGGCCATTTTGTTTGACTTTATTTTAAAATATTTTTATCATTGACCATGAAATAACAAAATAACAGAGTTGGAAGGGACATTGGAGAACTTCAACCTTCTGGTCAAGCAGGAAACCTTACACCACCCACAACTTCATAATTTTCATAGTGTGATTTTACAGCATTCTAGGTTCACAAATAGCATTGAAGAGGTCACAGCTATAAATTGTATATTTCTAGTTTGCTTCAGAGTAGCAAGGCACAGATTAACAATATGATCTGTTGGGAACTTAACTGATAGCAGCACTGTAATGTATTTATGGTTTATTTGTGGTTTGTTTTTGCTCTTTTCTCAAAACTATCCAGAGACATGCAAGACATCATTAGCTAAGACAAAAAAGAAATAGAGTTTTTGCTATGCTTGTTCTACAAATTACATTATTTGTCAACGAACTATGTTTTGGCTTAATATGTAGATACTTTTGCATTTCATGCTTTCAGCTACAGTTTGAAATGTTTTTTAAAAGATACACTGGTAACTTTGATTTTCCAATAGCTTGTTAAAAAAATAGGCCAACCATTAAATGCAAAATAATTTAAGTCCTGTGACAAAAAAACAAAGATAAATACCTTTAAATGAAAAATATGTAACAACTTAAGCTTTTTAGTAAGTACACTAAATACTTAATCTCTAAGTAAATGAAAATATTCCTAGAATGACTTTTGATTTTTTTATAACTAAAACAGGAAGATGGTTCAGAGGTTGGCGTAGGAGGTGCCCAAGTAACTGGCTCTAATACGAGGAAGCACATATTGCAAGTCTCTACTTTCCAGATGACAATACTTATGCTTTTTAATAACAGAGAAAAATACACTTTTGAGGTATGAGCTTTGTTAGCTGTACACTTTCCTCTATCTCTTGAATGTGTTTTTATTTTCACAAATCATGGGAAAATGGGATTGTTCATATCTTTGAGCAATTGCATAGAAAATTCCTATATGCAATATACAATGTTAATATCTAGAATACTAATTAATCTTACTAACCATTTTCACTTGTTAAATAAATCTGATAATGCAGTATTTGTTATACTTTATATCTTTTGTTATAATCTTTAAGTTATATACATCATTGTAAATGAAATTGATATGCTGCAATTCTCCCTTTCATTATTTTGATTTAGAGTATTTAGTGATACTATTACCATTTTCATGCTGTGTATTTTTCATGTAATGTTCACTTTTTTTTGCCAAGCTGTAAAGTGCAGGTGATTTGGGTATAACAGTTAGATTATTGCATTTAAATGTCACCATACATGGCACTGAAATTCATTCTGAAATTAAGAACAAATCTATCTTAAAAGTGAACATTTAGTATATTGGCAATTCAGTTAACACTTTTTTTAAAAAAATTGCATTTTAAATCAAAGTTGATTTTGTTGTATAAATATTTAATATTGTTTTAGTTTGGCATTTAAAGTATTTTGTGAAAAATCTTGCTAAGAATAATGCTAATTATTAGGCAAGTGAAAAAAAATTCTCTGAATTTAGAAATTTGGAACTTGGAATTCAGAATTGTGTTTTTGAATGCACTTTAATGTTTTTGTTTAAAACATCTTTATTTTGAGAAACAATGGATATCACGGGTCCTATTTTAGTGTCCTATTTTCTGAAGTGGTAAAGGACAAAAGAATGAGGAAGAATTACTTTTATTATCTGTGTTAAAAATATACCATGCCCTTGTACAGAATGTATACAACTCCCCAATTTTAATTGGTCGCCCAATTTTAAGTACACACCACATAAATTCAACGACTAAGTGACCAATTTAGTGGGTTTTATTTTTTCAATAACAGTGGGATTGGGAACTTTAAATCTCTGAAGAGAAAACCATTTCACCCCCAGCTACTTGCAGCTTCTCTGTTACTCCCAGTTCTAAGACCCTTAAAAATGCTAACCATAGACTGAAGTTTCTGTAATGCTCTTTTGGTGACATCACAACACAGATTCTATTTTGTGGCCTCTGTTTGATCAGAAGATTGAATGATAGGCCCCCCAAGGGCTCTTTTTAAAATGTTGCCTTTCTGTGTAAAAATATCTTTATTCAATTTGATATAGGAGATACAACAAGAGACAGATATTCCTGAAAGAGAGCTTGTACGAGCACTGCAGTCCCTTGCATGTGGCAAACCTACACAACGGGTTCTTACAAAAGAGCCAAAATCAAAAGAAATAGAAAATGGACATATATTTACAGTGAATGATCAATTCACATCCAAACTGCACAGAGTCAAGATTCAAACCGGTAGGTTTATTTTCACTTAGCTGTCAATTTCACTGTTTATTGATTCCTGATTGCTCACTCTCTCACACTCTTCATCACAACTCCTCTTCTCTGGCTTCTTCTCCAACGATTTCAAATATTTCACTGTCCTAACCACATTTTTAAAAAAGGGGGGGGGGGGAGATTTCTAGTTTATTTTCTGTTCTAATACCATTCTCCTTTCTAGAATTGATAGTTTTTCTTAGACATTTCACTGAAATTTCCAAATGTAAAGGTTTTCATTCTCATATTTCTGGATCCAGTCCCATTTGATTCACTTTGTTATTTATCAGTTATATGTCTGTGATTCTATATCAGATAATTCTCTGTCTAATTATTCTTTCAAATTCCTCTTTTTCTGGGTGAGGGTTTCTACCAAGGCTCGTCCTTTTGTCTATTTTTGCCTGTTAGTATATTTCCCCAGGAGACTTAAACAATATGTCTTTCATTAAATTATTTCTTCATGAAAATCATCAGTCCTTTTGTAAAGGAGGCACAAAGGACTTTTGCCTTCCAGATATCGCCGAAAGACAATTTCCAACATTTTCTGGGTGCATACTCAATTAAAGATGCTGGGAATTTTATCTGGGAAGAGCATAAAAACCTCAGCTTGTTTAAGGAATGAAAATCAAAGAGGTTTCATTATTCCACTACCGGATCACTTTGACATTATTTTCAAATTGTTAATGATTACTATTTTTAAAGATGCTACTTTTATTTTAATTATGCGAGTCTATTCTATTCTTTCAGTTGCTGCCAAACAAGGAGAGTCAGACCCCGAAAGAAAAGAAACAAGACAGAAAGTAGATGATGACAGAAAGCATGAGATAGAGGCTGCTATAGTGCGGATAATGAAATCTAGAAAGAAGATGCAACATAATGTGCTAGTAGCAGAGGTAATTTATTTAATCACTGAAACATTGAAATTAAAGTATTTTAAGTTTCTAAACAATTTAAAATTAAAATTTCACAGTTAAAGGGTTCATGAAAACTCTCCCAATTAAAGCGAGTTAAAGCAATTCTTTAAAAATACTCACAAATGGAGTTAGGCACATATCCCTGAGGATGGACCTCTGTAGGTTTGGGTGATACTCTAGTTTTAGCCCCATCTTATAATCTTAAAAATAACCATAAAAGTAGTTTGCACCACCAAAGCTAGTGATCCTTCTTTTAAAAAAACTTACACACAGAGCCTTTTTTTCGCCTGGAAGTAAATAATTTAGACGCAGGCTACTTGAGGCTCAAAACTAGTTCCTTGAGTTGGCTGTGGAAACACTAGCTTCCATATGGTGTATTATAGTCAGTCTAATCTTGATGTAATATAGCATGTATAAGTGTAAGCAGGCTTGCTTTTCATAAACAGTTACAGCTGACATGGAGAGGAAAAAAGTAAATATATCGCAATATTTCCCTGTATGGATGTAATCATGCATTTTTTTGGGACAACAGTGATGAGATTGCTGGCCATCATCACATTTTAGGATGTTTTTGACTTTAATTCACTGCCCTGGTACCCAAATACTAACATGTTCATCTCTGGTTACCTTCCAAACTCAGTGCTTGCACTTGCTTAGACACAGTCCTAGCTCCAGCTGCCATATATTTGCTTATAGTCAGGATTGTTTACCGTAGGACCCCCAAAATACAGAATTGGTTTTTCAGTTTATGAAATTTATGAAAGCATTAATAATTGAAAAAGCATCCTACATGTTTTGTTTTTCAAAGTCATTTCCAGGCCTGCTTACTTGCTAATATAAATAATATTAAAATACTGTACCTTCTGTTCCAGGTAACTCAACAACTGAAGGCACGATTTCTCCCAAGTCCAGTTGTTATTAAAAAGCGTATTGAAGGACTTATTGAGCGAGAATATTTGGCACGAACACCTGAGGACCGCAAAGTATACACTTACGTAGCATAAAACGTGTCCCCACAACTATGATTTATTCTTGGACTATATTCTTCGCATGAACTGAGAAGTTCTTTTAAAAATCATTAAATATTAAGACGACCATATCTTCTATTAAATTACAATTCATGTTCTAGACCAGTCAGATCAAGCCTTTACTCCTTCAGAAAGTTTTTCAACATCAAAATGATTGAGCTTCAAGCTTCTCAGCATTTATCCCTGTAGAGATCATCCTTACAGTTTCCTCGGGAAAATGTGAATGTGCCGCGTTTTTGTTTTCAATACTGTATGAAAACAGGAAAAAAAAATAAAAACAAATTTAGAAAATACAGCTCATTAAAAAAAATAAAATTGTTGAAATTTCATTTCCCCGAATCTTCAGTGTTGATGTAAATGTGTTTTCTGTAGTGTTGCTTAGCACTTTGTGCATTGTATACGTTGGGTTACAAGAAAAACACAGGATGGTAAGATTGAATTTCAAAAATACTGCTGTGTTTGGACATTTCTTTAAAAAATGTGTTTAATTTACTATTTGGTAAATTTATAAAAGCCTGGTGATTTTGGCTTAGTTTTACTTTCCATCTACAATCATTCATATTCCAGTTAATATGAAGAAGAACCTTTTTTTTCCCGGCACAATTATGGGCTGTAATATTTGGCCTTCCTTTTTGTCATTTGAGATCTTCCAAATGAAGTTGCATACTAATTAGGTTTGTTCTGATTCCTTTATAGGAGAAATGGGAAAACATTAGTCTGTATAAACTGTATCATACTTTTTGCTGTTGTATTCACTGCTCATAGTGGATTGTACAGAGCGATGTTTTTATTTCACTCAATGTAGACAAAACAAATTTAAAATAAATGGATTTAGTGTACACAGAGCACTAATTCAAATGTATTACAGCACAGGGATGGCAATTTATTAAACCAAATACTGCCCCTTGGAGAAGCACATCATGAGGTAGAAGGGGATTTTACTCCTTTTTAATTTCTCACTTTTCAGGAGGGTCAAATGAAGCCACTGTGCACTATTAATTTACTGTTTTAAAATGCAATCTTAAAATGCAATAAATATTGTTACTTTGATCTTATTAAATCTCCAGTTCTTGCAACAACTACTTTCTCCTTCTCAAGGTGGGTAAGGATGAAGTTTTGACTACTAAAGCTTTTAAGATTTGATTTTAAAAAAATATTGCAATAGCATTTTACTGTGTAATCTGATACCAAATGAAATTTTATGTAGCTCCTATACTGTATAACCTAGTTTTACAGCAATGAGTTCACAAAGATTCTACCTTTTTGTGCATAAATCGTGAAGTGCTGCTGATCAATTTAATTTTAGCTTAAGTTCATAAATAGTATTTGGATGTAACAGAGTAACATTTTTTTTTAAATAAATGTATAGCATGTACAGGAAAGAGAACTAGTTGAATTCTGTTTCAACATGTAAAGTTGAAGTTCTCATTGAGCTTTTCATGTGTTATTGCTGTACTTTATTTGTATAACAGATACTTTTTTTCCCAGTACTAAATATTTACAGTCAGGCAGATAAAAGGTGGTAAGCCTGGTTCTGCATTGCAGGGTTGCTATTAGTAATGAATGTTTCCCCCTGACTATGTGAAAGATTACTGTTTTTCTTTTCCCCCCCTTGCTATGGACATCATTTTGAGTTATTGTCTGCAATATGAAAAACTGTAATAGAAATATAGGTAATATTCTTGCAGTTGGGGTTGCTAATGTTAATAATGTTAATTAGACCAGTTAATGTGTACTTAATTGTTTTTTTATATTGTGTGATTGTTTTCATTCAGAATATTATTATTTAAATATGTGTAGGTAATCCTTGGTCAATGGCCATTCGTTCAGTGACTGTTTGAAGCTATGATGGCACTGAACAAGGAAACTTACAGCTGACCTCAAAGTGGTGGCTAATACTGCATTCTCATCATCACATGAGGAACAACAGAACTGTATATAACACAATGGAGACTTCCCCCTTTGTTACAGACTTCATATACAGAGAATGATGATGAATTAAAGAGGAACTCTCCGAAGACCTATGGGCTCTGTAGTACTGTGCAAAAGTTTTAGGGAGTTGTGCAAAAATGCTATAAATTAACAATGCTTTCTGAAATAGAAGTGTTAATAGTATATTTTATCAATTAACAAAATGGAAAGTAAATGAACAGAATAAAAATCCAAATCAAATCAATATTTGATGTGACAACAATTGAACAGCATCAATTGTTCTAGGTACACTTGCACATAGTTTTTTTGAGTAATTTGGCAAGGTTTTTTCAAGGTTGTTCCAAACATTTTGGAGAACTAACCTTAGATCTTCTGTGGCTGCCTCGTATCCTTCTGTCTCTTAATGTAATCCCAACAGACTCAATGATGTTGAGATCAGGGATTTGGCAGTCAAACCATCACTTCCAGGACGTATTGTTCTTCTTTATTCTGAAGATCTTAATGATATTGGCTATATGTCCTGCAGAATACATTTGGGGCCAATCACACACCTTCCTGATGGCATGGTATGATGGATAAGTATCTGCGTGACTATCTTAGCATTGAGGACACTATTGATCTTGACTAAATCTCCAAATCCATTTGCAGAAATGCAGCCCAAATTTGCAAGGAATCACCACCATGTGTCACTGTTGCCTGCAGACACTTGTACTGCTCTTATTGTACTGCTCTTCAGTGAACAAACGTACTTCTGCTACCATCAAATAATGCCATTTTTCTGCACCCCAGTTCCTATGTTTTTGTTTGTAGTTGAGTTGCTTAGCTTTGTTTCTATGTTGGAGGTATGGTTTTTGGGTCACAATTATTCCACGAAGGCCACTTCTGGCCAGACTTCTACAGACAGTAGATGAGTGTACCCGAGTCCCACTGGTTTATGTTCTATGCTGATGGCATTGCTGGACATCTTCCAACGTCGAAAAGTAAGCATGATGTGTCTTTCATCTGTTGCATTAAGTTTCTTTGGCTAACCACTACATCTGCAATTCTAAACATTGCTTGTTTTGGTGCTTCAAAGAGCTTGAACAGACATCTTAAAATCCCAGTCTGCTTTGAAATCTTTGCCTGGGAGAGATGCAGGATATAAACTACCTTTTGTCTTGTTCCTGTTCTCAGTTTTGTCATGGTGTATGACCAATAACAATGACACAAAACTATTTTTCACAATCTTACATAGTAGCAGTTTAGTTGTTCCTCACCCAGTCTTAAGCCTCCTACACAGGTGTTTCTTTTCCAGTTAATGATTGTTTCAACCTAAATATGAAACTAATAAGCATTAGCATCTGCTTGGTGTAATTGGTTAATCATACACCTGACTCTTATTCTACAAAATCCCTGATTTTGTGCAAGTGTAAGAATTTATACCATTTTGAAGACAGGGTAGTCATACCAAATATTAACTTGATTTGGATTTCTCTTCATTTACTTCCCATTTTGTTAATGGATAAAAAACTATTAACACTTCTATTTCTCAAAGTATTATTTATTTATTTATTTAAATTTATACCCCGCCCTTCTCCACAGAGGACCCAGGGCGGCGCACAGGAAATTTAAAAAACATACAAAAATACAATAAATATAATTTTAAAAAACTATTAAATAACCCCATCCTGCGCTAAAACCAAATTTTAAAACCCAATTTAAAACTATCTTAAGTCCCCAAGGGAGGTTAGGCTAGGCCGGCTTGTTGAAACAGATATGTCTTAAGACATTGGCGGAAGAGGCGGAGGTCGGTGATGGTACGTAATTCAGGGGGTAGGTCATTCCAAAGGGCTGGCCCCGCCACAGAGAAGGCTCTTCCCCTGGGCGTCGCCAGTCGGCATTGTCCGGCCGACGGTACCCTGAGGAGGCCCTCTCTGTGGGAGCGGATTGGTCTGAGGGATGTATGGGGCAGGAGGCGGTCTCGCATATAACTAGGTCCCGAGCCATGGAGCGCTTTAAAGATGGTAGTCTTTATTAATTTACAACATTTTTGCACACAACTTCCTAACACTTTTGCACAGTACTGTTATATACTATTAAAATTCATATCATGAGCTTTAATTGAATGAAACTACATCATAGGACAATAATTTTTGAACCAAGGTACCTCAAATAGGCTAACTTGCAGAATCTGGGAGCCATGATTCCCTCCTGAATTACTATCAGAAGTAATTAGACAGAGGGAGGAAGGTTTGTTTATGATTCCTAGCAGTTTTCCACAAAGAAACTCAATGGGGGAGCCACCAGGAAGTTGAAAGTTACTCTTGCTCTGGTTGTTTTTTTAACTCCTGTGGTCATTCTGTTTCTCTGTTTAGGTAAGGAAATATTTTTGAAACAATGACCCAAAAAGGCATAGGTTTTCTAGTAATTACCTAAAAGTCTTCACAATAAAATGAACTATATAAGGCAGTTTTAGATTTTGATATCCTGAATAAATATAAAAATAAACACTTCTAATTTGGTGGTTACATGGAGGAAACCATGTGTTTTCAAGGCAACATTATGAAAATAGTTCCCCATTCCCTTCTTCCTGGATATATATGTCCATAGTGGTTACTACTAGTAATAGTAACCAGGTCTGATCCTGCCTATCTTTTTACAGCAACCAGGTTTGCTAGATGGAAAACAATCTATTGCAATATAAAATGTTGTCATACAAAGTTAAAACTGACAAAGTGCTAATCACTTTGGATTCTTGTCATTTAAAACTTATTGAATTAGACACTTCTAGCACACAATTATGTTTGCTATCTATTAATAAAACTAATGAGATTTTTAACCTAACAATAGACAGAATTTCTCACTTTCTAACTGCTTTTACTCTCCCCCAACCTTAACACTTCCAGCAACTTGATTAAATATAAGTGGCCTATTAATTTGGACGCACACTCACAAATGCATTTCTATAATATTGTTCTGAAGGGGAAAATTAAACTTAAGTAATGTATATAGACCCTTAGGACTCTACCTTTTTCAATAAGAGGCAAAATAATAGTTTCTTACAATTTTTTTTAACATACTGAAATTTTCATATTTTAACTTGATCTGCATTTTAATTAACTTTTTAAACAGAGCAGCTCTATTCAAAGGTAAGTTTTAATGCGTTAATAAGTTCCTTAAAAAGGGGACATCGACTTTGGACATTTATTCTATTAAGGGGCTCCAGGTTTCCAAAATAATTTGAAAGAAGTGCTTTCGGCCTTATGTCAAAGCAACTATTTTTGTGGTACTCATTAAAAGAGATGGTGTTGGGATTTTTAGTTTATCCCACAAACTTCTAAGCCTGAAAAGGGATTTTTCTACTTTTATCAAGTTGATTCATCTTGTTATCAATTTATCCAAACATTTGGGAAAATATTTTAACAAAAGTGTTGTTTTCTCCGAACCATTTTTAAAGACCACAAAATCTTATTCTCAAGTGTACCTTTTGCCAGCTGATGTCATTGACATCTGTTGGTACATTAATTTCCAGAATATTACACCACTATATTTATTTAATTATGAAATTCCAAGAATTTCACCATCTGGAGAGTAAATAAATTAAAATTTTACAGCTGAAAATAAACCATTTTTCCATGGAAGATAGGAACTGAGTTATTTTTCACTTTGTTTTGTAAAGTACTCAACACATGATTATAAATATAAGAAACAATTATTTGAGAAATAATTATGCAATGTATATATTGTTTCTTAACAGATAATAACTGAAAGTCCTTGCACTGGATCCACAGTAGGCATAGTGCTTTGTGAAGATAAAGGCTTCCTTCCATTAATGAAGAAAATCATCATTGACTGCAAAGGGAACGAACGGTTTTATTCTCGTTTTCATTTAATGCCATATAGACATGTCATATTGTAGGGATCCTTAATTTTACTGAATAGTTCATCTGGAGAAGAATGAGTCAACCAGAAGGACAAGTTGAACTTTGACAAAGCAGGATAGGAAGAGTATGAATGCTTTTGAACTTTGATTTTGAAGACTCTTGAGCATACTTGGACGGTTACACAAACAAACTGAAAATTGATCAAATCAACCCAAAGTTCCCACTGGAGGCACTTTTGTTTATCCTATTTTTGCAAATACCAAGCTCTCTGGAAAAGGCTGGATTGCTATTAAAGGTGGAAAGAGAAGAAGGGGATGCCAGGCCGTAAGATGTATGGACTCTGTTATAGCGGCCTTGAGTACACCATTGGAAGACCTAAAAGGCCTGGTTAGGGACAGATCATCAGAAAATCCATCCATCCTTCCATGCAGGAGTCGATTAGCATGTGGAGATAAAAGTTGGCCAAATGTGCCTTCTAACAATTTCCTCTAGTCTAATACTTTGTCCATAAAACCAGGGATATTCATTTCTGAAAGGCCAAACTGTGCACCAACTGTTTTTAATAGCACACTATAAAAGGAAACAGTATAAAAGGTCTATTCTACCTCAGTGCTTCTCAATCAGTGGTATGTATACTAGTGTTAGCGTGCAAAAGTAATATAGGTGAACTTCCTCCTCTTAGGATCTTATAAGAAGACAAAGCAATTCAATTTTAGGGTATTTTAAGAGTAAAACCCAAATATTGAATTTTCTGTAGTCTAAGACAAGAGGGCACTCTGGAAGTTTTAGATTCAAAAGGCAAAATAAAATGCTATTTTAAACTGCTTAATTTTCATTATTTGTTTTTGTGCATTGGTGTTTGTATGTATGAGAAAGATTATTTAGATTTAAATGTAAATAGATTCAATAACAGCAATTAATACTTCAGTCCTAATTAGCTTTCATTTTTAGCTGAAATAATAAAAGAACATATTGTATTGTTCTTAAAGCTGCTTTAACTGATAACAAAAATAATGTGAGAATATGCATGCTCAAAAAAAGTTTATTGTTTATTTTGTTTATTCTGGTTGAATGTAGATTTATAATAAAGGCAGGCTAAAATAAGTAGTAAATAATTTGTAGAGCATGAAAGATTGAAACCACTAACTTAGTTACCCCAATATCTTGTCTCCCACAGCTAGCCACATTTTAGCCTTGTATGTAATATGACTCCAGTCAGTTTGATTAACATGGTTTGATGCCAGCTAAACAAGTCCAGAAATTCTAGAAACAAGGTATAAAGCTGTTATTTTTCATATGATGGCATGTTATCTCTACCATTCCAAACCTTTAGGAGGCTTTGACTCTTTAATTTGCACATAATCCAATACTATAAAGTAGGGTCATGCTACATTAAATATACTGGCGACACCCGACTGGCGACACCCAGGGGAAGAGCCTTCTCTGTGGCGGGCCCTGCCCTTTGGAACGACCTACCCCCTGAACTCCGGACCATCACCGACCTCCGCCTCTTCCGCAAATGTTTAAAGACATATTTTTTCCATCAAGCCGGCCTAGCCTAACCTCCCATGGGGACTTTTAGAAAAGTTTTAAATTGGGTTTTTAATAATTGGTTTTTAGCACAGGATTGGGGATTATTTAATATATATTTTAAATTATTTGTCTATCTTCTATTGTGTATGTTTTTTAAATTTCCTGTGCGCCGCCCTGGGTCCTCTGTGGAGAAGGGCGGGATATAAATGTAATAAAATAAAAATAAAATACATTAAATATAAATAGTTTTATAACTTAATTTTTTTGGAGAAATCTACATGTGCATGGTCATTTTTCAAGCAACCAACTCATTATCAAATTATCATTTGATAATGAGTTGGTTGCCATATCTGAAATACCTACTACTGTACAAACAGAACTTTCATGAAATATATTTCAAATAAAGTGGTGGAAATTATATGGATAAAAAACTAAGTGAACAATCAAATGTGAGGAGGACTCTGCATTATATATGACAATTATAATGAAGCTCTTACAAATGAGAAAGTTTAGTCTTTAAATGGATTGTTCTAAGGCAGGATGCGTAATCTGAGGTCAAAGATTGTACAGAAGTTTTAGGTATGGTGCCAGAGTCCTAAATTCTTAGACTTAAATGTGTTGGCTTATCCATTAGACTATTTGCATATCATTCAAAAGCTAAATGCAATGCTTGGTTTGGAAAATTTAGATCAGGCTATTCAACTTGCAGAGGGGAAAAAGCCACACTGAGAAATTAAAAACCATTGTGGACTGAAAGGTATATCTGGGTATCAACTGTCTGATGGGTGGCAAGGAGAGGGCTAGAAACACAGCAGCAGCAGTGAATTTATTGACATTTTACAAAATGAGGGAGGACCGCTCAAGGCTGCTTGGGAGCTTCAAGTTGTACAGGCCTGATTTGGACCCTACTCATCAGAGGGCTTCCATCTTCTGTTTTGCTTTGCTGTGCTACCCTCAGTGTCTCTGCCTCCTGCAGTGAGACAAGCAAAAGTGTTGCATTGTCAGAACCTTTCATGTTTAAGAGTTCCTCAGACAGCAGGCATGATTTTACTCACACCATCTTTAGTTTTCACTTTTCCCCTCAGCTGAATTACCCTTTAGTAATTGCAGAAATCATTTTATGTAGACATTTTATAATTGAGAGGGCCCATCGTTTCATGGAGTTCATATGCCTGTTCAAACCGATTTATTTTCCCACTTAGTATTTCACTTTAAACCGAAAGTCAGATCAGAGGGAAAAGGGAAACAGAAAAAGCTACTTATCAAAGCCTACTCGTTTGGGTCTGGCTCATGAGAAGTGATTTCACAAGCCACAACACAGAGGGCTGTATTCCCACAACGTGTTTAACCGGGGGATAAAACCACAATCGGCTGGCTTCCTTCCAGCCTGCTAAAACCACCCATCGAAACGCCTGGCTTCGCGTGGCACGCCAAAAGCAACGCCAAGCACCCAGCAACTGCCCTTTCCCAACTTCCCCCTCGAGATGCCAAGGCCTCCGGGCCTGCTCCGACGCCTTCCGTGTCCAGCGCCCAGCCTTCCCCTTGCCTCTCTCAGACGTTACCTTGACAAGCAGCCGCTGACCTCGCGGGGGAAGGGGGGAAAAAAGCCTCCTGCGTGACGCGCAGAAGAGGCGGGCCCGCAGAGTGGATGGGCACGCGAGGGCAGCGTCTCCCTTCACTTGTTGCCTGAGGCGTCGAACGAGCCTCAGAAGATGCCCCGAGATGCTTTCCCCGTAGAGGCTGCGGGGAGTGGGCGAGGGGCTGCTGGCGAAGGTAGGACGCTGTTAGCGAAGGCGCCTTGTTGTTTGGTAGCCTAGGCAGCGGCGGCGCTTTTTTTTAGGGGGGGGGGATTCAATTCCCACCGTCGCCGCCCGGCGTGTAACGCTGCCCTCCCTTCATTTGCAGCTGGGTAAATCCGGCCGGAGCAGGATCAAGGAGACGAGGTGTTCGCCACTGGCGTTAGCCTGGCAGCCACTCAGTTCTTCCTTTGTTTTGCCAAGTTTTGCCCAGGCTTGTCGTTCGTGTCCTTTCTGCATCGCAGTTCAATCCCCCTCCCCGCAATAACTTTGAATAACTTTTCAATTGCGAAAAACGGTGTAAATCGGCTTTCTTCAGAAATGCGGCCTTCCCGACGCCTTGGATGACCAAATCCCATAATTCCCAGTCAGCCGTATCGGACAGCTATCTTGGTTTGGTGTGATAGGAGTTGGAGTCCAACGCTCTTATAGCATCCCAGGCCGAGGGAGAGTAACAAAGTAATCGATAAGTTTTAAATGAAGTTGAGAAGCAGTAAGGACGGTGCTTTGGACTACAGTAATCAGTCTTTCGATTTGTAAAGCAATATTTTATGAGCAGATCAAAAGCTTGTCTAAACCATCATCCTCTCCTGGAAAAAAAAAACATTTACTTATACCTGTTTTCTTTTCATCAGTTTATTACACATTCCCTTTCTCCCCTCTTTTCCAATTTATAGATGTGGAAAATCAATTTGCTGGAGAAGATTATTTCAGTAATAATTTGACAGTTTAGAGGCAATTTGACTCCTGACAAGTCTGGACTGCTTGTAATTTTAAAAGGAACACAGAATGAAAAACATGCAAACATTATTGTAATGAACCTGTTATAATTGCTAGCCAGCTTTTTTGCTGAAAAAAACCCATGAAGGGTATGCTGTGTTTATGCTTACAAATAGTCCTCAATTTACAGGCGTTGACTCTTTGAAATTACAATGGCACTGAAAAAAAAGCAATTTATGATTGGTTTTCACACTTAGGCTGTTGCAACATCGCCTTGATCATGTTACCAAAATTCAGGCACTTGGCAACTGGCATGTATTTATGATCATTGCATTGTCCTGGAATCATGTGATCAGCATTTGTAACCTTCCCAGCTGGCTTCTGACAAACCAAGTCAATGGGGAAAGCCCACTTAACAACTGGAGTAATTTGCTTAACTGAGAAAAAAAGGTTATAAAAAGGGGTGCAACTCAGTCAATAACTATCTTGCTTAGCAACAGAAATTTGGGGCTTAATTGTGGTTGCAAAATGATGATTACCTGTATTTTATCTAACATATTTTAGAAATGCCATGCATTTAACTCTGGTTTAGTTTGTTTCCATGTTCACAATTTATTAGGAATATGACCAAGCACCTGATTGCTGCTGTTGGGGCCTGTTTGCCACCACAGCCCATTCTAGAACAGCTGATAGGCATAACATCAAAACCCCTCCCCTCACCACAATATTTGATATATAAGAGGCACATTTCCACCCACTTTTTTGGGGGGGTGTACATCTAATACTCTGAAAAAGATGGTAAATGTCAGGTTTCTACTGACTCCTATTTCTAGGCATTTGATTGTTCAGTTGTGTCAGAAAGCTGAAAGGTTTCTTGTAATGAATCCAAGCTACATTACATTCAAGTTGGTCTTCCTTCTCTTACAGTTTTCCAAAATCATTTTGTCAGTTAGGAGTTGATCATTTGTTCCTCTGATGTGCGGGCGATTTTCTTTCTGTTCAGGTGGAAAGGGCTTGTTTTCGGCTAGAGGCTATTGAACTTTTCAGCTACACATTAGTTAGCAATTTGAAAGTTGTGGATAATTAGTCTGTAATTGCCTCTGCTATCCCTTATGCTGGATCTTTCACTATCATGTAGGTTCTACCAGATGTTCACAATCTTCAATTTCATCTCTGTAGTATATTGTTAAACTGCTTGGCAACAAATGGATTAGACAAGTCAGATGTTTCAACCAAAAAATCATGTAGCTCATCTCCACATGAAGCTGATCAATTCTTGATCTTTGTCTTTTTCTCTACCATTTTAGTTATTCAGTTATTACATGTTATTTCATTTCACTTTTTATTTTTATCCATCTCTTTTATCCAAGCTGCATTCTTATTGTATCTCTTTGGGTTGTCCATTGTTGCATCCAGAACTGTTGCCAAGTGTTGACTAGTTCACTGAAACTTCTCCATTGTGGTTTAGTAGAAATGTTTCTGATTTCAATGAATTTGGATATTCTGCCTATAATGTTCAATTCGAGATTCAATTTGATTATCTTCTTAGCTACAGTTTTAATAAAGCTACAGTTGACATCGAAGTACATGGAGACAACAGAATAGAAAAGAAAAAAATTGGAGAAAATCTTAAAATACAAAGACCTGAAAATTAGAATGACTGGCAAGAGAAAGCAAAACACCCAAAGTACCTTGGGTGCAAACCCAAAACATCTGGAACACCATTTTTACCCACAGGCATTGACAAAATCACCATCATCCAACAGCAAAAGGCAGTTTTACTTGAAAAAGCTTACAATATGCAACAATACCTTTAACACCAACAGACAACAACATCTGCTTTCCCCAGGTCATTGGGAAGGTTTGATAGGTGAATAAAAATGCTAAAGACAGTTTAAACATTTGGTTGACTATGACAAACTCTAATGATAATCAAAGAGCATTAATAGCTCCTTATCATACTGGGAATAACAATTTGATCTTTGCCACAAATTTGAGTCCTTTACTCTTGAATATTTTTATTAATGACTTAGATGAGTGAATGCTTATTAGATCTCTAGATGATGCAAAATTGAGTGGGAAAATATAAATAAAAATTTAAACAATACAGATGGGTTACAATTTTGTACTGCTCTATAAATAGTTCTCTATTTTGCATAGATCATACAAACTCCAATGTGGGTATTATATTTTAAGAAAACAAATGCAGAAAAACACAATGAAGTTGATCTTGGGGCTAAATATTATGTGGAGAGATGGTGGTAACTTTTAACTTTGAGAGGGGAAATGACTGTTTAAAGATCTAAAGGGAAATCATATAAAGAAAGATCAATACCTATTCTTGCTTGCTCAGTTTCGGATCATAGAAGAATGGTCTTAACATGTGAGAAGGCAGAGGCCAACTGAAAATAAGGAAAAACTACTAAAGAGCAACTATGGTAGTGGCTCAAGAGAGTGCTTCCTATGAGCTTCTTCAGTGGATATGCTTAGGTTGAAACCACTACTGCTGGTTAGCTCAGGGATGCACCACACACACACATACACATGCAAAGTACGACAAAAATTGTTCTGCACATGCGCAGAAGCAAAAAACAAGATGGTGGCCCCTACGGCACTGGTGGGATAATCATTTTAGGGGTGTGGCAGACCTGGGTCGCTGCCAGTTCCAGTGACCCAGGCCACCAAGCTACTACCGGTTTGGCTGAACCGGTCTGAACTGGTAAGAGCCCACCACTGATGTATAGTCAGAAATATAAAGAAAAACCATTATCTAGACAAATCTCATGTTGCTAGGTATAGAAAAATTTGGATTTTGAATATTTTTCCAAGGCCTTCATTACTAGTTTACAAATCTGTTATTGGTTAGAAGGTAGTTTTTAACTACTAGATCATTTACAGTTAATGGTTAATCATAAAAGTTATCTCCCAGTTTATATTATCTTCATTATCAATTCTAAGTCTAGCTCTAATATCTGTTATTATTTAATCTTGATATATAATTGTAGTCTCATTCTTTTTACTGTGCTCCTTGATTTTCATTATATGTTGTAGATAATTTGCATTTTACCTATTAGCTATTTCTTGCTCTGAATTTGTATTTCTGAACTGAGTAGGGTGTTGAATTTAAAGCAGCGGTTCTCAACCTGTGGGTCGCGACCCCTTTGGGCAACTTCTTAATCTGTGTTAAATCAATTGCTCGCACGAATTAACCACTACATGCTCCCATGCCTGGTTGTAATGATTTGAAAGAAAGAAAGAAAGAAAGAAAGAAAGAAAGAAAGAAAGAAAGAAAGAAAGAAAGAAAGAAAGAAAGAAAGAAAGAAAGAAAGAAAGAAAGAAAGAAAGAAAGAAAGAAAGAAAGAAAGAAAGAAAGAAAGAAAGAGGGGAGGGAAAATGGAAGGAAAGAAAGAGAAAGAAAGAGCGAAAGAAGAAGTGGGAGGGAGGAATGGAAAGAAAGAAAGAAACAGAAAGAGAAAGAAAGGGAGGGAGGAATGGAAAGAAAGAAAAAGAAAGAAAGTGAGAGAAAGAAAAAGAAAGAAAGAAAAAACACTGGGTGGGTGGAGGAAACGGAATGTAAAAAAAGTAAATTTAATAAAGGGAAACTGATGTAAACCATGAACTGCTGCTGGAGGCAGGCAGGGAGGTTGTTTTATCCTGGAAAATCCCAGCCTGGCTGATCTTCTCCCAAACCAAGATTGGCAGATTAATCGCTATGCTTTAATTATGTTCAATTTGTAATAATAAAGATACATCCTGCATATCAGATATTTACATTACGATTCATAACAGTAGCAAAATTACAGTTACGAAATAGCAACAAAAATAATTTTATGGTTGGGGGTCGCCACAACATGAGGAACTGTATTAAAGGGTCACGGCATTGGGAAAGTTGAGAACCACTGATTTAAAGGCACAGTTCTGTGGCACAAAGAACACCTTGAAAATAAAACTATAGAGATTATGCCCTTTTAAAAAAAAGTCTTTGGGAAATCTAGTCCTGCTTTTTTTCAGTTTCCTGCTTGACTTTAAAATACAAAAGCTGAATGTTGGTACAGCTGTGATTTTAAGAATTCCCTGACTGCTCATCATATTGTAGTGGATGATGTGCTTAGATTGATATTCATATTGACTGCTGAAGATGTTATAGGACTTCAACAGATGAATTTTAATGAAACATTTAATTCTACTTTGAAATGCAAGTTTTCAAAATATCCAATTAAGCGATTTTGCATAAACTACTAGATTGCAGCATAGGATTACATGATGAGAGAACATTCCATTTCAGTTTTTCTGCACAAATAAGACAATAAATAAGACGATGAACAAAAGACTGAACTTAAATAGTACTGCTCAAAAGGTACAATATTTCTTTTTAAAATATTTTAAAATCTGATTTAGAAAATAAGGTATTCCTTTTCATGTCTTGTATTTCACTTCTTAGAGTATTATCTGTTAGTATGCAAGTACCACAGTTCTTTAAACAAGATATTTTTTGAAGTAACTACCTAAGAAATTTGATGGCAAAAATAACAGGTGTATGTAATATAAGAAATCAAAGTAATTTATATTGTTTTATGTATATACTTTCCTCTAAATAGAATTGAATGGTGGAAAACACACAAAGGATATTTAAAGCTTTTAAGAACTCCCTGGCAATAGAAATTGTGGCAAGTGAAAAAAATATACTTCACTGAAAGTCTAATCAGCTTCTCCCCACCTGTATTCTTCTCTTTAAAAAAAGTAGACTACTATTTTCATCATTCCCAGCCAAATTGGGGGAGGGGGAGATTGGGGCGGGTTATGTGAAGCATGAAGACATTACAAGTATTAAATTTTGACATAACATTAATGGACCCACCTGATTAATTGCTAGTAAAATAAACGAAACACCATGCAATATTCATTCATGGAAAAATTAGAGTTTTCAGTTAGCTAGAGCATTAGCATACACCCACATGAGAAAGTTGTGCAGAAAAACAGAGCAGGTGATAATTAAGGGTAATAGAATAATTGTTATATAGTATGGTTTTCCCCAGCCCACGTCTTTTGATTTTAAAGCTCTCTAGACTGGTCTGGAAAATATATGGTAAAATGTATTTTTATTAGAGCAGAATTATCAGCAAAACAATTCTTTACATGTCCTTTACAATTTAGAAAGGGGATTTGCTACAGTAATATAATTCACTTGCTTCTAAAAAAATTGGATCTATTCCACTGATGATTCTTGTTTTAGTAAAACAAAACACAACATACAGAATAAAATTGCAATTTTAATTTTGAAAAGAGGTATATTGCAGTAGCATCTCCTTTACTCTATTTGCTTTACAAGTGGGAAATATAATCTTTTGAGAGAAAAGCCAGTTTGAAATTCGTTCAGGACATGCAGAATTTTTGAGAGACCCCAAATTTTTATACATTATTATTTTTAATTCATTAATTTAACACAGAGTATTGCCCTCAGCTAAATTTATAAATCCTCTAGAACAGTGGTTCTCAACCTTCCCAATGCCACGAACCTTTAATACAGTTCCTCATGTTGTGGTGACCCCAAACCATAACATTATTTTTACTGCTACTTCATAACTGTAATATTGCTACTGTTATGAATCGTAATGTAAATATCTGATATGCAGGATGTATCTTCATTATTACAAATTGAACATAATTAAAGCATAGCAATTAATCTGCCAATCTTGGTTTGGGAGAAGATCAGCCAGGCTGGGATTTTCCAGGATAAAACAACCTCCCTGCCTGCCTCCAGCAGCAGTTCGTGGTTTACATGAGTTTCACTTTATTAAATTTACTTTTTTTACATTCCGTTTCCTCCACCAACCCAGTTTTCTTTCTTTCTTTCTTTCCTTCCATTCCTCCCTCCCTCCCTCCTCTTTCTTTCTTTCTTTCTTTCTTTCTTTCTTTCTTTCTTTCTTTCAAATCGTTACAATCAGGCATGGGAGCGTGTAGCAGTTAATCTGTGCGAGCAATCAATTTAACACAGATTAAGAAGTTGCCCTTTAAATGGGATTTTAAATGAAGGCTTAAGCTATATCGAATTGTGCTTCTATCCCAAGTGGAATTCCTTGAGGGAAGGAATGGGTGGGCGGGGCCTGTCCTCCTCTCCGGTCTTTCTTGCCAGCCCTTCCTGGGGGGTCAAAAAGCCTCCGAGCTCAGTTTAGCCCACAGGACAGGAGCGGCGGTGGGAGAGGCAAAGGCAGCATCCAGGCCCAAGGCAGCTTGAATCCCAGCATCCGCCTACCTGTCCCGCCAGCTGAAGCAGGTGGCCCGACTGTCCCGCCGGTCTCCTGATCTCCAGACGCTTTCGAGCCCCTGTGCAGGCGGTTGGGCTGAAGCAGCACTGCCAACCATGTTCGCTTCGGACGTCTGTTGGAGTCAAGGCTGATCTGCCATCCAGAAGAACCCGTCTCTCTCCCCCTTCAGCGCCTTGGCCTTTCCCTGGCGTGGAGACTGGGGAGGGTGGCGTCTGGGTTGCGCCCGGAGCCGGGAGAAGGCTGTTCACCACCCTGTGCTCTTCGTGCACCTGCCGCTTCAGGACTCGCTCCTGAGCATGGGCGATACCAGTGGAGGTGGATGGTCTTAGGCAACCCCTGTAAAAGGGTTGTTTGACCCTCAAAGGGGTCGCGAACCACAGGTTCAGAACCACTGCTCTAGAAGTTGTGGGTGCTCCAACACTGGAGTGTTTAAGAAGAGATTGGAAATGGTATAGAGTTTCCTGCTTGACAAGGGGATTGGACTAGAAGACCTCCAAGATCTTTTGAAAAAGCAGCTTTGGGACAACCAAGACCTGGATGACTGAGAATTTTCATAGACATTCAATATTCCTTCCAACTCTGTTATTCTGTATTATTTAAATACTTGCTCACATGATTGATGACCACTTCCCATGAACTGGAACTGCCTAGTCCATAGATAGTTTTGTTTCAGCTTCTCTAAAGCAGCTGTTGCTCTGAAATATCATATCAGAATGTTTTGATTTTCAAGGTTGATACCAAATCCATGAACTGGTAACTAGGTCACAAACTTCTTCAGAAGGCAGAAATGTTCAATTCTTTAGTGTGTTAAAACAAGCCTCTGGAATAACTGGAACAAAACCAATTGGCATTGTAAGGAACAGCAGTTAGTCAAACTGGCATTTAGAATCTGTTTCCTTCACGTCTTGTCTTTCCTGACTGACATTCTTCCTGTTATCTTTGGTATTCACTTTGACTCTCTGCAATTGTCCAATTTCCTTTCTTTTTTAAAAAAGAATGGTTTATCAGCACAAGCCCAGGAAGGGTGTTGTCACAGGAATATTGCTGCTTTTGTAAAGTGGGCATGCACACACAGATGGAGGGGGAGAAATCTCAGCCTTTAAAATGAAACATCACCTTATATTTACATAATATAATGGCAGGATCCAGGCAAGTCAATTACTTCTCTGAAGCTAACAAGATTTCACTTGATCATTTATGCAGATACACACACACACACACACACACACACACACACACACACATATATCCTTTGAAGAAGGATTTGAAATCATTGAAATTGTATAGTATATTAACTCTTGCTTGTTTTAAAAGATTGGAGATCTTTTAAAACAAGAGATTTAAGAGAAAGCCAGTCCGGCTTTCGGCCCGGGCATAGCACCGAGACGGCATTGGTCGCGTTGGTAGATGATCTCTGGAGGGCCAGAGATGGGGGATGTTCCTCCATCCTGGTCCTATTAGACCTCTCGGCGGCTTTCGATACCATCGACCATGGTATCCTATTGCATCGGCTGGGGGGGTTGGGGGTGGGAGGCACCGTTTTGCGGTGGTTCTCCTCCTACCTCTCTGGCCGATCGCAATTTGTGCGGGCAGGAGAGCAGAGGTCGACCCCGAGACCCCTCACATGCGGGGTGCCTCAGGGGTCGGTCCTCTCGCCTCTCCTGTTTAATGCATACATGAAGCCGCTGGGTGAGATCATCCGTGGTTTTGGGGTAGAGTACCATCTGTACGCTGATGACACCCAGCTGTACATATCTACCCCAGACCACCCCAACGATGCCGTAGCGGTGATGTGCCAGTGCCTGGAAGCCGTGCGGATCTGGATGGGAAGTAACGGACTTAGGCTCAACCCGACCAAGACCGAGTGGCTGTGGTTTCCGGCTGCCCGATTCAACCAGCTTTCTCCAACGCTGGCCATAGGGGGCGAACATCTTGCCCCTGTGGATGGGGCGCGCAATTTGGGTGTCCTCCTGGATACCCGGCTGTCTATGGAAGAGCAAGTGACAGCCGTGGCCAGGAGGGCGTTTTACCAGGTTCGCCTGGTTCGCCAATTGCGCCCCCTATTGGATCGGGACGCCCTTCGCACAGTCACCCATGCCCTCGTGACATCCCGACTGGACTATTGCAACTCTCTCTACATGGGGCTCCCCTTGAGGTGCACCCGGAGGCTTCAGTTAGTTCAGAATGCGGCCGCGCGAGCAATTATGGGCACCTCCAGGTTTGCCCATGTAACACCGCTCCTGCGCGAGCTGCACTGGCTACCTGTCGTCTTCCGGGTGCGCTTCAAGGTGTTAGTTATCATCTTCAAAGCGCTCCATGGCTCGGGACCTAGCTATCTGCGAGATCGGATCCTGCCCCACACATCCTCACGACCGATTCGCTCCCACAGAGAGGGGCTTCTCCGGGTGCCGTCCACTAGACTTTGTCAGCGGGCGACGCCCAGGGGAAGGGCGCTCTCTGTGGCGGGCCCGGCCCTCTGGAACGACCTTCCCCCTGATATTAGAACGACCACCGACCTCCGCTCCTTCCGGGTAAAATTGAAGACCCATCTCTTTCGACTGGCCGGCCTTGAATAGTTCTCTCTGTCTTTTAATTACAAATTTTAATGGGTTTTAATTATATATTTTTAGCATAGGTAGATTTATTTAATTTTATTTTAAGTAATGTTTGTATTTTGTATATTGTTTTTAATTATGCCTGTGCACCGCCCCGGGTCCCTGTGGGGAGAGGGTGCGGTTAATAAATCTTAATTTGAATTTGAATTTGAATTTTGATTTGAATTTACTGTGTATTACTGTATATTCCTTCTTTCCATAACTGGAACTTTAGATCTAATATATAAATAATAAATCAAGATGAAATTTGATTTGAGGTCTGCATTGTACAGACATTTGTAAAGCTTAGAGAAGTGTTCAAAGGAGAATTAGCTGGGAAGAGTGAGTTTTATTATTTTTAACATGGCTATTGTACATGTACGATCCTGAAATCAATAAAACACTGATTATGTTACTACTTGTATTTGAAGGTCACAGTGCAATGGATGTGAGAGGAGATTCCATGAGGATGACTGTACACCTGCTTGCAAACACTGGACATGCAATACACTTGCAACGAGCTCTTGATCAACTTCAAGAATGGATCTGCCTGGACATTCGCCTCTTCCTTGTCTCAGAACGCCCTTCTCCAATTAAGTATTATGAGACATACCGCCAAAAGAGTTCCAGGTTTCCTAGTACTTCTGTGCTCCTTTTTTTGCATGAGGACTTTGGAGAAGAACATTTTTTCCAGGTCCATGACTTCTTCCAACATCCTCCATGGCAGCCTGTCCACATTGAGTGCCCCAACGGAAAGCTACCCCTCCATGCTCTTGATCATCAGGACTTCTACGGACTGGATGAACATATGCCGATATGGGGCCTGAGACAAGTTCACTATGGCATGGAAATCCTGCGTGTCACTCTCTATTGTAGCTTTGATAATTATGAGGATGCAGTAAGGCTTTATGAGACAATCCTGCAGAAAGAAGCATCTGTCCAAAAAAACGGCTTCTGTGCTTTTCTACTGTACACAACGCAGAGCCTTGTGGTTCAGCTCTGCTTGAAGCAGCTGCCTTTGGGGATGAGTGTTGAACCGAAGGAATCTTCAGTATTACAGTTCAAAGTGTATGAAATTGGACAGCTGGTTCCACTTTTGCCCAATCCCTGTGTCCCAATAAGCAATACTAGGTGGCAAACAGAAGATTATGAAGGAAATAAGATCCTGCTGCAGGTACTTGTTGTCACTGCAATAGATATCAAAAGACATGATGATAGAACTTTTGTATTGTTCTTCGCATGAATGGAATAGCTGGTACTGCTGTTTACACGAATAATTTATTTCACAAATATATTTGATACTTGGTATGACTGTGTAAAGTGATTGTAGAGACATTTTGTTCATTGGCATAAGAAACCATCGCTTTGTCCCATTGGTTGATTATCGATTGATTAAACATATTTTTAAGTGTTGAGGCAAGAATGTCTTCCAGAAAACCTGATGTGATTCTTCTGAAAACTTTTAGAGATACAGATGGTATTTCCGTTTAAATTGCATGCGATTATGAGTTTAGAAAGCATTCAAAGCCAAACTTTCTGAATGTTGCAGCTGATTTGCAATGGCAAAATATTAATGTTGTTTGCAATTATATATGAATCAAACATTTTAACCTTTTGTCTTACTATACAGTCATTAAAAGACAAACAAAATCCTTAAAAAAACACTCATCTGGACTTCAGTAGGCTTGTGGCTGGCAACAATCCAATAACATGTAAAGTGAATGTTCATGCCTGGAATTAGGCCTTTTAAAAATCATTATAAACATGTACAAACAAGTAGACCAATAAAAAAATAGAATTGTTCAAAAGAACATTTTAGGGTAACAATCAATCCTTTCATTTGGTACAGATGATGATACATCTTTTCAGTGTTTGTTTGCTTAATTATTCCCACTAGTGTTCACTTCCTCTGCCTCCCCACCCACCCCAACTCTTATTTCCTGACATTTGGCAGATAGATAGCAGTGAGGCAGAGGAACAACTGAAGCCTGTTCCCAGCGCAGAGCTGCCAGAAGATAAGAACAACTAAGAAAGCAGGGTCGATTTAGGAATAAAGCCACACCTTAGAAGTGATTGGCCCCTCCCATAGGAAACAAAAGAGGATTGAATGGGGAGTGGGCTTTTGCAGGAAACAATTTGTTCATTCAGTAGTTTAAAGAATGGAAAGTTCTATTTGTGACTAGAAGAGACTCTGTGCCAAGTTTTGCCTTGCCCTATGTTTTGAAACTAGTCATTTGGCAACTCTCCAAATGAGATAAGGTTCATGTTTATAAACATTCTTCTGAAAGACTGTTTGCTAAGCCTTGCTGACTGTGAATGAAAGGAATTCACAGTCGTATAAATAAAAGGGTTTTTTCTGGGACAAAGACACTGCTTCTTGCTTTTTAAGGAAGCCTGGGTGAGAACACATAGATTCAAAGGATCCCTTAGTCTTCTGCTGGACTGTGAGACCATCTTAGCTGTGCATTTGTACCTGTCATGCCATCTACTATTACATTTATGATATATATTATCCCTTAGTTTTTATTGAAGCATAGCCAGAATACACATTAAAATATGAGGCTCATGTTGACAGGTTCAAATAAGTTTAAAACTGACATTCAAGGCTAGGTATGTGTTTTCTTTACCTATGTCCTTAGTAGAACTCTTTAATTCCTGATTTGTGGTTGATGGTTTTATAGGATCTATAGGTGTAGATCTGACTTTATTACTATTGTTAAGATGCAGTTAATTTATTTTTTTTTCTCACAGGTTCAGAGCAGAGGCTCAAAGCACAATGGAACTCAGTCTCTATTTCCTAATTGGCACAACAGCACTGATGAGAAAAGATCTCCCCATTACTGCTGTGATTTATGCTCCAGTGTACCTTCAATGGCTCCCAGAACTGCTGTTCATCAGAAAAACCGGACACTTCGAGCCATGAAAAATAAAAACAAATCCTCAAGGAGGATGGTTCAAAATCCTGAACATCTTTTCATCCCTTCACAAAGCAGCTTTCATTCTTCCTCAAGTTTGTATAATATGGCACATTCTTCTTTGCAAGATCTAGGCCCTTCCCCAATGAACCTGGGCACTAAATTGAGACATTCCAGCCATGAGCTCTGGCTATGCGAGAACAAAGCAGAGGAGGAGGAAGAAACTAATGTTGACACCGGCAAGAGAGTAGCACCTTTTAAATGTGCTAATTCTCCCCTAAACAGGTTTTCCAAGGACTTACAAAAGGAACTTCTTCAGTCTCAGGCACCAAGCGTTTCATTTATGGGAGCAGGTTTGGGTTCTGAGGACAGGAACTCTCTATTGTCTTTGCATCTTGCTGAAATTAATAAAAGATCAGGATTTAGTCATTTTCAGCTGACCACATCAGGAGAAAGTGATGGGAATGAGAAAGACGAGGAAGAGTTTTTTATATGATTTGAAACTTCGTTGTATCTTTCACTGCCGTGGTTTTGGAATATCAGAAGGTCCAATTGATCTCTGCTTCCGTACAAATAATCTAGCAGTCAATGCTATGCTATCTTTTTATATTAGCGCTACAAAGAAAGGTTTATTAAAAATACTTGGGGGGGAAAAGAAGAGAATGAAGTTTGCAATATAAATTTCACGCGCTGGAGAACATTGTGCAATAGATTGGAAGAAGCCATTCATTTTAATGCACCACATGAACTGACATAAATTCACTAAAAATCTAGGACAAAACCCCAAACCTAGGAAAACCTAAAAAAAAATTGGGCAGCATCAAGTTGGGATGATAAGAATAGCACTTTAGTTAATTTTGACTCATCTGAGAAGCTCATCAGAATCTGACCTAATTCATCCTTGGATAGGACCTCCAAGAAGTATCCTAGACCTAGAAGAAAGCAATGTAAAAATTATTGCCATCAAGAAAATACTTGGACACATTCAGGAAATCATGAAGGTTCAAGTTAACTTTCCCCATACCATAGAAATTAATTTAAAGATATAGAAAACACATTTTAATTTTGCCATCATTACTATGCTAAACCTGACCTCATTTTCCCCATGCTTCCTGTGTACTACATCTTGATGGCACATGTATGAAAATGCAACTTTGGGTCTTTGGAACTGATGTCTTTTTATGGTTGAAAATGCAATTTATAAAGCAGAGGGGCAGACTGTCAATCTGGCTTCTGAATGGCAATCCAAAAGCTACTCTTTTTAGAATAGGCAAGATTAGACAATATGTCTAAGGCCAGGATAAATGCTACATTTCATTAAGCATAATTTAAATATGTCAACTTCTTTAAGATAAATTGATTGTTCTATTGTTCGTTTATTTTCATTGCATTCATATTGAAACCGAGTAGCAATTTTTCCAGATTGCTGTGGAGAATGTATCAAAGCTTCTGGAGCTCGGTTTTTGCACCTTGCTGGAAAACGTAGTGCTACTGTTGTGACTACTGTATTAATATTACTTAAACTGTGAGCTACTTCTGTCTAACTGATGATACTTGATAATGAGTTCTAGAGAACAGGAAATGAACACTGAGCTTGTTAAGTAACATGCCATATCCATTTCTCAACCTGTGTATCAGACAACTTAGATATACAATCAGAAGGCTGAGCTGTATTCAGAGTTATATGTAACTATAAGAAGAATGGCAAATATAGGTGTGATTCTGTGCACTTGCTTTAACAGATGAGTTAAGCTTGTCAATAAAGGATTGGCTTGTGAACCCATCATTTATTGCAGGAGACTCTCAAGGCATTTCTGTCTCACCTGCGCTTCCCTGCTTCATCTCAAATATCACTACAGATTTCCTTCCTATTTCTTGTTGATACACTTCACACTACACTTATGCCTGTCAAAGAACTGTATTTGAGATCATATCTGGACTAAAACAATCCCAAATTGTTTGAGATAGGAACTAAAACGCATCTGGGTTGTTGCTGTTGGTGGGGGGGGGGGGGCATTGGGCATGAATCATCTGAAACCAGCTCCCTGGAATCAGCAACGCCAACCTACTAAATTGGTGCTACGTAGGTAAGAGTTAACAGAACTCAAGGGAGGCTGGACTTGAGCCACTTAGAGTGATTCACTTACTTCAGGCTCTTTTGACTTTGCCCCCAGACTCTGCCTACAATATAGGGAACCCTCAACATACGACCACTATTGAGCCTAACATTTCTGTTGTTAAGTGAGACATTTGTTAAGTGAGCTTTGACCCATTTTACAATCTGTTTTGCCACAGTTGTTAAGTGAATCACTGCAATTGATAGGTTAACAACACAGTTGTTAAGTGATGACTTCCCCATCAATTTTGCTTGTTGAAAGGTTGCAAAAGGTGATCCTATGACCCTGGGACGCACCAATGTTCATAAGTAAGAACCAGTTGCCAAGAATCTGGATTTTGATCACATGAGCATGGAGATGCTATAAAGGTTGTAAGTGTGAAAAATGGTCATAAGTCATTTTATTCAGTACCAGTGTAACTTTGAACAGTCATTAAATAAACTGTTGTAAGTCAAGGACTACCTATATTGACAGATTGTTAAATAACTGTGTTAATATATTTGTCACACAAAGAACCATTCTAAGCTAACAACATCTCTACAGATGGAATGTCCTGCTTTTATATGAATTTTTGCACAGAAGCTGTATTAAGATATTTCAGTTTGTTTATCCCAGAGGAAATAATTAGATATAAAGGAAAATGCTTAGAGTAATTTTAGAAATTAATCTAAGTGGACTGTGGTTGTTGCAGTCAACATTGCAGTCAATTAGTATGCAGCATGCCTCCCATTTTCCTGCTACCAATGAGAAAATAATTTGAGGAATGTCTCAAAAGTGCTGTTCCAATTTTCATTTGCAATTGCAATTTTCAGTATGAAGTCATTGCTTCTCAACCATGCTGAGTTTAGCTCCAAAGAGCTTTATGAAAGAAGAAGAATAAAAAAAAAATATTTATCATTACCAAGGCAAAATGCTGCAGCAATCCAAATGAACTTGAGGTTGCACTGTGCTTTAACAGTATGAGTGCTATTTAGTTGGTCCACAATGATGGGGAAGCAAAAGGGACATTTGGGAGGTGATATAGGACAGGATGCTCCAAAGTTGGTTAGCGTGCCTCAGGGCACAATAACATCTTTTGTCTTGCCTGAAACCAACAGCAGAGTTACTTCAAAAAAAAAAAAAGGAAGAAAAAAACCTTCAGCTTGTTGCCAAGGAACTGAAATAGTGTCCCACAGCATCTTGGAAGCAAAGTAGAAGGCTGTTGGACTTTTGCCTAGTATGTCCTGACCCGAGCGTAAGATTTTGGAGTAAGTAAATATCTGATGATTAATGTAGAAAGAGTAATTCGTTTTATCCTGTCTGCAAAATCCTATTATGCACTCTATGCTGTCTGAGCTATATGTGCCATGTTTAAAAAAACAAGTTGCTTATAAATGACCCAAATAAAACAAAGATCAGCCAGAGAGAGGAACAAACAGTGGAACTCTGGAAAGGGGTAGAAGAGAGTTGCTGGCCAAGACAAGAAGCGGGGGAGAGTTTTCTTCTTCCCTCCCATTGCCAATCATGGGAGTAAATCCTTTATGCCAACCTAGTGTTCATCTGTTTCTATGGGCATCCCAAGGAATGAGAGGATTTGGAAACTAGTAAATTCACTCTTTTCTTTTTTCAACAGCAGGTCTTATTTTCCCTTAAATGACTGTTCCCAGACTATCCATACTATTAGAGTTTCTTCTTGTGGAATGGATATATAATAGCATGTTGTGAATAATTTTTCTGTGTCAACTGGTGCATCAACTCTTTGCAACAAGGCCTTGAATTTGATCATCTAATATATTTATGACAGTGTCCTTAACCTGCTGTTGTTTGACTAAAAATGAATTGAGCAGCAGTCCTTAAAAAATACAGTATTTAAATTATAAACAGTAAAGTCCAAATGTTAAAAAAAAGAAACCATCAGCATTGTACATATCTGCTGAAATTAAACACCTATCCCTAAATCAGGGAAATATGATGATCCCCTGCCCCAGGGAACAAGTGAGTTTGTTTGAGAATACTACAATACAATACAACACAACACAACACAACACAATACCAGAGTTGGAAGGGACCTTCCAACCCCCTGCCTAGGCAGGAAACCCTATACCGTTCCAGACAAATAGCTATCCAACATCTTCTTAAAGACTTGCAGTGTTGGGGCATTCACCACTTCTGGAGGCAAGTTGTTCCACTGATTAATTGTTCTAACTGTCAGGAAATTTCTCCTCAGTTCTAAGTTGCTTCTCTCCTTGATTAGTTTCCACCCATTGCTTCTTGTTCTACCCTCTGGTGCCTTGGAGAATAGTTTGACATATTGGAACACTTCTATCATGTCTCCCCTAGTCCTTCTTTTCATTAAACTAGACATACCCAGTTCCTGCAACTGTTTTTAATAATAATAATAATAATAATTTTTATTTATAACCCGCTCTCTCTCCCCGAAGGGACTCGAGGCGGGGCACAGCGAATTAAAAAACAATTAAAACAGACAAAATACAAAGTTAAAAACAAATTAATCCCTAAAACCCTATCCCTAAAACTATCCCTATCCCTAAAACCACTAAACAATTTAAAAATTTAAATTACCCTAGGCCAGCCAAGCAGAAGAAGTGCATTTTTAGTTTCTGTCGGAAGGAGCGAAGGTCCGTGGTTGTTCTGATTTCAGGGGGAAGGTCGTTCCAGAGGGTCGGGCCCACCACAGAGAAGGCCCTTCCCCTGGGCGTCGCCCACTGGCACAGCCTAGTGGACGGCACCCGGAGAAGTCCCTCTCTGTGGGAGCGAATTGGCCGCAGGGATGTATGGGGCAGAATGCGATCCCGCAGATAGCTAGGTCCCGTGCCATGGAGCGCTTTGAAGATGATAACTAACACCTTGAAGCGCACCCGAAAGACGACAGGCAGCCAATGCAGCTCGCGCAGGAGCGGTGTTACATGGGAGAACCTGGAGGTTCCCATAACTACCCGCGCGGCTGCATTCTGGACAAGCTGAAGCCTTCGGGTGCACCTCAAGGGGAGCCCCATGTAGAGAGCATTGCAGTAGTCCAGTCGGGATGTCACGAGGGCATGAGTGACTGTGCAAAGGGCACCCCGATCCAATAGGGGATGCAACTAGCGGACCAGGCGAACCTGGTAAAACGCCCTCCTGGCCACGGCTGTCACTTGATCTTCCATGGACAGCCGTGCATCAAGGAAGACGCCCAAGTTGCGTACCCCATCCACAGGGGTTAGATGTTCATCCCCTATGGCCAGTGATGGAGTCAACTGGTTGTACCGGAATGCCGGGAACCACAGCCACTCGGTCTTGGACGGGTTGAGTCTGAGTCTGTTACTTCCCATCCAGGCCCGCATGGCTTCCAGGCACTGGCACATCACCGCTACGGCATCGTTGGGGTGGTTTGGGGTAGATATATACAGCTGTGTGTCATCAGGGTAGAGATGGTACTCTACCCCAAAACCACAGATGATCTCACCCAGCGGCTTCATATATGTGTTGAACAGGAGTGGCGAGAGGACCGACCCCTGAGGCACCCCACAAGTGAGGTGTCTAGAGGTCGACCTCTGCCCTCCTGTCAACACAAATTGCGATCGACCAGAGAGGTAGGAGGAGAACCACCGCAAGACGGTGCCGCTCACCCCTAACCCCTCCAGCCGATGCAATAGGATAACATGGTCGATGGTATCAAAAGCCATTTTCATATGCTTAGTTCACTTACAACAGAGGTGGGTTCCTACTGGTTCAGACTGGTTTGGCCAAGTAGGTAGTAACTCGGCCAGCAACGCCCCTGAACTGATTTTATTGGTGGCGCCACAGGTGTCACCATCTTTTTACTCCGCATGCGTGCATAGCATGCATCAAGCGTGTGCGCGCATCTCTGAGTGAACTGGCAGTAACAGAAGCCGGAACCCACCCCTGACTTCCAAGGTACTATTAAGTAATGACTTTATTCTAATACCAGCAGAAACCAGAGTTTAGAGTCGCAAGATTGGAATCCAAATTAGTGCCCTGTCCTGGCCTGCCTGTGCCCCTCCCACATTGCATAAATAAACCTAAGACTATAGCTCGCTTAAAATGCTAATACAAACTGGATAGAATTGGCAGAGGTACTACGGGCTGTTTCTTCACTGTTTCCAGGCAGCCCTGGAATCTAAGCACTCGCGGGTCAGATCCGGCTCACGGGTCTTAAGTTTGGCAGCCCTGGTATAGAGCATGAAATATATTGAGAAAAGGCCAGGCAGAATAATTGGTCTCTAGAGCAGGGGGGAAATGGAATTTATGTGATGTTTTGATGCCTGCTATCTCCTAGGAAGCTTATTGCTTCATAAGGAATTTATATTTCATGAGGTTTTATGGAACTTGATAAATCCAGGTAAAGAGGAGTGGCAGCTGCTACTTTGATAGAACGTTGATTAAAAAAATATTAGAGCTTGCAAAATGTTTTTAAAAGGCATTTCAAAAACATACTGGCATGAATGAAGTAGCCTCGCCTTTTCCAGTCCAACTGTTTCTCCATTCATGTGCAGGTAAAGCCCCGACTTCCCTGCTTCCCAGAGAAGTGTTCGGTGTGCTTCAGATGTGCAACAAAAGGGAAAACATTCAGAACAGCTGGAAGAAGTCTGAAAAGCCAGGACTATTTTGACAGTTTGAATAAAGGTATTTCATTCATGCTAATGCATTTTAAAAATGTTTCATTTAAATTAAAAAAAGAATATTGGTATTTGCTAGTAATCTACTGTTATCCACCAGTTTCACCGGTTTCTTCTTAAACTTACCTCTGACATTTTGGTACAGATTTTAATTTAAAAAAAAAACCCTTCAAAAGTATTAATAGGATATTTTGAAATTTAATTTGGTGCAAAATGCAGTGGTGTGAGCATGTATGTGTGTTTCTGGCAGACAGACAGACACACGCACACACACAGAGTGACAGAGATGGGCAGACGAAGGAGAGAGAGACAGAGAGAGAAAGAAAGAGAAAGAAAGAAAGAGAGAGAGAAAGAAAGAAAGAGGGAAAGAAAGAAAGAAAGAAAGAAAGAAAGAGAGAGAGAGAGAGAAAGAGGGAAAGAAAGAAAGAAGTAGCCTGGCTCGCCCGCCCGCCCGCTCGCTCGTTCAGGGTACTTCCAGGGGTGAGAAGGCTCCATGTGTGGGGGAAGGAACGGCATTCAGTGGGTGACCCACTGGACGCCGGTTCCTTCCCCCCGCCCACGGAGCCTCCACACACCCTGGAAGTAGATGAGTGGCCAGCATGCCGACTGGGGAGGCTCCGCGGGGGGGGGGGGGATCGGCAGCCGGTAGGGAGGGTTGCTCCGGCGGGTCCCAGGAGTCCCACCCTCAGTGAGGGTGGAGGAAGAGCTGCACTCAAGGGGCCAAAGAACCACATGCAGCTCGCGAGCCGCAGTTTGCCAACCATTGATCTAGGACAAGGGTGTCATACTCGCAGCGTCATATTGTTAGATGAGATATCACAATTTCTCCCCTTTTGTTAAACCAGGGGTGGGTGGGGCTGTGCATGAAGCATCCAGCCCACGGGCCGCGAGTTTGACACACTGTCAGGGTTCCAAGTAATACCCCTAATGAAAGAAGACTCCGAGGCTTGAGTTTTCTCAAAGTTCCATTTTATTAGAGACTAGCCGTTCCCGGCCACGCGTTGCTGTGGCCCAGTCTGGTTAAATGGCCAACCAATCTGTGTGTAGATCTACACCTGCACACAGAACCACGTACACACAACCACCGTATAACCTCCAACCTACCTACCTACTGTATTTCTCCCTCTCCCTCTCTATCCCTCTACCTACCTACCTACCTACCTACCTACCTACCTACGGTATTTCTCCCCCTCCCTCTCTATCCCTCTTCCTACCTACCTACCTACCTACCTACCTACCTACCTACCTACCGTATTTCTCCCTCACTCTATCCCTCTACCTACCTACCAACCTACCTACCTACGTACCTACCCCCTACCTACTGCATTTCTCCCTTCCTCTCTCTATCCCTATAGCTGCTACCTACCTACCTACTGTATTTCTCCCTCACTCTATCCCTCTACCTACCTACCTACCTACTGTATTTCTCCCCCTCTACCTACCTACCTACCTACCTACCTACCTACCTACCTACTGTATTTCTCCCTCTACCTACCTACCTACCCCCTACCTACTGCATTTCTCTCTTCCTCTCTCTATCCCTATAGCTGCCTACCTACCTATCTACTGTATTTCTCCTTGAATCTTATGGACAGAGTATTTTATGTCATAAAGGATGACATAATACCTGTGGCTTACTGCTCTCTCTCTATCAATCTACCTACCTTTTTTACATTTCTGTTGCATGTACCTGGCACAGGTGTGACATCTACACAATCTATATATATCATTGGTGCCGTACTTGAAAGGAACGTTGTGTGAAAATTTGGAAGCGATCGGTGCAGCACTTTTGGAGATTAGCGGTTTTGAACAAACTCTTGTTACATTTTTATTTATATAGATGTCATATTGACACATCTGGGAAAACCCGAATCTGAAAGTTTCCAGGTTTTCCCCACCCAAATGAAAGTTCAAGTCCCTGCCCAGCACCCACATGTCCATCACATGGTCCATCAAGCACCATCCCAACTGGAGATGCCTCCCAGTTGCAAGGCAAGATATCCTTGACTCTCTGAGAAAGGAAAATTATTTTGACTATATCTACCCCATTCTATATAACCCCCTCCCAGTTTTCCACAGGAATAAATGTGGCAGGCCTGAAGGCCCAATAAAAAAGATGGCTTCCAGGCCTGACACACCCCTGATCTAGGGAGTAGCATCTGGCAGTCCTAGCAGTGGGCCATCTCTGATGTGGTGCCTCCATCATGGATTTTTCTTTCCCCTGAAGTGAGGATGACTTCATCTCTTCTGAGCTTCCAAAAAAATCCCTCAAGACCCAGTTATTCCAGCAGGCCCGAGGAACCCAGTGAATGGGGAAATTAATGATGTGGCTCCATTATTATTAACTTTCCTTCATCTTTGAATACAACAAAGAACAATAATTCTTTGTTTTAGCTCTGTTCTTATGGTTGTTACATTTAAAAAAATAATGTAATGATAATTACATTATCATGTAATTATACATGATAATAAATTAAATATTTACTAAAGCAATTAACTAAAGCAATAAATTAAATATTTATTGCTTTAGTTTTATTGTAGGCCACCTCATGTCACTTGTTTGTGAGGAGGGCAGCTATATAAATGTATTAAATATTTAAAATATTATTACATATCATGAAATTATTCACTTTGGATTATTTTTTTTAAAACACATGTTCACATAGGAGAAATAAAATACATAAATGTTGGCCAAATTTCCCAAAGCTGTTTATGGTTGTGTTCCACCAAACAGCAAATTGGGTTTCTTTCCATAATTATTGTAAAAGCAAAACTGAAATGTTGGAATCACTATTGTTTTAACATCTAGTATAGTGGCAGTTAAATAAACCAACAATGAGATTAGATTAACAAATACACACGAGTAGTTTCTCACAAAAAGCATATATAGTTGTTTTAGCAGGGTGTAGTGGGAAAAATATTTCAAAATATAGATAGAATTATAGAGACAAAAATATTTTAAAGAAATAAACAATCACCAGTACATGAAATATAATTATGTGGGAAATATGAATTAAGCCATAAGAGTATATCAATGTGCACAATAGGTCATGATGAGAAAGTTGCTTATTGAATTTATCAAGAAACAGGAGAAGCCACAATCTGTTTCTAATTTAAATTAAATATTTGCTTTTTCCAGGGACTTTATTCATATTTACTGGAATATGCTGCATCTCCATCTTGTGGTCAAAAATGGAAGGTTTTCTTGAAGATTTGTTCATTGTATACAGCAGGGGATCCCAAACTTGGCAACTTTAAGACTTGTGGACTTCAACTCCCAGAATTCTCCAGCCAGCTATTCTCCTATGCTGAATTTTCCAGCCAGCTATGCTGGCTGGAGAATTCTGGGAGTTAAAGTCCACAAGTCTTAAAGTTGCCAAGTTTGGGAACCCTTGGTATAGAGTAGCTTTTGTAACATTCCTGTGATTATTCCACAGACCTCTTATTTGAAACAGTTGCTCAAAATTTATCTAAGTCCTTCCATGTATTTTTTTTTATTATTATTTAAATTTATATCCCGCCCTTCTCGACAGAGGACTCAGGGCGGCGTACAGGAAATTTAAAAACACATAAATACAAAGATAAATATATAATTTAAAATAAATATTAAACATTCCCATCCTGTACTAAAACCAAATTTAAAATACCCAATTTAAAAACTTCCTAAAAGTCCCCACGGGAGGTTAGGCTAGGCCGGCTTGTTGGAACAAATATGTCTTTAGACATTGGCGGAAGAGGCGGAGGTCGGTGATGGTACGTAATTCAGGGGGTAGGTCATTCCAAAGGGCTGGGCCCGCCACAGAGAAGGCTCTTCCCCTGGGTGTCGCCAGTCGGCATTGTCCGGCCGACGGCACCCTGAGAAGGCCCTCTCTGTGGGAGCGTATCGGTCTAAGGGATGTATGTGGCAGGAGGCAGTCTCGCATGTAACTAGGCCCCGAGCCATGGAGCGCTTTAAAGATGGTCGTCAAAACCTTGAAGCGCACCCGAAAGGCCACAGGAAGCCAATGCAGCTCGCGCAGGATCGGTGTTATGTGGGAGCATCTAGTGGCCCCCATAATCACCCGCGCAGCTGCGTTTTGGACTAGCTGTAGCTTTCGGGTGCACCTCAAGAGAAGCCCCATGTAGAGAGCATTACAGTAGTCGAGTCGGGACGTCACGAGAACTTGAGTGACTGTGCGAAGGGCAGCCTGGTCCAGTAAGGGGCGCAATTGGCGCATCAGGCGTACCTGATGAAACGCCCCCCTGGCCACGGCCGCCACATGGTCCTCCAAGGACAGCCGGGAATCCAGGAGGACACCCAAATTGCGCACCCTCTCCACAGGGGCCAGTGTTTCGCCCCCAATGGCCAGAGTTGGAGTAATCTGGCTGAACCGGGGTGCCGGAAACCACAGCCACTCAGTCTTGGCAGGGTTGAGCTTGAGTTTGTTACCACCCATCCAGATCCGTACAGCTTCCAAACACCGGGACAGCACTTCGGCGGCATCGTTGGGGTGGTTTGGGGTGGATATGTACAGCTGAGTGTCATCAGCGTACAGGTGGTACTCCACCCCAAAACCACGGATGATCTCACCCAGCGGCTTCATATATGTGTTTAATAGGAGGGGCGAGAGGACCGACCCCTGAGGAACCCCACATAAGAGAGGCCTCGAGGTCGACCTCTGCCCTCCCGTCAACACATATTGCGACCGACCAGAGAGGTAGGACGAGAACCACCGCAGAACGGTGCCTCCCAGCCCCAACCCCCCCAATCGGTGCAATAGGATACCATGGTCGATGGTATCAAAAGCCGCCGAGAGGTCTAATAGGACTAGGATAGAGGAATATCCTCTATCCCGCGCCCTCCAGAGATCAAAGAAAGTACACAAGTATCTCTTTTGAAAATATTTGTATATGTCAATATTTGACATCAGCTGAGGTTTTGGGGCTGGGTTTCTCTAGATCTCCAATGTGAACCTGTTGCTGATTATAAGTGGGTCACTGTCGTGGTTGGTTCTCTCTCAGCAAAGGTAGGTCAACCACTCAAATACTGCGGAAGGAAAGATACCAACTCTGCCTCCACTGCCAATATTATTGCAATAAGAAATAGCAGATTTTATAATATCAGCAGTTCACTGGTCTATGGAACTCCCTGCCAGAAGAAGTGGTGACAGCTGTCAGCCTCGACACCTTTAAGAAAGGATTAGACGAGTTCATGGAGAACAAGGGTATCAATGGCTATCATTATGGATGCCTAAGGACACCCTCCGGGATGGAGAGATAGGCAGGATATTTCTCAATGCCATTTGCAGGGAATCATAAGCAGGTGAAGACATCTGCTTGGGAATACCCTGAAGCAAGTGGTGAGCCACTGTGTGAGACAGAATGCTGGACCAGATGGGCTGTGGCCTGTTCCAGCAAGGCTGTTCTCGTGTTCTTATGTTCATAAATAGTAAATGTTTGATTTAAGGAATTAATAATATAAAGAAGGGCTATTTGTTAAAATAGAATAGTGCTAAATTCCAATGGGATTTTATATTTCTAAAATGATGAGTGGCTATTTTACGCACATACAGAATACAAAGTGAACAAACATTTTATACTTTATTTTTAGTAATATGGAATTTATATTGACATGTTGGGAGCAAATAAGGGATGTTAAATAGTCAGATTTTTAAAGACACTTTTAAAGAAGAAACAGATTGATATTGAAATACTTGATAAGAATTGTGGGAGATTGATATTAAGGTACAGTAATCCCTCATTTTCCGCGGCTTCAAGTTTCACGGCTTCAGTGCTTCGCGGATTTTTAAAAAATACAGGGAAAAAATGCATCGGTAGGAGGCAAGCGCCCCCTAGTGCTTGTTTAAACAATGTCCTCAACTCAAGTTTCCTAGCGAATCCTACTTCGCGGTTTTCCGGTTTTCGCGGAAAGTTCCGGTCCCCATTAACCGCGGAAAACAAGGAATTACTGTATATGATAAAATTCCAGATTTAAAAATTATAAAATGAGATTACTTATGAATAATAACTATTTTAGAGATGCACAGAATTTATGAACGCCCGGTTAGCATGTTTTCTAGAGGATATAATTCAGAGTGGACTGTTGATTTTTAAATTTATATTTTCTTTTTTCTTCTCTCTGTTGGTTTTATAAAGAGAATGCAACTACATAGGTATACTTTATATATAAAAGGATGTTAAAATAATTAGTAAAACAAAGACCGAGATGTAAGAATTGTAACAATCTGATATGAAAAATAAGTGATACTATTGAAGAAACTTATAGAAATTAGTGATAAATTAATAGATTCTTAAAAATTGGTAACTCATAATGGAAGATGGCTTTTTGATGTGCTCTGATGTGGCTTTCTGTGAAATTTGTACCATTTGTGTTTATGAAAAAATAATTAAAACTATTACTATAAAAAAAAAGTGAAGAAACAGAATTGGAATGTTAGATCTGATATTCACTAAACTGAGGTCCATTAAATTAAGGGTTTATTTTATTTTGTGATATCTGGCTGATCTTTGGTAATAATAAATTTGAAATTTTACTTTACTATTCGATAGTAATAGCAGGGATAAATATGCCATCTTGGTCAAAAACCTATATAAGAAATACCAAACACCAAAAATGTTGATATTTTAATATTTTAGTCTTCCAAGACACCTTTTCCTCTAAGAGAGCAACCTATGATATTAGGCACTTCGAGAACGAAGTCTAATACTGAGGAAGTGAAATGCATTCTGTGCTGATAATTCAGGTATTATCTCCCATGGATTTTCTATAGAATGAATATGTAACATGTAAAGTTAATAAGCTTGCCAATGCAAAAATGCCTGCACTGTTTACATTACAAATTTGGAATAGAATAGAATAGAATAGAATAGAATAGAATAGAATAGAATAGAATCCTTCATTGGTCAAGTTTCATGGACATACAAGGAATTTGTCTTTGGTGCATATGCTGTCAGTGTGCATAAAAAGACAAGATACATACGTCAAGAATCATAAGGTACAACACTTAATCATAGTCATAGAGTACAAATAAGCAATCAGGAAACATCAATATCAATATAAATCGTAAGGATACAAGCAACAAGTTACAGTCATGCAGTCCTAAGTGGAAGGAGATGGGTAATACGAATGATGAGAAGACTAATAGTAATAGTAATGCAGCCCTAGCGAATAGTTTGACAGTGTTGAGGAAATTATTTGTTTAGCAGGGTAATGTGGTTCAGGTAAAAACAGTTCTTGTGTTCTAGTTGTCTAGGTGTGCAATGCTCTACAGTGTCAAAAAGAGGGACATGAAAATATTTACAGACCCTCTCACACAAACTGTTTCAACTCCTACCCTCAAAATGGTTGGTAGTAATTTTTTTTTCTGCAGTTCTAATTATCTTCTGAAGTCTGTCTATGTATACAAAAGATAAGAAGTTTACATTGCAGATTTGTCACTCTTAAAGTATTGTGAAATTCTGATGGTGCAACACTATCACAATTGTTCTGGAAATCATTGCAAATATAGAGACAAGATACTATGGATATGTGTATAGATGTTTTTGATATAGTACAAAGGAAGAGCAGCAAATCCAGATCAGTAATCCCCTTTTGTTAAACGAATGGCACAAATTGCATGATCAAAGATATCCTTCAGCAGTGATTCAGAATGGAGGCCATAGCAATAATATAGGAATTGACAAGGGAAATGGTTTGGGGTCAAATGCAATGGAAAGCACTTTAACTCAAGAGGGATAAAAGTTCTTTCTGATCTCTTCTTTTGTACATTACAGGCATTCCTGAACTGTTTATCTCACATCACCTCTTAGCTCCAGAATTAAAATGTGCTTGAAATATAGGATTTACTTTTCTGCTTTCCGCCCTCCTTGCTAAAAAGAACAACTATAATTCCTTCACCATTGTATCCTTCTATGTTCACTACCAACCAAATAAGGTGTTGGTTTCTGTCTTGACTAAAGAGGTAAGAAATATACAACATACAAGAGATTAGCAGCTGGATTTTTATGTAATGTAGACATTCTAATAACATGAAATTCACCAAGTTTGGACTGAAGTTTCGTGGATGAGAAGCAAAACACCTTCAAGGAAAAACAAAGAAAGTCCACTTACCTTTTGAAAAAGGTAACATTTGGGACAATCATAACCTGAATGATTGACAATCTCCATAGACATACAATTGGAGACTTTCCCCTCCAAAAGTAGCTATAGCAAGGCTTGACTTCTCACACTGAGAAAAGCAACAAATATGATTTTAAAAAACCTAAGTCATGTGAAGAGAAATTGCAGGAGCTGGATATAGGAAGATCCATGTGAAAGGTGTTTGAGAGAATATAAGATAATTGTCTTCAAATATCTGAAATAATGTTTCAAGACTCTTTTTTTCTTGATCCAGAGTATAGAATACAGAAACAATTGATTTAAGATGCATAGATGCAGGTTTTGATTGAATATTTCAAAACAGTGCAGGTTGTCTTTGCTTAATGACAATTTGTTTAGTGATCATTTGAATTTATGAAAGCACTGAATGAAGGGGCTTATGACCCACACCCAAAATTATGGCTGTTGCAAAATCTTGCCAACAACTCTTTTGCTCCATCCGCTCAACCACTTATACAGTCACTTAATAATTGCAACTAGGAGAGCTGGGATAATGGTCATTGAGTCAACCATGTGAGTATCTTGCTTAATGGCCACAATGACTAATGATCAAAAATCCAGATTCAATTATGATTGTATGTTGAGGGGTACTTTTAAGTGCAGTTCAATGGCAGAATTGATTGACCAGAGAGTTGATGAGCTCTCCTTTATTAAAAAGAGGCTCTATACTTTGATTTGCATTTCTCAGTGAGCAGAGATTGGCCTCAGTAATTTAAATGGCATTTAAATCTATGGAACAGTGAACAGTGTTAATTTCTGGTTATTTTAGAAGTTCATTGAGAGTTTGAATTCAGTTGCTTTCTAACAGTGACTCTCCTAGATTAGAGGCAAGATATTTTCTCTCTTACCAAGAAAGAGAAAAAAGATTTTATCTGAACCCTCTGCTTGCAATGGATCTATTCCACCACTAAGGTATGCCCTTTACTTATTCATTTTGTAATGCATAATAAAGACCTCTCAGTAATTCTTCATGTAGCCCATAAAGTAAAACCGGTTCATTTTATTTTGAGGAAGTGAGTCGATGTAGCAGTAACATTTGAATACATCTAAAATAAATTGTCTCAAAAATTCATAACCTATACTAGGAAACTACCATGTATTGGGGAATAATTGGTCACAAATTGGTATGCAAATATTTCAGCACTATAGCTATGCCAGAAGTTCCAACCAGTAATTCTGTAATTTCATCTCACAGAGCCGTGATGGCGAACCTATAGCACATGTGCCAGAGGCAGCCTGAAGAGCCTTCTCTATGGGCACATGTGCAGTTGCCAGCTGCTGTTCTGGGTTATGTCACACGCATGCATGCTGGACAGCTGGTCCAGGGCCCATGCGCGCAACGGAACCCGAAAGAGCAGCTGGCCGCTGCACGCATGTGCACTGGCCAGATGCTCTCTTCTGGGTTCTAGTACTCCGGTACACTGAGTTTCAGCACTCCGTGCCGAAAAGGTTAACCATCACTGTCATAGAGCAAGTACTGGAATCCGTCTGAAAAGGGGTTCATTTAAGTCTAAGATTATGAAATGCATTCATGGCTCAAGATTTACTGGCATTAATCAGTGACACTATGTTGAAGATAATGTTCAAATCCTAGTCATGAAGCAGAGTGACCAGAGAACAGATTCAGTGCTTCGACCTGAGGTTGTCTGGAGATTGCTTTAAGAAGAAGAAAAAGAGGAAAAAATAGAAGCATATATACAGCAAGTCATATTGGTGCCAGATGGGTTTTAGGGAGGTAACAAAAGTTCAGTTACTGAATTTCACACATAGTTCAGTCTATTAAATCCTTATCTGTTTAAAGCTAATGCATTAATTTGAGAAGTGCTTTATATGCAATCAGTTTTTTACATAAATCAGTTGGTGATCATTACTGGGATAGAAAATCCCAGGAATGAAGAAAGAAATGGTAAACCATTTAATAATAATAATAATCTTTATTGTCATTGTAATAAGATTGTAATAAAATTACAATGAAATTTCAAATTACATAACAATTTCTCTGTAGATGAAGAAAGTTCTAGCCAAAATGATAAGTCATGCCTTATTATAAATTCAAAGATTTAATAAAAAAAGAGCCAGTTAATGTAGCGGTTAAGGCATCAAGCTAAAAAGTGGGAGACTGTGAGTTCAAGTCCTGTCTTAGCCACAAAAGCCAGTTGGCTGACTTTGGACCAATCAGTCTCTCTCACCCCAACACACTTCACAAGGTGGTTGTTATGGGTAAAATCAGAGGTAGAAGGTGTGCTGGATATGCCTGCTGCCTTATTTGTAAAAATGATACAAACAAATAAATTTCCACCTGTTTATTAAAGGGAAATGTTCTCTCTTAGAGGCCAACTGTTATGTTATAAAATACAGCTTCATCTGAATCCAACTAATCTGACATTACAAATGTTTACATTTGTACATACATACATACATACATACATACATACATACATACATACATACATACATACATACATGTAATACAGCCCCCAGTAAGGGTATGGCTAGCTGATGAGAGCTAAAAAGCTCGAAATAGATCTATACTAGTCTCCCTGATTTATTTATTGATCAGCTCAAAAATATAACACACATACATACATACATACATACATACATGGCAAATACCACTCACTCATCAGAAAATTTCCAGAACCGTAAAACCTACAAACTTGAAATTTGGCACGTATGTTCCTCTTGGCTTTTAGCTGATCGCTAAGAAATGTTTTTTTCGAAATGACCATCAGATTATTAGTAATTCTTATACAATAATTATCACATTCTGATGCTAAGGAATTCTACTCCCCCTCCCACCTAAAAAAAATTCTGTTCCAACTGCCAGTTGCCTCACATTCCGTTACCTCCGTTCACACTGGCAGATGTTGCACTCCTTCATGCAGGAGCAGTCTAGGGCTCCTTACATTACTAAATATCAGTACCAGTGGTGGGTTGCAATATTTTTACTACTGATTCAGACATGCTCTCACACGCACTTGAGCACTTGTGCAACGCTTTCACGCATGCGCAGAAGCTTCTGCGCAGAAGCATCCAGGTGGGTGGGCGGAGCCTCCCACTGTCGCTACTACCAGTTCAGCCAAACCGGACCAAACAGGGGACCAACCCACCACTGGTCGGTAGCTCACCAAAATGTCTACGCCTTCCACCTATGGAACTTCCGGATTCAAGGCAGTGGGCATGATATTCCCTTATGTGTTTCAATCACCAACCACCATCTCCTGCATAGCCTGATCACATAGTTTCATTGTGAAGTATTGGTATCCAGTTAGTATAATATATGGCAGATAGTCCTCGGCTTACAACCATTTGTTTAGCAATTATTATAAGCTATGATAACACTAAAATGTGACTTATGAGTCACATTTATTGCATTTATGATCATTGCAGCATTCCCATGGTTGCATGATCAAAATTCAGGTAATTGTCAATTGTTGTGTATTTATGATTATTGCAGCATCCTGAGGTCATATGATTAGCATTTGTGATTCTTCCAGATAGCCACAGAGGAAGTCATGTAAAATTTAAGACAAAAGGATTGTAAAATTAGGCACAACTCATTTTTCAACCATCTTGCTTAGCTATGAAAATTCTAGTACCATGTGATAGTACCATGTCAAGGACCAGCTGTATGTTGCAACCATCTGTTCAAGAAACTCTAGGCAGTGAACAACATAAAAACAGAGAACTTCATTAAAAACAAAAAACCTGCCAAAATAAAAAAATAACACAACTAGACACAAACACACACTCAGCTGAGAATGGGGCAAAATTGGGGCATGGGGTCCATCTTTTTCCAAAGAAATAAATCCCGAAATTTCTTTTTCCGAGTTTGCTTATTTCAAAATAGCAATATTCCAACTTAATCATTTCAAGAAAGCACAGTCATCTTTTTGTTTATATAGCCTTGAGAAGTATTTTGGTGACCAGGGACTGCTTTTATTTTTTCCCTCAGGAAGCCATATTAAGTCCAATGGAAAGTTTGGCTCATGCAAATGGGTATGGCTGAATATTGAAAAAATATCATTTTGTTTTATTTAAGGAGCATGCCTATTTTAAGACTTACTTACAGCATTATAATGATTTATTTCCTACCTCAAAATAGCAAGAAACCACACCTTTTAGCAAAACAGTCTACAGAAAAGGAATTATGGGGCCAGAGTTACACAGGGGTATTCACACAGGTTTTAGATGACCTATTTCTGCCCTATTTCTGCCCTAACTGTAGGGCTCCCCAGTCCAATTCCAATTTCTCTCAGAAGCAGAAGCAGAAAATGTCTATGGTCCTTCAGTTCTGTTTATAAGCTTCCTGTTTGATCAGCTTTGTAATTTCATCTGATATGCTACTCTACCCGGACCTTGTCTTATCCATCAGAATCTTATGTTAAGAGATTTGTACATATGCATAATTTATCACATCAGAGTTGAACAAAAATTTTGTTACTGTGGATGCATTCTTTTTTTAAAGAGGGAATTTTTATTGGCTCTTCTATCAATTGTTGGGACCTGATTAGCAGTGGCTGAATTGTGCAGTTCTTCTTGAGTAGGAAAAATGAGCCCTTAAACTTAACCCAGTTCCTGCAAAAGAGTTTGGTTCAAATACTCAGATAGGGTATTCTGATTGTAGGGGACAATATTATGAGCCAAGGATTGCCATTTTTGTTTTATACATATACATGACCACTTTTTCTCCAATGGATAAATGGTACATATGCTACAATGCTCTCTAGAGGAGATCTGACCAGTTTTGTAATAATACTCAAGAGTCAAGAGAATTGTTGATTTACTCAATGATTCCATTCCTTTTTATGCCTCTCCAGATTGCTATTTCTTCTTAATAACAAAACCCCTCCTCTTTCCTGTGTCTGTTTGAGATCAGTTTCTTAAGATGTTTACTCTTTGGTCTTGCTAGGACAACTAAGGCAAAAAAGAGCAAAGTTTCTTGGCTGTGGTTACACACAGCTCTGAGTCAGCAACTTGCATCATACAATTTCACAATGGGAAACTGTCTGACCACAATTACAGACCAATCCAGCTTGATCTACTGCTACTGAACTGCATCATAGTTAAGTGGACACAATGGCATTTTGCCTAGTAGAAGATTTGGAAACATTTTATCTTCTTTACAACCTGCCAGATACATTAATCTGTCTTGTCCTGTTTTCCCTCTCCTTCTACCCCTCCCACCCTCCCTCCCTCCTTCTCTCTCTCTTTCGCTCTCCTTGGTCTATTATTCCATTTTTTAAAATATACTCACAATATATAATGGGATTCTGTTTTGCACTTTGGACATTGAAAGAAGAAGATTCAAATATCTGATTTTTTTTAAATGTTTAAAAACAAGATAGCTATTTGTGTTTTGACATTGTTCTACTTCATGGGAAAATTGGCTGGTAAATAGAAAGTATCTCCCATCCCATCCCTGCAGCTTCTAACTGAAAAATTCAAGGTAATCCAAATCTGAGATCCAGAAAATACATTTACGTACTTTTCAGCCTTTTCAAACACATTGCTTGCTAGCTGGGCAGGATTGAAAAATGTATTCCAATCACCAGGGGAGAACTTAGTAGGAGAAGCTACTTCTTACTTGCCTTCATTGTTGTTGCATAGCTATAAGGAGTGACACAGACTCTCCTTCACATAATCTATTTTTCCTTTAAAATGTGGGGTAAAATATTAAGATGCTATAAATTGTGAAGCACACAAGCAGTTTTCATAGTACAGCTGTGGAGTTCTTTTCACAGACAGACCTTCAAAGGAATAATTTTGCCCAGTTGCTCAAGGTAAAAAGGTAAAAAAAGGTAAAAGGTAAAAAAAGGGGGAGTATAGTTTCTTTTAGAGTTAAGGTAGCTTTTATTCATCAATGATGCACATCCCTCCAGCATTCAGAGCCTTCCTACTTGGCTCTGCCACCTGGGAGCTTTTCAAATTAGGTCTGGTTACCCTTTCCACCAATTTCTTTTCCATCTAATTGAATTAAAATGGTTGAACAAATGTGGAGCACTGCACAATAATTCATTCACAACTAATATGTTTTTGTGCAAGATGGTTTCCCCCAATATTGTATTTCTATAACTATTATACCAGAGTGTCATTTCAGTATGGCTTTAAAATTTCCTTGATTAAATGACTGTGTTCATGCCCTGTATCAAATATACTGTGTTTTAGCATAACAGGGTGTATGAATACATCCATGGAAAGTCATGGCAAATATCTGGACTGCAATTTTGCTGGTAAGGTAGGTTCCTAAGTTTGTCCAATAGGCATCATTATATTAAGAGAGTTTGAATCTGAACATTCTGATTCACATAAGTGATGATACAAAATCCATCTGAGATTCATTAGTTTAGATTCCCTAATTGTATTCAGCAAGATTGCAGTGCTTTCCTAAATGTAAAGACATAGGCTCTACTATTCCCCAATACCAGTATTATCCTCTAGTTTAAAAGTTCTCCCTTCATGTTTTTGGACACCCCTGTCATAATATGGATTAGAGCAATTTCATTATATCCCTCCCTTTGATTTTTTAAAATTTTGCTTCAGTGTTACAAGTAGCATACCTAACTGGTATGGGGTGGGAGGGAGGGCAAGAACAGGAAACACATCCCCTTCCCTTAATTTCTCTATCTATGTTAACAGATTAACAGAGTTGGAAGGAACTTTGCAAGTCATCTAGTCCAACTAGATGACTTGCCCAAGCAGGAGACCTTACGTGCCACTGGCCCTTTTAGCATATCCTGACTATAAAGTGACCCAGGCTGGATTTATGTGGAGATGTGATAGGATTAATTTTACCTTCTAAAAAGCTTCCACTATCTTTAATGTATTTGATTTGCCTATAACATCTCAGCCTCTCTTATGTAATTTCTTTCCTTGTAGGTGATAAGGTCAGCTGATAAAGTTCTGGCTTTCTATTAATTACACTTGCTGATTCCCAATGCTAGTTTAAATATTCATGTCTGTTTATGGTTTTTGATATGCCTTCAGGGTTTTTAAAAGATTAATTGAATTGAAGATTAATAATTAATAACTCATCATCATAATGGTGCTGTGTTCAAACTCAATGAACTATACTTCAGATTCTCTTCAAATTAGATAAAACTTTGCTTGAAGCCTCTATTAGGAATTCTGCTGTAGAATCAGCATGCTCATTAAATTGTATGAAAAATAATTTATGAGAATGTCTCATAACTGTAGTAACAAGTTTCTATCCTTACTGACTTATAAAGCGGGCATGGGGTCTGTGTGAATGGCCTGCCTTTAACTGAAGATCTTGTCTGTCTCATTCTTACTGTTCCTGGCTCCAGTGAGATACCTGGGAAAGAATCCAGAAGGAAGTTGTAGCACTACTTTTCCTTCTAAGGGGAAATCCTGCCTTTGGAATAACAGAATAACAGTTGGAAAGGATCTTGCAGGTCTTCTAATCTAATCCCTGCTCAAGCAGGAAACTATACCATTTCCAACAAATGTTTGTTCAATCTGTTCTTAAAAATCTCCAGTGTTGGAGCATCAGTCATCCCACTGATCAATTTTTCTAAGTGTAAGGAAATTTCTCCTTAGTTCTAGGTTGCTTCTTTCTTTGATAAGTATCCATCCATTTGCTTCTTGTCCTGCCTTCAAGTACATTGGAGAATAGATTGACTGCTTCTTTTTGTGGCCCTTCCAATATTAGAATATTGCTATCACGTCAACCCCTAATCTTTCTGGAGAATTTCCCCTTCCTAAGCTGCCTACATTTGTGTGAAATTTAATTCAGGAGGCAAATTTAAAAACAAAATTCTAATTGGAATGGATTCCAAACTCAAAGGGGATTTGATTTTGGACCTGCATTTTGGTAGTACTAATAGCAGCATTTTGTTCTACTTTAATCTGTCAGCAAACTGGCAGCTTTTCTGAATTGATTTTTGAGGTAGGATTAAACTGTAAACATCATTAGTCAGTGAACTTTCATACTAAGTAACAGCATATGGCAAATGTGAACAATTAACAATTTGTGAAGTGATCAAATTTCAGGACAGAAACGCCTAAGATCTCAGTGACTCACTATGCAGGGCTTAAACATTCCAATGGGGTAGTATCATGTTGAAGCCACAGCTTTGGTTGTCTAGACAAGACTAATACTGTGATGGTCTCTACTTTTCTCCCTTTCACATCAAGGAACTCATGGACTTGGATTAGGTATAAATAATATGTCACATTCTTCCTATCAGATTCAATCATGTAAATATCATATATTTTATACTGCAAATGACAAATGGCTAAATTTTGCTGGAATAGTAATCATTTTCCATATCACTCTATTTCAAGGCTCCCTCCCTCCCTCCCTCCCTCTTTTCCTCCCATTATTATGGTTTATACTCTTGTATGTATATAAGCAGTTTATTTATTTTATATATCACATTAATTTACTATCACAATTGTATGGAGACTCTAAGCCAGTGGTCGGCAAACCGTGGCTCGCGAGCCACACGTGGCTCTTTGGCCCCTTGAGTGTGGCTCTTTCTCTGCGTCACCTCACATTCCTTATTTTCCGGCCGCGGCCCCACTCTGTGGAAAATATAGGTGTGCGCCGTACAAGTACAGCCCGGAGCCGGAGCAAAGCCCCTCTCCCAACAGCTCTTCCTTGCTCAGAGGGCTTTGGAAGGAAACTTCTTCAGGCTGTAGGTGTGTGCGCGCGCCTATGTTTTCCTGGAAGAAGAGGAGCACGAGGGGGATTCCTCCCCCGCCCACAGATGGGCTCCGGACCTGCGGAGCCTCGTCCTTCTTTTTAGCCAGGTGATCTTTAACCAGGCGATCTTCGGCTGCTGCACAAGCCCTCGGGCACGCTCTGCCTTCTCTCTGATAGCTGCCTGGTTAAAAAGAAGGACGAGGCTCCGCTGGTCTGAAGCCCTTCCGTGGGGGGGGGGGGGAGGAACACACAGACAAAGAGGAAGGGAGGGGAGAGACAAAGATAGAGAGGGAGGGAGGGGAGAGAGACACAGAGATAGAGAGGGAGGGAGGAGAGAGACACAGATACAGAGAGACATACACAGAGAGCGAATGACAGAAAGAGACAGAGAGGGAGGGAGGGAGAGAGAGAGAAAGAGCCAAAGAGAGAGAGAGACAGACAGACAGACGTAGAGAGAGAGGGGGACAGAGAGAAACAGAAAGAGAAAGAAGGGAAGAAAGAAAAGAAAGAAAAAGAAAGTGGGAGAGAGATGAAAGAAAGAAAGAGAACCTATGACCACAATTGAGCCCAAAATTATGGTTGCTAAGCAAGACCGTTGTTAAGTGAGTTTCACCACATTTTCCAAGTTGGCCATGCCCACCCGGTCACATGACCGCTGAGCCACTCCCACAAAATAGGCCACACCTTCTGGCTCTCAAAATAAATTTCAATCATTGTATTGTTGATATTTGGCTCTGTTGACTAATTAGTTTGCCGACCACTGCTCTAAGCAATAGGCTATACAGTACAGATAGTTCATTTTCTGGGTCTTCCACTATCTGGAAAACCATTTAAATTAGGGTTTTTTTTATGGCAGCATAAAATGAAGCTGAAAAATTTCTACTTCCCTAAGAAGCTTTGCTCTTTTGGCAATTCAGTAAAATGGGAACGTTCCACAATATGAAGGGAAATCCCTGACATGTGCAATTTCAGACTCACTGAACTGAAAATGTATATAGCTGATAAATTCAGATTCATAAATAATGAGCAACCTTTCACAGAAACCAAGGAAAAGATGGCTAACCCCTGAAATGGATGGATGGAAATAAGGGAATCAAAAAATTTATTGCTTGAACCTTTTTTTTTTTTTAAATGGAGGAAATGTTTTGGTAACTATGCTGAGGGGAAAGCAAGTCCTGGATGGAGAGGGTTAAAAAATTTTTTTTAAACATTTTGGATTACAAACACATTTTTGCATTTGGTCTTCATGATGTTTAGTGTTTCTGTTTTCACTCTTATTGGCCCCTCGTCCCAATCTCTCCAAACCGCATTACTGAAAATCATCCATGGCCCGTTACATTTTAATAGTATATTTTGCGGGTATTTTGGTATTGCAGATATAGACTGGTATATGTCTCTGTGGGAATGTATGCATAGACACGTTATCTATACACTTACCAGAGATCAAACAGCTATCTAGCTAAAGAGCCTGACAATTTAGATGCTGGCAATTTAGAGCCAAAGTACACATTATGATATAAGCATGACTACTGGAAATGAAATGCTGAATTAGGAGAAAGATGTATATATTTGCCATATAAAAGAAATATATCAAAGATTGTCACTAGGACAGAAAACAAAGAACTCATAGATTTTTTTTAACAAATACTAGATTATTATGTTAATAAATAGATGTTCATACTTAAAAAGTATCAAGATAATTTTCTGTTTATATTGGCAAAATTCTGTTCTGAAGCAGGTTAACATATTTAAGTCGTCTACATACTAAAGAATTATGTATGCATCTTTTTGTTATTAGATAAGCTTTAAACTAAAGTTTAATAATAAAATTATTGGAAACCTTAGAATTAAATATTGCATTTATCTTTGGCCACCTTATTATTCAAGACACCATTTACATGCCTACCTACCACTCACTATAAATATATTTTATTCATAATTATTCTTGCCTTTTACTACTACTACTATCAAAAATAACTTATGGCTCTCTTAAGTTCACCATAACCTTTTAAAATATGTTGGTGTAAGAGATATTGAAAATAATTCCAAGGAATTTCAGGATTAGCAATTGAATGTAGACCTTTCTCAAAAGAATATAAGCAAATAAGGATAGTGCTGCTTTATTTGTTCTTCCTTATGGGCTTTCCACTACACAGAATCATAGAATCATTTGGCTATATTTATACAGGTTTGGTCTGATCCCATATATATCTTTTTTTTTTAAATAACAGAATTGGAAGAGACCTTGAAGGTCTTCGAGACAAAGTCCCCACATCAGGGAGGTTCTGGTCTAATCTCAGCCACAGAAGTTCATTGAGTGACTTTGTCTAATGTATTCGTACAAATCAAGGACAATCACTTCAAGATGCTGGGTTTCAACACAAAGAAATTGGTCAAGTAAGGACAAAGAAATGGGAGGGTCCATATTTAAATTTGATTTAATTTAGATGTTAATTAAACTAAATAGATAACTGTCCCCATATGTTCAATTACTTCACCATGGTAAAATTAAAATTTGGTAGCAACCCAAAGGCTACACCCAAAAGAGTTGGGAGAGCAGCAAATTATGTGTCCTGATGAATGGGTTGCATATGAATCCTCAAGCAGACAATAGGAAGAACTCCCCAGGAAACCTTAATTTTCAGCTTGATTTCTTTGTTTACATGTTGAATATTTCATTTCAAAAATGAGAGTTAAAAAATATGTGTTAGGAAGCAGGATAATTTAGAAATTCAATAGGAAAATTAGACCTGAAATATTGTGAAAGCCTATTTTTTGTTTGCTTTTGGAGGAAACTCACTATTACAAACTGGGTGTCAAACTCAAGGAGAGAGTTCTGAATTCTCTCTCCCTCTTCCTCCCCCCCCCCTCTTTTTCTCTGTTTCCCTCTCTACCTCCCTCCCTACATCCATGTGTATTTGTTTAAGAGGAAGAAATGAGCAGAACATATTTTGTCTCATAGCTTGCCTGCTAGGATTAAAAGCCAGAAATTGGGAAGTTAGTTTATCTGGGATGGGAGAACTGTTCCTCACTCCCTTTTTTCAATACCATAGCCAATTTGTAATTCTTTATAAATAATTATAGGGAGTGGCTAAATGGACTATACTTTGATGCATTATTTTGTAAAGACATTCTTTTTCTGATTTCAGTTCTGATCATCTGAAGTGTCCTCCAAAACTGGGTGAGAGAAGAAACCTAACTGAAATAACTCGGGATCTTTCTTCAAACAAACCTTGGTGACATTGTTTTTATCTTCTGCCCCCTTGCCTGAGACCAAGGCAAGCCCAGGTTACCTTAAGTCAGGGGTGTCCAAACTTGAGAACTTTAAGACTTGTGGACTTCAACTCCCAAAATTCCCCAGTCAGCTATGCTGGCTGGGGAATTCTGGGAGTTGAAGTCCACAAGTCTTAAAGTTCCCAAGTTTGGACACCCCTGCCTTAAGTCATATTCTCCACTTAGTCTGACACTGTTGAAGGGAAACATTAAAATGTATGTGGTTTACATACACTTTTATTATGATGGGATTTCTTTAGTAAAAGATCCCTAACTTACTGTAATGATTCTTGTATAACTATTGTTTTCAAAATAGGGAACAGAGGTGGTGTACAGCAGGTTCTGATCAATTCTGGAGAACCGGTAGCAGAAATTTTGAGTAGAGAACCAGTAAAACCACTGCCCCCATCTATTCTCTGCCTCCTCAGTCCCAGCTGATCAGGAGGAAATGGAGATTTTGCAGTAACCTTCTCCTGGAATGGGGAGGGAATGGAGATTTTGCAGTATCCTTCCCCTGCCACTCCCTCCAAGCCACTCCCATCAAGCTATGCCACGCCCACCAAGCCACAGCCACAGAACCTGTAGTAAAAAAAAAGTTGAACCCCACCAGTGATAGGGAAAGTTAGAAATTTGCAACAGGGACAGAAAATATCATACTAATATAATGACTAAGATTCAAGGACTGGATATGGGTTAAAGCAGGTGAAGAATTGCAGGGTCTAAATCTACCACTTGTAATGCTTTTCTGTGATTATTTTTCTATCTTCAGTCTTATCTATGAGCTGAAAAGAGCACAGCAATTGTGCTGCTGTGGAAGGAAGATTTAAAATAGAAAGATTACAGCTTGATGATCAAGATATCTTTGCATATGAAGACTCATTCCTGGCCAATTCATCTTATCAATTATATTTTGAGCCTTTCTTTGTGAAGCAAGCTAAGAGCCATTTCTCTGTCATAGACTTACAGCATCAAGTACCCACTGTTGGGCTGATGTACAGATACTTTAAAGCCTATTCTCATTGGCACAATGGCCATTGAACAATCCTAAAAGAGTCACTAGTGGACTCTTCTATTGTTCAATTCAAGTCTTCCCATCTTGTTCTTTACATAATTCTACCTGTCTCTTTAATCAAAGCACTAATATTGGGGTTACCTACTGTATATGGATAAATTATGCATGAAAAATGCATTGTTCTCTAAAATAAATGTTGGATGTTACAACAATTCAAAGTCAGAAATCTGATCTTCTGCTGTTGCGTAATGTTTTAGAGGCTACAGTTTTTTAGGAAATTATTGAAGCTGTAAGCCTACACACCCACACCCACACTTGAATCAGAGTAGCAATAACTGCCCTGTTTAAAAAAAATATTTTCATACTCAGCCATGGTCTTTGAAAGCTTCCAGCTTCTTGGAAAAACATTCCTTTAGGCTGAAATTTTTCATGTTGTTTTATTAAATTGCAGCCAATTATTAACTGTGAAGATGACTTCACAAATGACTACTTGCTGAGAACTAGGAACTATGAGTAGCTCACCTTAGCCCTAAAGAACACACAGGATATATTAATGATTTCAATAGAATAGTGGGCCGGTGTTCCATATTCAGTGATAGATAGATATTTCATTCTACCCTAAGATTGTACAGTACTCCTTTCATTTAGGGCCTGAACAAACAGGCTATGATAAACACCCTTTGCAGACAGATCTGGAAGGAAGGAATTGAGGGTTCCCGTTGTCTGAATGCTCATTATTCAATGTATGACACAGCCAATTTATGAATGGGGCAATTGTGTAATGCCAGTTTTCTTTACTTCTTTCATTTATCATTTGCCCTGTGGCATAAGTGAAAGTGAACCAGTCACTGTAAAGCAAATAGTGACCTTTTGTCAAATCCGAATGCTGGTACTTAGGAGTGGAGTTATACTACCTTTTCTCCCTGACTACAGGTGAAACTTGAAAAATTAGACTATCATGCAAAAGTTCATTTATTTCAGTAATGCAACTTAAAAGGTAAAACTAATATATGAGATAATCTCATTACATGCAAAGCAAGATAGTTCAAGCCTTGATTTGTCATAATTGTGATGATTATGGCATACAGCTCATGAAAACGCCAAATCCGCAATCTCAGAAAATTAGAATATTACATGCAATCAATAAAACAAGGATTGTACATAGAACAATATTGGACTTCTGAAAAGTAAAAGCATGCCCCTTTTGCAGCAATTACTGCCTCAATGCAGCGTGGCATGGAAGATATCAGCCTGTGGCACTGCTGAGGTGTTATGGAAGACCAGGATGCTTCAGTAGTGGCCTTCAGCTCTCCTGCATTGTTCGGTCTCATGTCTCTCATCTTTCTCTTGACAATGCCCCATAGATTCTCTATGGGATTCAGGTCAGGTGAGTTTGCTGGCCAATCAAGCACAGTAATCCCACTGCCATTGAACCAGGTTTTGGTGCTTTTGACAGTGTGGGCAGGTGCCAGGTCCTGCTGGAAAATGAAGTCAGCATCCCCATAAAGCTCATCTGCGGAAGGAAGCATGAGGTGCTCCAAAATCTCCTGGTAGACAGCTGTGTTGACCCTGAACTTAATGAAGCACAGTGGACCAACACCAGCAGATGACATGGCTGCCCAAATCAACACAGACTGTGGAAACTTCACACTGGACTTCAATGTGTGCCTCTCCATTCTTCCTCCATACTCTGGGTCCTTGGTTTCCAAATGAGATGCAAAAGTTGCTCTCATCAGAAAAGAGAACTTTGGATCACTAAGCAACAGACCAAGTCTGTTTTTCTTTAGCCCAGATAAGACACTTTTGACATTATTTGTTGTTCAGGAGTGACTTGACAAGAGGAATACGACATTTGAAGCCCATGTCCAGGATCCATCTATGTGTGGTGGCTCTTGATGCACTGATTCCAGCCTCAGTCCACTCCTTGTGAAAGTCCCCAACACTTGTGAATGGGCTTTTCCTGATAATCCTCTCCAGGTTGCGGTCATCCCTGCTGCTTGTTCATCCCTGCTGCCTGGATAATCCCCTCCAGGTTGCGGTCATCCCTTTTTCTTCCACACTTTTCCCTTCCACATAACTTTCGGTTAATGTGCTTTGATACAGCACTTTGGGAATATCCAACTTCTTTTATGATTACCTTTTGAGGCTTTCCCACCTTATGGAAGGTGTCAATGATGGTTTGCTGCACAACTGTCAGTTCAGCAGTCTTTCCCATGATTGTGATTCCTACTGAACCAGACTGAGAGACTATTTAAAGGCTCAGAAACCCTTTGCAACTGTTATGGCTTAATTAGCTGATTAGAGTGGGACACTTTGAGCCTGGAATATTGCACCTTTTCACAATATTCTAATTTTCTGAGATTGTGGATTTGGGGTTTTCATGAGCTGTATGCCATAATCATCACAATTATGACAAACATGACTTGAACTATCTTGCTTTGCATGTAATGAATCTATCTCATATATTAGTTTCACCTTTTAAGTTTCATTACTGAAATAAATGAACTTTTTGAAGATATTCTAATTTTTCGAGTTTTACCTATATTTGAGAGGTGTGGAAGATTGGAATTGAGCAGCATTTTAATTAAGTAGGTGGGTCTACCAATACTGTATGTTTTGATTACAAACAATGGAACACAATTTTGAGCATTTAAGACATTGCTAATGGTAAATGGCATTCTAGTCTTATGATTTGGGCAATTCAGAAATAGGTAAAGGAATACTCTGGGACTATAGGAGCAGGGTGGGCAATGAGTAGATTGGATGTGGCTTCCAGTTCTTATTTGGTACTTTATGGAAGATTACAAGGCTGTTTTATCAAAAGTGTTATTTTTAAGGGCACAATTTCCACTTTCGGGGTCTACAAATTTTATAATCATCTGCAGAAGCCAACATATTTAATTTCATTTTCAAACAAAACCTACTGTAAATGCATTTTTGTTATAAACAGAAAGAAAAAATGAACAATAATAAAGATTTACTAATAAATAGGCAAAAAGCAATCTCTCTATAGCTTAAAATCTAAAAATGAAAATTAGGTATTGGTCTGAAAGCCAATTTGGTGTAATACTAAAGATAGTTAAGGCATCAGGCTGGTTGGGAGACTGTGAGTTTTAGTTCTACCTTAGGTGCAAAGCCAGCTGGGTGACTTTTGGCTAGTCACTTTCTCTCAGTCCTAGGAAAAAGGCAATGCAAGTTACTTCTGAAAAACCTTGTCAAGACAACTGCAGGAACTTGTCCAGAATTCATGTATTTGTCCATTGATTGATTTCTTTCTCCATTGATTCTATGATTGTTTTTTAAGGGACCACTTTAGAGGCAATGGAAACTGCAGAGCCAGGTTGCATCTGAAAGCCTTGTGTGCAGCGTGCTAGGACTCTCCAAAAGTTGTCACTTGAGTAACCTTTATAGTAATAGAACAATAAATTGTCAAATACTTTGGATGGGTGCTCAACATTAATTAAATCCCATTAATTCAATTTTAATTATGATACTCTAAAACAAGTACTGTAATTAACTTGTTTTGATTTCCCTACACTTTTGAGATGTCAATCAAAGGATGTAAGCAGTTCTTTGCCAAGAAAAATGTTACAGTACTTTTAATCTAATAACAATAGCAACAACCATATGGGTTAACAATCTTCAGTCTTAGGAATGTACACATTTCTTAGCCTAATTTTTCATGCACTCTGCAAATCTTCAGTTTAGACTTCTAGTTAATAACCGCATGCATCTTCCCCAACAATGCATTGCATGGAGAAGAAGTGCTCCTCAGAGTTTCTTTTGGCCCTGTTTATTAAAATCACATTTTCATCAGCCTTATCCAGCAGAAGTCACCTTCGTTTGCATAACTAACATTCCTGTCCCTCCCTTTTTCTTTCCACTTCATCCCACCCTCCCATCCCATTTCAGCTCAACTCCTATAATAATAATAATAATTTATTTCTTATAAACCGCACCCTCTCCCCACAGGGACTCGGGGCGGTGCACAGGAGAAATAAAAACAATAACTATATACATATTTCATTAAAAATACATTAAATTAAGTGACCTGTGCTAAAATACCCGTTAAAACTATCTAACTAGAGATCCCCAATAAACCCTAAAGACAGAGGAGTAGCTATCCCAGGCCGGCAAGGCAGAAAAAGTGTGTTTTCAATTTAAGATGGAAGGAGCGGAGGTCCGTGGTGGTCCTAATATCGGGGGGGAGGTTGTTCCAGAGGGCTGGGCCCGCCACAGAGAGAGCCCTTCCCCTGGGTGTCGCCCGCTGACAAAGTCTAGTGGACGGCACCCGGAGAAGTCCCTCTCTGTGGGAGCGAATCGGTCGTGAGGATGTATGAGGCAGGATCCGATCCCGCAAGTAGCTAGGTCCCGAGCCATGGAGCGCTTTAAAGATGATAATTAATACCTTGAAGCGCACCCGGAAGACGACAGGCAGCCAGTGCAGCTCGCGCAAGAGCGGTGTTACATGGGTGTACCTTGTGGTACCCATAATTGCTCGCGCGGCTGCATTCTGGACTAGCTGAAGTCTCCGGGTGCACCTCAAGGGAAGCCCCATGTAGAGAGAGTTGCAATAGTCCAGTCGGGACGTCACGAGGGCATGAGTGACTGTGCGAAGGGCGTCCCGATCCAATAGGGGGCGCAATTGGCGTACCAGGCGAACCTGGTAAAACGCCCTCCTGGCCACGGCTGTCACCTGATCTTCCATTGACAGCCGGATATCCAGGAGGACACCCAAATTGCGCGCCCCATCCAAAGGGGCAAGATGTTCGCCCCCTATGGCCAGCGATGGAGTAAGCTGGTTGAACCGGGCCGCCGGAAACCACAGCCACTTGGTCTTGGTCGGGTTTAGCTTGAGTCCGTTACTTCCCATCCAGATCCGCACGGCTTCCAGGCACTGGCACATCACCGCTACGGCATCAATCAATATCAATCTAGACCAGGGGTCTCCAACCTTTGCAACTTTAAGTCTGCTTTTAAGCAAAGCTGGCTGGAGAAGTCTGGGAGCTGAAGTCCTTCAGACTTACAGTTGCAAAGGTTGGAGACCCCTGATCTAGACACTCTGCATCTGATGAAATAAACTGAAGTTCATGAAAGCCTGTATCTTTTAATAAAATGTTAGAAAAAGGTGCTACAGAATCCTGATTTTTTTCCCTAACACTGCTGTTCTCCAATAATGTCAACACCAGTATATGTGTCACAGTGTGTTAATAACAAGTGAATCTATTCCTTCTCAACAGAAAAGAAGTTGCTAACTTTTGATATACTTTTGGATATAAAACCCAATTATCTGAGACCAGTGGACCCATCAAAGAAAATAGCTGCCATGGGAACTTGCTCATTCACTAAATGGCTTCCAAAATAATGCCACCAGGCAGAAAACATCAATATATTTAAAAGAAACTGATGCGGTTGCTCCCTTTCACTTTCTTTAACTTGATGTACTACTCAGCCTTTCAAGGCCCAGCTTAACTTCATTTTCATTTTCTTTTTTGGGATAAGTGGTCACATCAACAAAAGCCTGAGCTACGGCCATATCCCATTGTTATTTTATATGAATGCCTAAGGCAGTGATGGCGAACCTATGGCACGTGTGCCACAGGTGGCACGCAGAGCCATTCGGCAGGGCACGCGAGGCGTTGCCCTGTCAGCTGGCCAGCATGCATGTACGTGCTGGCCAGCCTATTCAGCCATTTTTAAAGCTATTTTCCGCCCTCCCCAGGCTCCTATAAAGCCTCTGGAGCCTGAGGAGGGTGAAAAAAGCATGTAAAAATGGGGGGGGAGCACCTATCATGCATGCATGCACACTGTGGGGGGGGGGTCATTGCATTATGGGTGCGGCAAGCCGGCACACAACCCCCCCTGCCCTCCCCCCTCTTACGGCACGCGAGCCTAAAAAGGTTCGCCATCGTTGGCCTAAGGGCTAATGTAAATCCAAGGGCATCTTTGGAAATAAAGATCATGGAAGTCCTTGATTATCACCTCCATTTATAAATATGTTTATAACTTAAACATTTTTAAAAAATCAGAAGTAGGGTGATGTCAATGCCAATTCATTTCTGTGGATAGAAAACTCTGGAATGACCTACCCCCCGATCTACGCACCACCTCGGACCTCCGCCTCTTCCGCCAGCACCTTAAAACGTATTTATTCCAACAAGCCGGCCTAGCATAACCCCCCGTTTCTGACTTTTATTTGTATAAATTTTAAATTCTTAAGGTTTTATAAGGGTTTTAGCACAAGATATAATTTAATAGTTTTTTAATAATGTATTTTTGTAATTTTGTATGGTTTTTTAATATTGCCTGTGCGCCACCCTGGGTCCTTGCAAGGAGAAGGGCGGGGTATAAATTTGAAAAAATAAAAAATAAAATATAGAAAAATAGGAGTTTTTTGTTTGTTTCATTGTGACTCTAAAGTCTTTTTATGGAGGGATAGGAAATGGTCAGAGTATTTCTCAGTTGCAGTCCAAGAATGGAACATGCTTTAAAATACAGATGTTCACTGTTCTTATACCACTGGCTAGTTTGCTTATTTTAAAACCTATTCAGTCTTGCATCTCTTTGCTGAACACATGTATGCATCGCCTCCATGATTGCTATGGAAATATGGGCAAGGAATCAAATGGAAGTAAAAGTTTATTAAAAAAAAATATGATGTAAAACTGAAACCATTGCAAGAATTATCGAAATACATAGGATAACAATGAAAAAAATGTCAGAGCCTGATTAATGTTGACAATGAAAATGAACAGATGCTTATTAAAAGTGGGGAGAGGGGGCAGAGCAGGGGAGGATTGAAAATTTTTAGCAACAGGTTTTCTACCCAGTTGCTCGGTGGGTGTAGCCATGAAAACATGGCCTAGTCAGCTTCCTGCACCATGGTGGTGGTGACCTTTTTACCCTCCCCGGGCTCCAGAGACCCTCCAAAGGCCAGAAACAGGCCCATTTTTGGATTTCCGGTACTTCCAGTAGGCCCATTTTTAGCTCTCCCCTGGCTCCGGAGGCTTTTCTTAGATCTCTGGGAGGGTGAAAACAGCCTGTTTTTGGACTTCTGGTACTTCTAGTAGGCCTGTTTTCCACCCTCCCAGAGCCTCTGCATGGGTCCTGCACTTACCTAGATCCAAAACGGGCTGCGTGGAGATTCTTAGGAGAGGAGGGGAAGGGTGGGTGGGGCCAGCTAGTCCTTACAACAAATGGTTTGGCGAACCTGATTAAAATTAACATCTGATTCACCTGAACCAGTTTGAACTGGCTGAATTCCACCCCTGGGGAAGAGCAAAGGCAATTGGTTTCCTTTGTTTCAAAAGCCTCCTGCTTCCTGGTTCAAGTCGGTTGTGTTCTTCAAGCAATGTAGTTGCCCCTTAATTCATGAGCCACAGTGTTATGAAGCTTACAGAGACTAGATGTAAAGGAATGTTTTTCAACTCAGTATTTCTATATTCTGCTAATGGTATCTGAAAGAGAGTTGCATGAATGGCTTGCATTCAGGTTTGATACCAGTCTCTTTAGGATTAACCACAGATCTGGTTTGGCTAGATAACATTGAACATAAGAGGTTTAATTTTCATATCATCAGTGTTCACATCCTTTCCAATAAGCAGCTGACAAGAAAGCAGAGCAGCCAATGGAGGTATTCATTCCCGCTCATTTTTTGATGCATCCCCTTCACTCAGCTAAATTTTCCAAAGAGATAGCCAGCTCCAGGACAGAATGATGCCTTTATTTGCCTTTCCTCCTTTCAGCTCTTAGAAGTACTGAGGAGTTTTTAAGAACAATGTCCTTTTTCCTGTCATGCTCAATTGAGAACCAGAAAATGGTTTTAGACAGGCAAAATATAACATACATTATAGGGGGGGGGGAATCATAAAATGATTACAAATGTTATAGACCAGCTTTGCTGGCTGGAGAAGTCTGGGAGCTGAAGTCCTTCAGACTTAAAGTTGCAAAGGTTGGAGACCCCTGCTTTACATGGTTACACAGTGTAGGCGTTTGTTTGCTTTCCAGTTGACGTTTCTTTCCTTTTTGGAGTGATGCAAGAGTTCAGTCCACGCCTGTCGGCATCCATGCCTTTTGCAGCTGCTTCACAAATGACAATTTCAGTCTGCTCGAAAATCATTTTCTTTTTCTATGAAACTGCTGTCTTGATGACATCTACAATTAGCAAGCAGCAGCAACTTAAGCATGTTTTTGTTTTGACAGCCTCTCCAATCCCCAAGGCCCAAGATTCTGTCTAAAGCAGGGGTCTCCAACCTTTGCAACTTTAAGTCTGAAGGACTTCAGCTCCCAGACTTCTCCAGTCAGCTTTGCTGGCTGGAGAGGTCTGGGAGCTGAAGTCCTTCAGACTTAAAGTTGCAAAGGTTGGAGACCCCTGGTCTAAAGTACAGCACAGATTTTAAAAAGAAAACCACACACACACACAAGGTGTCTTGGGGGCTCAAAATTTAAATTAGAAAGTAGATTATATAGATTATAAACAGACAAATACAGACAGGCAGGTAGGCAAGCAGACAAGGGTGGATGGATCTACAGCTATTTGGAAGCCTTTTGTGTTGTTTAAAGAGCTGTTTCCCTAGAAACATGTAGTTCTTAGACCTTTTTAATTCCAGGCTCTTTATTGAAATGGGTATAATTTGTTCAGCTGATGGCATCACTTAATTAAAAGTCACATCTTATGAGGGGGGGGGGGGGAAGGAAGAAAAATGCAATTTATTATCCGCCATTGTCATTTATGTCCTGTTTCTTTTTCCAGTTTTCCAATCACAGAAGTTCAACAGGAATCATCTGTATGGATAACAAACTAAGTTGAATATGTTTTAACTTCTTTTTTAAAAGAGATATATCTTTAAAAGAGATATATCTGTCATTCATAAGGTGAACAAAGTCTTTAAAAAATAAACTCATATAGATAAGGAACACCCGAAATAAATTTACATCTTGCAAAAAGGAGTTTTTGATTCTGAAGGCATATAAACACATTTAACAAAACAAATAAAAAATATGAAAAGCTGCCCAATTCAAAATGACGTGTGCAACATTCATCAAAAGCAAAAATAATACAAAAAGAGCACTGTATGTGTCATGTTCTGAGCATGCGCAGTTCATTCTAGTTTTGGCGGGACAATACTAACAGCTGATAGGCGGAGCCATCTGACAGCTCGCATATAAAAGCGAGCTGTCAGACGGCAGAGCCAAGCTGTTGCCTGTCTGAAAGAGCCGCAAGTTACATGTTGATCGTTCTGTGGAATAAACTTGTTAGCCTTTTATTCCTGCCTGCGCCTCAGTTATTCGGCACCCACTCTGAGTTCTGAGTATAGAACAGTATGTCTCAAAAAAAAACATTCAACTAACAAGCTTTCAAAATATGGTGGGGAACACATAGGTCTCTGTTAAGGTAAAGGCCAGTCATTTTTGGCTCTAGGGGGCGGAGCTCATGTTCATTTCAAAGTCGAAGAGCCAGGGCTGACTGAAGATCATGTGGTCATGTGACCGGCATGACTAAACGCTGAAGGCATACAGAACACTGTCACCTTTCCACCAAGGTGGGAACCTATTTTTCTACTTGCATTTTTAATGTGCTTTCGAACTGCTATGTTGGCAGAAGCTGGGACAAGTAACTGGAGCTCACTTCATTATGCGGCACTAGGGATTCGAACCGCTTAACTGCCGACCTTTCTGATTGACAAGCTCAGCGTCTTAGCCACTGAGCCACCACATCCCTTAGGTCTCTGTTAGTGGGAGGCTATTCTAGAGGGCAGATGCCATGATAGAAAAGACATGCCCCAACCCTTTGGCCTCTGCCTCCCAGCAATTTGCCTCCTTGCAGCAAATGGGGGCTTGCTGAGGCTACAATAGGCTATAGCAGTGCTCAGCAAACCGCGGCTCGTGAGCCACATGCAGCTCTTTGGCCCCTTGAGTGTGGCTCTTCCACCACCGCTGCACCATCTCATGTTCCTTCTTCCGACCATGGCCCCACTCCATGGAAAACATAGGCGTGCACGTGCGTGCGCACGTGCCACATAATTACAGCCCAGAGCAGGACTAAAGCCCCTCTCCCAACTAGCCATTCCTTGCTTGAGGGCTTCGGATGGAAGCTTCTGCATGGCGTGGAGCAGCGGCAAGGCTCGGTGTGGCCATGGAAAACATAGGCGCATGTGCACAGCCCATATAATTATAGCCTCAGAGACTTTGTAATTGTGGGAACTTGTTCTCACTCACCCCGGCTTCTGCAGAAGCTTCCCTCCAAATCCCACCAAAGCTCTCAGAACGAGAAAGGGACAGTTGGGAGAGGGGCTTTGGTCCTGCTCCATGCCTATGTTTTCTACAGAGTGGGGCTGTGGCTGGAAGATGAGAAATGCAGACAGACAGAGACAGGCAGAGAGAGAGAGAGAGAGAGCGGGGGGGGGAAATCAGAGAGAGAGTGACAGACACACAGAGAGAGACAGAGAGGGGGAGGGACACACAGAGAGAGACACACAGAATGAGTGAGAGACAGACAGACACACACACACACAGAGTGACAGAGATGGGGGAGGAAGGAGAGAGAGACAGAGAGAGACAGAGACAGAGAGACAGAGAGACAAGCACACAGAAAGAATGACACAGAGAGGTAGGGAGGGAGGCAAGGAGGCAGGAAGAGAGAGACAAAGAGCCACACAGAGATAGATAGACAGACAGACAGACACAGAGACAGAAAGAGAGAAAGAGAAAGAAAGAAAGAAAAAGAAAGTGGGAGAAAGAGAAGAAAGAAATAATAATAATAATAATAATAATTATTATTATTATTATTATTATTATTATTATTATTAGAAAGAAAGAAAGAAAGAAAGAAAGAAAGAAAGAAAGAAAGAAAGAAAGAAAGAAAGAAAGAAAGAAAGAAAGAAAGAAAGAAAGAAGGAAAGAGAACTTACGATCCCAATTGAGCCCAAAATTTTGGTTGCTAAGCTAGAGTGTCATTAAGTGACTTTCACCACATTTTCCAAGTTGGCCATGCTCACCTGGTCACATGATTTCCAAGCCACTCCCACAAAACAGGCCACACCTTCTTTCAAAAGAAATTTCAATCGTTGTACTGTTGATATTTGGCTCTGTTGACTAATGAGTTTGCCCACCATTCGGCTATAGCAATCCCTGCAGCTTGAAACAGCTGATGATTGAGAGAAACTGACAGTGAAACTTGCTGTTCGCTCCATGAGGCAAATTTCTGGGAGGCAGAGGCAGATTTCCCCCCCCCCCCTTGTGCTAGTCAGGCTGTTTGCTGCAAGGAGGTAAGTCAGTAACTATAAATGCCTATAGAATGTTCAAATTATTAGACTTGTTTTTTAAAGACTGCTTTATTATTGTTCTAGGCAGCTTAACAAAAGTTTTTTTTAAATAAATGCTTGATCTGAAGAGGCCCAGTACTATTGTAACTTCTTTTAAATAGCAGAAAATAACTATACTTCCAGAAAGCACATCAATTTTAACAGCATCTGTACAAGTATAGTCTGAAATGTAACATTACAAACAGTGTATATTGTCTATGCTGTTTGTTGCAAGGAGGCAAATTGCTAGGAGGCAGAGGCAGATATTTTCCCCTTGTTTTCCTCCCCAAAAGTAGTTGCATCTTATACTTCGGAGCGTCTTAATACTCCAAAAAATACGGTAGCAACTGACCCAAGCTCACTTGGTGAGCCTCTGTGACTGACGGTGAACTATAACCTGGTTGTCCCACACCTAGCCCTACAATTTAATCACTACACAACATTAACATACCTTCCCACTTGCTCAGATATCCTACAACAAGTGATCTGACTTATTTCCCCAAAGGATTGTGAAGCAATATATTTTCTCCTTTTACAAAGAGCATCCTGTCTGTTTAAGGAAGAGGAAGAAAAGTTTTTAAGAGAGTTCTAGGAATGCCTTACAGTTGATCAACGTAGTTGATGTCAGTTACACCTAAGGAAAGAGCCACAACTGACTCCCTGATGACACAGAAGAGAATCCACAACAAATTTCAGAAGGCACTTTTGACCTTCTCCTTCCTGAACTTTCAGCCACAAGCCTATTTGTGTTTCTATTACATCCCATTGGGTGGAGAGTCTAGTTGCACAATCTTTGTAGTCGTGGCTTTGCTTTCATCCCCAGCCTGTTTATTTATCCCTCCTGCTTTTCTGTGAATCTACCACCCAGAAGGAGCTTTTTTGCTATGCGGTAGTTCTTCATGAGATTCTTAATGTAAGTCCAGGCTTTAGTCTTTAGTCTTTCAAAAGGACATGTTACAGCTCCTTTCTGCAGGTGGGGTTCAATTTTGTAAAACAAAGCAAGCCAAGCAGGATAGCCAAGGCTAATTTTAACTTCTCAGCTGAAATGTAAATCCAAGGTGGTGGCTGTTTTTTTAAATGAAAACTATAAGTCAGGGTTACCATTTTCACCTGAAAATGAGCTAATTATCCACATCTTAGATGTTTAGATTGATATGTGGAGCTCCTGTTGGTTTTTCTTCAGATTGTTGTGCTGTCCCTTCAGAGATTCAGCATTTCTTCATTCTAATTTCTCTTTCTGGTTATGTTGTTGTTTTTATTTTATAACGTTAGCACCCCAGAGTTTTGTGGGATTGGGCAGCTTCTAAATTTAAATAAATAAGCCCACTATACAGAAAGCTGAAAGAGATTGATGGAATTGATATTATTTACATGACCTTAGGAAAAATTCACTCACTCACTCAAGCCAAAATGATTTCTGCCTGAAACAGACACTTTTTGATCTATATCCAAATTGAAACATGCATATTTCAGTCTGAACACTGACCAACATGCATTTCTATTTGGATATGGAATACCAGAAGCAAGTGATTCCTGCATGGAAAAATTTGCACCCAGAATATTTTGCACATCTCTTTTATTGGGCTAACATCAGATTGATATATGATTCTGAATTAATAGTTGAATGAGGTCACTAAGAATTGACATCAACCTAATGATACATAATCAAAGTAAAGGGGGGAAATGTTAAATTTGTGAGAACAATCAACCAATGGAATAGGAGTTGCCTTCAGAAGTTGTGGGAGCTTCATCACTGGGACCTTTCAAGAAGAGACTGGACTGCCATCTGTCAGAAATGATGTAGGCTGGCCTGCTTGGGCAGGGGAGTTAAACTAGATGATGTACAGTATAAGGTCTCTTCCAACTCTATTATTATGTTCTGTTCTGTTAAAACTGTTGTTGAGTCAAGCCCCATATCAGGATAAAATTTCAGACTGCGGGCACAGTTAGCCTGCAATACTGGATGGTAATCACTGTGAAACCAGGGCTCCTTATTTGGTGGATTTATAATATTCGTCAGTCCGATATAGACGCAAGATAAATTATTTGACAGGATATCTGCAAATACTCTTTGAAAATGGATAGCTCCTTTTTCAGATATCATATTTCTTATGAAAGAACCAGTAAGTCTGTCCTTGTAGTTGTTCCCATATGAGGAATTGTTCATGTATTGTTTCTGTCTTGTAGCTCCTAATATAGCAATCCTTCTTTATAAAAGGTTGAAGGAAATAAATAAAATTGATATTAGGTGTTTGCATGACATTTGGGAAAGAAAAAGCTATCTCAATGTCTCTTTTGATGAAATAGTGGCGAGTTGGTTATATTATTATTGTTATAATGTTATGATTCTAGATTAATCACTGCATGATGAGAGCACTAACAATCCAATATCATTTTTGTATATTATACCATACTGGAAAATACATTTCAATTTGATTACATGGTGAGGGTTGCTGATATATGTTTCCTGTCTACTATGTCTTACAATTCTTTATAACTCAATAAAATGTTGGAAGAAAAATATGTTAAAAAGGTTTGCTTATACACAATAGGATAACTTCCAATATTGAACAGAATGGGTCTAAATTTGGTGCTGGGGGAGAAGTTGGCAAAAGAAAGAATAAGTTTTAAAAATGGCCTTTTGACTCCTGAAAACAAAATCCCAATACTTCCCTATGGAAAAGTCAGCTGTGCAGTTTCTGAATGTGTTGAGCTGCATTTTAAGTTTCCCTGATGGGGTGGGATGTGGTCTGGAGTCCCAGGAGGGAGGAGCTGCTTCCCAGAGGGCAAAGTGGCAGAGAAGCTTGGAATCTCAGAAGTACCTGTAGGTGTCATTCTTTGTTCTTTGGGTCTGACATCTTCCATCCAAGCATGTGATCAAAGCATTTGCAGGCTATCCCATGCTTTCCAATAGCAATGATGGGGAAACAGTTGAAAAGAAACGTTGTTTCTCTTCCTTGTGTTTATATCACAATTTTAATTCCTTTTCCTTTTATTATTGCAATTTGTAGTAATTTTTGATGTTTCAGTACTGTTCTATGCATACTTTTAAAATTATTTTACATAATTTTTAAAATATAAAAATGTAGTATTCTTGATGCAGTTTTGGTGACGTACACAAAGAACAAATAGCTTGATACTCTAAAATCACATGATGCCCTTGGTCTATCAGTTCAGCAAGTAGACAGGGAAACAATAAAGGCGAAAGAATGAGAGGGTTTAAAAAAACCCACAATGGATACTTTATCCAGTTTTAGATCTGGCCCTACCCACATCTTGTTTCAGCTGTTCTACCATTAATTTATGATTCCCTAACAAATCCTACTTTAAAAATTACATTCTCTTCTCCTTGGCTGCCACAAGTCAATATTTACTTCACTAAAATTACCTAATTGGGTGTTTCCCTCTCCGTGCAGTTAGTTGGAGAGGTTACTGCAGCACCTTGAACAGGTTTGCTCAGATCTTTTCTTGCCAACACCTTCCTGCAGTTAGCACGTATATGAGAAATGAGAGAGTTGGTGGAAAGGAAGGGAATTATTTCAATGGAGCTGGATTCAGCTTGGGTCAAGGGTGCTGGTGTTCAACAGCTTTTTAAGACAATTACTTATGGCTGCATCCTTGTAAAACATTATTGTCCAATACAAATTTCATCAATCTGGCATCCCTTGGATGAGCTGGGATGATAGCCCAGAATTCTCAGAACTTTCCAGGAGCATAGGTGAGTTTCAATCAATGAATACTTGGAAGACACCAGTTTGGAAATCTTTTATTGCTATGGGAGACATAATAGTTTTGAGGAAATGATAGCACTGTATATTCATATTTCCCATTCTATAAAGAAGGTTTAAAGAATTTGTCATACTTTTTATTTATTTATTTATTTCATCAAGCATGTATTCGATAACAGATATACGTATAAACATGATTATGAATACATGAAATGGATACGAGTAAAAGGGAACATTAGGACAGGGATGGTAGGCATGTTGGTGCATTTATGCACGACTCTTACAGACCTCTTAGGAATAGTATGAGGTCGACAGTAGACAGTCTAAGGTAAACGTTTTGAGGGTTTGGGGAAGAAACCACAGAGTCAGGTAGGGCATTCCAGGCATTGACCACTCTGTTGCTGAAGTCATATTTTTTGCAATTGAGTTTGGAACAGTTTACCTTAAGTTTGTATCTCTTGTATGCTCGTGTATTGTTGTGGTTGAAGCTGAAGTAGTCATTGACAGGTAGGACATTGCAGCAGATAATTTTATGTACTACGCTTGGGTCAGACCAAAGGCGGCATAGTTCTAAGTTGTCTAAGCCCAAAATTTTAAGTCTGGTGGCATAAGGGATTCTGTTGTGAGCAGATGAATAGAGGACTCTTCTCATGAAATATATCTGGATTTGCTCTATTGTATTAATTGTATTAACACTCTACCCAATCAAGTGGCATGTTTAATATGAACTTCCTGAAATGGTGAGAGCTTGTGCTTCCCACTGAAGCTGTGCCGTATAGTGGATTTTGTATTGGCAGACCAAATCAACCCATTTTTCTAAGGAGTAGCATTTAAATGGTGTTGCTAGCAAATGCCTAACAATAGAATCATTATTGTGGCTTTATAGTGAGAGTTCTGAAGATTCTCAAAGAGCCATTCTGTGGCCTGTGAGACAAGGAATTCCTTCATGCCACAATGAAAGCTTTTACTATTTTAAAATCAAGTTGGGTTTTTTTTAATGAATGCCAAAACTAATTGTGTAAATTAACTCAGTTCGGTACTACTATCTGTACTTGTCCTATCTTCCTTTGAGGTCTTGTTCCAGGAAAAGAGAGCAACGTGTGCTATAATATATGATTTATTGGCTGTAATTAGAACATCATGGCTTCTTCTGTCCCACCCAAAAAACAACAACAAAATCAAACAATCTTTCCCAAGACCAGCAGTAAGAACAGACATTATGTTTGTTGCAACTGAATTCTTATTGTACCATGAAATCATACATTTCTGTACTTAGGGGAAAATCACGAGAGTGATATTTTTGAAACAAACTTTCTCAGAAAACATATTCATGAATTTGATAGACATGCCCTCCTGTGAATATGCTTTTGATTTAAAATGAAAGTGCTTCAAAGGGACAATGTATATTTATGCTGGTGATATTTCTCAAGAATATTCTGAGTTTCTCAATAAGATGGTAGAAAAAGGCCAGTTATTTGAGTGGATATAAACAGTCACCAGGTTAGTCATACTTAGAGTAAACTTGATGGAATTAATAGGATTTAAGTTAGTCATGGTTCCCATCTAAGCATGACTAAAGCTGGCTTTACACCATTATTTATTGAATAAGCTACAGTTGGCTGGTTTCATATAACACGCTAAGCCAAAACTAAACAAAATATATTTATGGTGCAGTGCAATGAGTGAGTCCAGGTTCAGTCTGAAGCCAATCATTTAATTCATGAGATATACTAGCTGTATCCTATCCAAAAATAGAGCACTTGCAATGGCAGAAAGTGGAGCACAGAACCATAGTGGCTGCTGACCCTACTGAGTGTCATGGCAGTTGATGTCAATGACATGCACATCCATACCAGGTGCTATTAAAAGTGGTCTACATTAGATAAGCTGATGCAGATGCTCCATCACAGCTCTGGGGAAAACATTTGGAGCCACTGCTAAAGCCCATTATACAAGGCTTTACTAATTAATAACAGATTGGAACAAGGAGCAAACTCCTTGAAATAGCAAGATTTCTCTTGTTCCTGTGTAGTAACAGTTCTAGAGATTGTATTTAAGCAGACAAGCTGGAAAAGGTTTGGAGGTCAGAACAAAGAGTTTTGAATATGGAAATCAGAACTTTGAGGAAAGAGAGAGAGAGAGAGAAGAAAGAAGAAAAAGAAAGAAAAAAGAATAGAAAGAAAGATATATCTTCAGTTTCTCAAAGTTCTTTGTTTTCAGAATGCCATGCTAGCGTAAGTGGATGATGAAGATTGAATATGTGTTTGTGGGGGTGTATGCCTGTGGTTGTTTTCATTTTATTCTGGCATATAGTCAGCACTTAGTGTTTCTGAAAAAACGATTTGTCCATTTTGGTGACTATGATTGTCCATGGAAAGGCTGTACTAAGAAATATTGATGGCTTCTGCTCCTTGCTCCAATGGCCTTGGAAGAAATTTGTCTTGTATGCCAGTGGACCAGAAGCCCCTACCTCACAGTTACTCACATCTTATTCATTTCTTATCTGGATTACTGCAATGTGCTATTCATGACGTGCCCCTGACTGCCACTCACAGGTTTCTGAGGGCACGCGAGGCGTTGCCCTGTCAGCTCCATTGCACATGAGCGTGCTGGCCAGCTGATTTTCAGCCTTAATTTTCAGCCATTTTTTGCTGACTTCCGGGCTCACTGGAAGTCAGAAAATGGGCTGTTTCCGGCCTCTAGGGCAGTGGTGGGTTTCTGCAGGCTTGCACCTACTCGCAAGAGCCGGATGGTGAAATTTAGAGAACCGGTGAGAGGGGGTTCCACTGGCGGACCCAGAAGTAAGTCTGGCCTGCCGCTGCCGGTAACCCAATGGGAAGAAAAGCAAATGAAGGCAGAAAGTAAGAAAGGAAAGGAAAGAAAAGGAAAGGAAAGGAAAGGAAAGGAAAGAAAGGAAAGGAAGGAAGGAAGGAAGGAAGGAAGGAAGGAAAGAAAGAAAGAAAGAAAGAAAGAAAGAAAGAAAGAAAGAAAGAAAGAAAGAAAGAAAGAAAGAAAAAGAAAGAAAGAATTTATCATCACAATGGAGCCCAAAATTTTGGTTGCTAAGCAAGAGCGTTGTTAAATGAGTTTCACCACATTTTACAAGTTGGCCACTCCCACCCTGTCACATGACTGCCAAGCCACGCCCACAAAATAGGCCACACCTAGAGAGTAGATTCTAAAAAAATTTGAAACCCACCACTGCTCTAGGGAGACCATTTTTGCCCTCCCCAGGCTCCAAAAAAGGCATGTGTACATGCACTAGACAGCAGGGGGTGTCACACATGTATTCTCAGGGGCACGCATGGGAGGTATTAAATTATGGAGGAGGGCACACGAGCGTGCACAATAGTGCGAGCATGTGTGCTTTTGGCATCCAAGGTGAAAAAGGTTCGCCATCACTGCTTTAGCTGATTTGGAACAATCTAGACCCACCACCATGCTTGACACACAGTGGTAATCAGGATCTTGTAGCTGACCTGAAAAGTATTACTGTGTTGTTGCACCACAAGCTCTTCCTCCTTTGTTTGCAACACCATGATTCATGTAGAAAAAGAGTGAGTTTGTCTTGCCCTGCTACAATATTGCTTTTGTCAATCTGACACCCATTAACATCCTTTCCTGCTATAAATGCTGTGCTATGGCCTCTGGCCGTAAATTAATAAAGAGCTAGTTTTAAGGGTTGTGGCTAAGCCATTTGCTGGAAACATATGCTTGTGACTTTATTGTATACCATATTTTGAGCAAGTTAATAATTTTATAAATTAAGACTTAGGCATCTTTGTGACATAAAATCTATACATCAATTTATTTAAAAACAAGGCATTATTCACCTGTGGAAGAACACTAATAGCTATTATTTAACTAATGCATTTTTTAGATGTGCGATCTGGGCTAGGTTTTGTTGAGGACCATCGCAGCAAACATGAGTGTCAGAATCAGAACATAGCAGTGTTGGCATAACTTTCATTTAGGAAAGTAAAATTACTGTATATATATTATTGTCATAACCGGAGTATTTTCAGGCCACCTAGATCCAGGGTTTTTCCACTTTTGGTTTTAAATAGAGTGGCACTACCCCAGTCAGATCCTGGGCTTATGGCTTCTGCTCCTTGCTCCAATGGCCTTGGAAGAAATTTGTCTTGTATGCCAGTGGACCAGAAGGCCCTACCTCACAGTTACTCACATCTTATTCATTTCTTATCTGGATTACTGCAATGTGCTATTCATGACGTGCCCCTGACTGCCACTCACAGGTTTCTGCCGGTCCAGAAATCAGGGGCATCAGTACTGAAGGGCACACTCAATACACCATTTAATTTTGCTACATTGTAAGTTGTACTAGTTTACTAGTGAACTTCCCAGTGCAATCCAAGGTGCTAATTGTTCTACATGGTATAAGACCTTATTATTTTGGGAACTGCTTATTTCCAATTCCTTTTGCCATTTCATAAGATCTGCTGGTCATGTGGTAGTGGAGGAATGCTTTGCATCCTTACTTACTGTAAGTAGCGTTGTCTGATGGCATCCAAGAGACATGTAATTTCTGTTGCCATACTTGCCCTGTGTAGAACATCCTTTCCCCAGTTTGGATGGCACTGATCCAATCTGCATTCTGGTAGTTTCTTAAGACCTGATTTCCCCTCCCCCAAGACATTTTTAGTCAATGATGTTGCTTTAGGAATAATATATTTTATTGTTATTGTTAATGTTTTCTAATTATTTTGTGTTTCTTCTATTTACATATGCCACCCAGTCACATGTCAATTGGCCAGTAATCTAAATTAAACAAACAAATAAAAAGATAATAAGGACTTGAACCAAAATCCTCTGTATTTTGCTAAATATGCAATTGCTGGTCAAAAATGTCTTCTAACTATTTTTGGTACAATTGTTCAGTGCTTTGGATTTATCAATTATTTCAGGTCATATTTTGTTGTTAGTTGCGAAGTCGTGTCCAACCCATCACGACCTCATGGACAACACTGTCCATGGGGTTTTCATGGCAAAGATACCGGAGTAGGTTGCCACTTCCTTCTCCAGTGGATCACATTTTGTCAGAGCCCTCTGCTATGACCTGTCATGGGTGAATTACAAGCCCCTTCGCCACAACAAGGCAGTAATCCATAAAGGGGGAAGGACATATTAATTGTCTAAGTCTAAGAAAAGCATTGTGGTCTCGCTATTTATGTAAATGCAGTTAATGTGCTGGAATGCTCATCCCAATATTTAAAACACTCCTTTACTTTTAGCAAGGAAGGGAAAGAAAATAATTGTTGAAAGTAATGTATTATAGTGACAAATAGACTGAGCTCATTTACACATTTAGTAAACAGGTCCGTGCTCTCTATGGTTCAACCAGGATGCATACATTTTCAATGAATGCTATCCTACCTAATTCACATTGTAAATTATTACTGAAATAGGATAACATGCTTTTTATCCTTGAAATATAAATAATATTCTTGGATAAACTCTTCTTTTCACTGATTGAGGAAGCTAGGGAAATTATGGAAACCCAGAAAAATGACATGTTCAAACATCTGCCTTTAGAAAGGTTTTCATTTTGAAACCATGGTAATGGTAATTTTCAGAATGCCATGCTAGCGTAAGTGGATGATGAAGATTGAATATGTGTTTGTGGGGGTGTATATGCCTGTGGTTGTTTTCATTTTATTCTGGCATATAGTCAGCACTTAGTGTTTCTGAAAAAACGATTTGTCCATTTTGGTGACTATGATTGTCCGTGGAAAGGCTGTACTAAGAAATATTGATGCAACCAGGCTCATATTTGCATTCTGATTCTGCCAGATCAGCCAAATTAACCCTGGCAATCAATGGAATGATAGATGTGGCAGCCAAATCGCAAATTGCCCAAAACATTTGATGGAGGGCTTTACTACTACACAGAAAAGCCATTCAATTTCAGTGCCATGCTTGGGAAATTTTACACACAGAGATGATATATTTGTGCAATGTTAACTGCTCCTTTTTCAAATGATCTATTTCTTAGCTTATTACAAAACCCATTTAAAAGGGCTTAAATCTCATGACTTAAAATCACAGAAACAAACATGGAACCACCAATATAATTCCAGAAAATCAAGCTGCCATTAAATTTTTACATAGTAAATTGTGGGTATTCTTTTTATATAATTTTATTTGGAATGTTAATATACGTACAATTTTGTTTGCTGCCAGAACTGTATTACACGACAGACAATATAGAAATAATATAAATGCAAAGCAATATGATAACAGCAACATATATTTTACAAGGTTCTGCAACTTCAGCAATACAAATGAGGTTTCTGTATTAGGTGATTTACGTTCTGGAATCCTGTGTGGTTTCTGAGCTTGTTTGTTTGTTTACAGATATTTTATCATCCAAGTAGGTGACATCATCACTACTAGTGAGTGTGGGATTTACTTCCTGTTTATATGCATTGTAAATGTTCAACTTGCACTGTCAGAGTAAACGTCATATTCACTAGCACTGATTATGTTACCTAGTTGGGTAATGATATGTCTGCCCAGAAACAACAGGTTTCAAAAGCACAAAGGACTAACTTTTCAACCATGAGCTAACTACAAATATTCTCTTCTGTTGTGACTTACAATTTTTCTAAACCACAGTGGAAGAGATGAAAAAAAGTAGGCAACAGAAGATAGAATGAAATGTAATTCTATCAACAAAAGTTGTTTCTAACTTCTAGACTGAGGGGTACCTAATGATTTGGAAAAAATACTTAAAAAAAAGTTTTTAAGAAGAGTTTGGACAACATTTGTCTGAAATGGTATAGGGTTTCCTGCCTGAGCAGGACTTCTAGTTGGACTAGAAGACCTCCAAGATCCATTTTAACTCTGTTATCCTATTCTGTTCTGTTCTGTTCCGTTCCATTCCGTTCCATTCTTCGTCTGTATTATAGATAGCCTAAATCACTTTTCTCAAAATGAATCTTAAACAAATTTAATCTGAAAACTAATAATGACATTTATCATCATCATCATCATCATCATCATCATCATCATCATCATCATCATCTCATTTTTCCCCTTAAATTTCAGCATTACTGAAGAAGTAATTAAAAAAAAAAACCTAAATTATCTGATAGGATTTCATCTTCATTTTGCATGTTTCATTGCTTCATCCTCCTAACAGGGGAAGTTACATTATTGCCTTTCTTCCTTAATTACATTTAGATAAAGATGTCTGAACATTTCCAAAACTAAGTCCCTCCTCTACTAAAAAGGTCACCATGCAGTGTGTTAAATTCAAGGAGAAGAAAAAATACAGGGTTGTTTGCAAAAGCAACCATCTAGAATGAAAGACAAAATTACTTCCTGTATTTGGAAAGATGTAAATTATATGGCCAGAGCTTTTTGTATTTTCCTGAACCACAAGATATTTAAATGTAACTTGTAAAGTCAATCACTATCTCTGACCAGCTGCATGTCTGTTAAACTGCCAAACTCATTACCAAAGAAGTGACTCTTTACCACTGACACATTGGTATCAAAAACATTAAAAATAAAATGCAGAAGTGTTTCTGATAAATTGCATGTGATTTGCTTGTCATTCTTAGCCTTGCTAAAGAATTGATTGGCAAAAAATTCTGTTTTAGGCATATGTGCATATTTTGAGCTGTATTTGACAATTATCACCATGTCTCCAAACCTCTCTTTCAAGAGAACTGTCAGCTGGATGCCATCTTTTCCATTGGAGCTTTAGGGCTGCCACATTTAGTGCCTGGGAAAACGGAAGGGGGGATTGTCAATTTGAGTTATCCCTCCATGTTCTTGATTTTTGTTTAATACTGCCTTCTAGAACCTTATTCATATATTTAAAGGTTTCAAACAGGTCACCCCTTTCTCTTCAGTCCTCCAGATGTATTTATTTATCTCCAATCTCTCCTCATATGTTTTGTCCTCAGACAGAAAACTGTATACACAGGGAAAATTCATTTAAATAACTACAAAACATACACAGAGATTAAATGATAAAGCAATGCATTGATGAATAGCTTAAATTACTTGGGCATTGTACATATGAGATATGAATTAGTTGAACAAGCTATTTGTATTCACTAAACTCCAATAATGTGATTTGTTGAAGTCTTATGTGAATATTCTCTTATGAAAGCTGCAAATGGAATCTGTTGAAGATTTATTTGTTGTTATTCCAATAAAGTTGCACCTGTGATCAAGCAACACTTGTACATTTAAATACGGCAAAACATTTAACGGAAGAAGACTGGAAGGAAATATATATAAATGAATTACTTCAATGCAAGAATACAAAACCAAGATTCTCCAAATATTTTTAACTCTAGCATTCATTTTTTCCCAATGGCCATGTTAATAGGCCTGTTGGCAGTTGATGTTTCAGGAAAGATTAAATATTTTAAACAAGAAGATGTTGGACAAGATAAAGCATTCCTGGGCATGGTATCTGTTTCAAATTATGGAACTAAATTGTTCCAAACATGAAGAAGCAGAGCAAATTAGGCAGGATGAAGAAAATATAAAAAAATTATACTCAAGCCGCAATGGATTATTTCCATCAATTCCAGCCAACATAAAATGATAGGACTTGTTGCCATGCCTTTTGAATGGTACATAGCAGGAGCATTTTGCTATAGTAAAATCTGTTCGATATTTACATAACCAATTTCATTGTAATTTTATTACAATATTATTACAATGACAATAAAGATGATGATGATGATTATTATTATTATTACTATTACATACAATTTGACTGGGGTCTAATTGTATATTTCAGTGATGGCAAACCTTTTTTGACTCGCGTGCCAAAAGCGGGGGGAGCGCAGGGGGGTCGTGTGCAGGCATGCCACACCCATAATGCTATGCGCATGACCCCAGTGTGCACGCGCACACAACCAACACTCCCCCCCTATTTTTAGTGTGGTTTTTTTGCCCTCCCCAGACTCCATAGGCTTTGTAGGAGCTTGGGGAGGGTGAAAACAGCCCCCCCCGAGGCTCCAGAGTAGCTTCCCTGAAGCCTCCAGAGTGCAAAAAAACTGGCCTTATGAGCAAAGTCTGTTTCCAAATTTCTGGTTTGCCCGAAATTTGGCTGGTTTCTCATGCTCCAGAGGCTTCCTGAAGCCTCCAGAGGGCAAAAAATGGCCTCAAAATAAGCCTGAAGTCAGCTGGCCAGCATGCGCATGTGCACTGGCAACCTGACAGGGCAATGCCTCACGTGCCCTGACATGGCTCCGCATGCCACCTGTGGCACCCATGCCATAGGTTTGCCATCACAGGTATATTTTATGCAGCTGAATCTCTGCTAGCTGAATGTATCTCTCTATCCTACCAAGCAAGATGAGAGTGGGTGAAAATATTCTGTTTAAAAAGCAACAGCCAAAAGCTCCATCAAAATGTAGCCAGGTATAAGTCAACTAGTGAATGGAAGGCTTGCCTACATTCATTATAATGTAGATCTGCTTGTTACCATATACTTCCCAGCAAAAGTTTTTTTTTTAGTTTGGTGGGATTTCCATAAAGGTCACTCTATCCATTAACACTACGAACTTTTTTGAAAATAAATGAGATGACACAATCTCTTAAACAAAATTTAGCAAAGGAAAATGTTCTCACTGTGGTTGAAATGTTTTGTTAACAAGGAGTGTTTCAAAAAGAAAAGTTCTCACAGAAACATCAAAAAGGTCAGAATGGAAAGAAGTGTCTGTTTTCCCATTTCCAGGATTGCTTCATTTAATATTCCCACAGACATGATTTTCATGAAGTTTTTTTTCCCCATTCCTAAAAATTCTGTTTATTGGCTCATTTGGAAATGAAGCCACTGATCCAAAGTGACTTAAGTTTAGAATATGCACCATTATGCTATTAAATATCAGTAGGTTCTGGGAAATGAGCAGGTTTCAGTGACATATTTCTAACAGCTATAACTATTCAGATGATGAAAGTCTGTTTCCATCCATTAAACATTACAGTAAAGTTCCCATTAAGTCACATTCATTCTTTTTCTCTTGTCTATAATTTGTCCCAGCTACCCATTTCAAGCAATTTAAATTAAGTTGCCATAGTTCAAATTGTACTAGGCTGCCAAAGTAGCTTTAACTGGCCAGAAATTACACTTGCTGGAGGAAGTGGGGTGAAGTTTGATTTGCTCCATTCAAGACATTAATTATTGTATATGCAATAGAAAATCCAGTCTACAATGTATATACCAACAATATAGCCACTTTTACTTTATTATTTTTAATTAAAGAAGAAACTAAAACATGTGTTTTCCGGTTGGTTGGTTGGTTGGTTGGTTGGTTGGTTGGTTGGTTGGTTGGTTGGTTGGTTGGCTGGTTGGGCAGCCTGAGAATCAGTTGAACATGTGTGAGGTCAACCATTTGTATATTTATCCTGTTGAATATTATGAAATATAGCAAGCTTAGATAAGAGGGAAACAGGCTATGGAAATACAAAAGTATGGATATAATTCTTAACACTTTTCTAAAAGTTGTCATTAAATGGCTTTTTTTCAAATGAGAGAAGGTAAGAATGATTGAAGACATGAACCATAATGAGATAAGTTACAATTAATTGAATTATCTGTTTACAGCTAATAAAATCAAATATTCTTTTTTTTCCTATCCATTTTTTGGAATATGCATCCCAACATAGTGGTCAAAAATGCAGTATGGCTCTCTGTTAAGAAAGGTTATGTACCCTGTTCTTCATTCTCATGACTAAGAAGTCCCTTAATCAATGTCTACATTTATCTCTGTTCCAGTTTCCATTCCCAAGCAATTTTAGATTAAAGATAAGCATTAAATTTGTAAGATATGTCACTGCCTCCAGTCACTATAAGAGATTTCTCTTCCTCCCAGCTTTCCTTGTCTTTTATGTCACATAATAATTATATCAGGCATTAGACTGTGTAATAATCAAAACTCAACTTGTATATAATTTTTTTAATTTCAAATTAGAGTTCTTGTTCTTGCAGTCAGTTATGACTGCTTCTTGTTATAATTTCAAGATTTAAGTTATGTAAACTCTAAATCAATTTTATAAGCTTGAAACCTATAAGTTATCTAGGGTAACTTTTGATCTGTATTATAGGACAGAAATATAGTGCTCAGAAATGTAATGTTAAGAATGAAGAGCTATATATAATGAACAAAGAAACTAAAGGCACATTGATTGTAAAACTGCTATATGTTATTTTCTTTTCTACCATATACTTAGGATCAGGAGTGAAATTCAGCAGGTTCTGAAAGATTCTGAAGAACCGGTAGCAGAAACTTTGAGTAGTTCATAGAACTGGCAAATACCACCTCTGGCTGGCCCCAGAGGGAGGTGGGAATGCAGATTTTGCAATATCCTTCCCCCAGGAGTTGGATGGGAATGCAGATTTTATAGTATCCTTCCTCTGCTATGACCACCAAGCCACACCCACAAAACCGGTAATAAAACAAATTGAATTTCACCACTGCTTAGGATGGCAATACCACTAATTAAGTTTCAAAAGGATTTGTTTTAACAGATAACAGTGTCCAGGAAGATTTTTTATAGTTTGTAGTGCTTTTTTCAGTCTAACAATATTTGATAGGACAGTGCAAGGAGTGGAATGAATGACAGAATGACGTTTTAACTCTGTTGACAAAGGAATCCTTCCAGAAATCTGTAGAGCAATTAAATGGATCCAAGCTACATGTTGAGAAGAAGATATATATCTAGTTATTACTTGGGTCTTGGTTTCTATGGTTTACTGAAAGGAGTGACAAAAATAACCAAATATGTTCTTTTCAATTGCAAACTGATTCAAACATGAAAACGATGAAGCTTTCTTCTCACAAGTAGCTTTTGTTTTTCCTCAGTTCATCCATGTATGGCCCTCACTATTCATCAAATAATTACAGTTGCCATTAATTCAATGGACAGGAAATAATGCAGCAATGATTATACAGCAAGGACTTCACAGATGCAGCATAATCTTCCCACAGTAAGTAAAAGCTAGCATTCATTTATATCTAACAGCCCAACCCTACTCATTTCCTTGTCTCTGTGATACGTTAGACATTTTGGAAAACAAAAGATTTTAGATAGATTGTCATCTACTTTCCTGTACTTGATGCAGTTAGGATGTGTTTTGGACTTCCATAATGCTCAAACATCATAACATGAACAAGCTGTTGGGGATTATGAAAACTGAAGCAAACATATACAAAGGGTGCTGGTTAAGGAAGTCTGTTGTGCTCCTGACATCATTCATTACTCTGTGTTTGTGTGTGTTAGTTACACAAATTTCACTGGCCTTGTATGCTACAGGTAGTCCTCAACTTATAACTATAATGAAGCCTGACCTTACTTAGTGTGTGATCCTCGATGTAACTATGTGGAGGGAAGCATGCAGTAAGGAATTCCAAGATTTTGTCTTGGGCCCAATGCTCTTCAACATTTTTATTAATTACCTGGATGGGGGAGATTGAAGGACACTCATCAAATTTGTAGATGATATCAAGCTGGGAAGAATTACTAACATTTTGGAAGATAGACTCAAAATTCTGAAGACTCTTGAACATTTGGCCCTATCCAAGTTTAGTGGTGAGAAAACTATTACCCTTTTGCTGTTTATTTTTTTTATAAACGTGTATTTAAAACTTCTTTCACTAGGTATTTAAAGATACCTAGTGCTATAAAATGTGTCTAAAAGTTCCTAATAGCTGAAAATCCTATTATTATATGGTATGTTCTATGCTCTGATTTAGTCTACTTTTAGCAGCATTTTAAAGCAATAAGGGAAAAGACACCCTTGCAAGTATAAAAAAAATAAAGTTTTTGCTATTTTAATCAAAACAAAAAGCCCACATTGTGTTTTCCTGACCCTTTGAATTCTCTTGAGTTAGAACAGCTTTAAGTCTTGCGACCACATTTTGAACCAAAAGACTGATCTATGGTTCAGCAAGTAATTAATTACAGTTTCAGTGAACATAGCAGGAAATTTTTATAAAAGACTAGTAACTATTGGCTGGCTTCCAAAAATGGCTCAAGCAGCTTTGAAATAAGATCACTATGATGAACTATGACTAGGCTGATGCTCCTCTTTCAGAAGCCAAATATATCTAATTTGACCTCTCTAAAATGGCTTTCTACCAGAACGTAAACGAAGCGCTTCCCAACAGCAAAATAAATCATTTTCTAGATTTCTGCCTTTCTACATTTTATAGCTGTTCTTTCAGTGAATCAAGATTCTTTCCCCCCCCCCCCACCCCACTCCTTACTTCAAGGACAATAAATGCAAACTCTCACATCTTCTAAAAGAATTACTCGTGCAAACTTGTATTATCTGACAGCTACAGAAAGGCATTTCAAAGAGCACTGATGAATACTAAAATGTATATTGGACTTTTTCAACTTCACTTTTAAATATTCATTTTCCTATTTGGACAACTATCATTTATAACAGCTGTGTTGGTTGTGGGAGTGGTATGAGCAATCAAATGTTGGCATTTCTCCAATTTCAAATGTATTTGGGAGAAGCAAACAAGTAGAGTGATAAACTTTCAAAACTTATCGCATGAAAGAAAACATTTTCCTATCTTTTTGTAAACAAAAAAAAACCCTATATGGCAAGAAAACTCTGTTCCAGCTGTTCCATTCATCAGTAGACCATCACTTCTTTATTAATATATTATTATGCAGCTTATTTTGCCTTCTGTTTTTCCTTATTGATTGCTACATTGAAAAAGCAAAGTCTATAAATCTGCTGCTGCCAAGCATCAGGCAGTTCGATCACATCCTGTGACGAGGTTTACTGCTGGAAAATGAGATCTATGGTATTATTATCATAGCTAAATTTGTTGACTTTGAGTGGGACGATAGATTTTTCTCCCTTCTACTTAGCTGCAAGTGGAAGTTATGAAGCTGTAAGTGGGCAAATATGAAGTTTTTGGCTTCTGGACTAGTTTACAAGAACTTTTGAGTTTATCGTTAGCTGGAAGGTGGGAGCTTGTTCCATTAGTCCTTCTAAATAGGTTTTTTGTGTGAAAGTAGCTTACATCCTAGCCTTTTGAATTCTAATTACAGATGTGAATACCTCCCAATGCATGGTTAAAAGGGTCTCTAATTTGTCCAGTTCATTTAGAGTTTTGATTAAAATCATTTGAGCTAACCACATGTAGAGCATCTTTACTTCTTGATGATTTCTTTTGGACCTGGAAGTGGCTGCTAAGCTTTATAACTGAACAGTTTGTTGGAAAGTCACTAACATAATGACAAATTACAGGCAAAACAAGAATTGTGGAACAAAGAAATGGAAAACGCATTTTTCAGAATAGAACAAAATGTGCTCCGTGTGCATTCAGAACTTTTTTTTTGCTGGAGTTAAATTGCAGAGTCATATAAGAAAAATCACTGTATTGTGCTTTCTATACGCCCCCGCACACATGTGCAAATCACTTGTTTGAAAAGCACAGAAAACTCTCTAGAAGATCTTGGCATACCAAAAGGCCTCAAATCCACATGGTATGATATTGTTTAATTGTAATCATGCCTGCCCTAACTTGGTTTACAATCCACTTTTTTATTGACTGCTCAATAAAAATGGACTTTCTTGCAAATAGTTAGGTCTGGTCAAAAATGGTACATGTGGATGAGATTACAGTTCTGACTGAAAATTGGGAAACTACTGTTTTGTGCTTTCCTTTAATGGTGACAATGGCTTATCAAAACAACATACAATACTATCAGGCAGCAATGGACAAAATCCAGCTCTTGGTTCTAAACTAACCTGAGGCCACACATTGATCTATGGGGTCTTCCCATCTTCCCCAGATGATCTTTCATACAATGTTGCCAATGCAATGTTATCAGTGTTCCTAAAAGACTGATCTTCCACCACCTAATCCCCCTCCCCTCCTTTCTTACAAGGGAGACTCTTGATTATTTGAGAGAAGGAAACTGCTCCTTCAAAATGGATTATACTGTCTAAGGGGAGATGAGGGAGAAACTGACTTTTGGATCACTTGGATTCAATATTATGATATTCTTCCATTGAACCCAACAGATATATTGCTCCCTTGAAACTTGTGTAATTCTTGCATCGTTACTATAAAATCTGTGTGAGGAATAAAGATTCAATAATCCTCATGATAAAAAGCAAAACATGTAGAATTAAGATAGGAGTTTTGTTGCATATCCTGCATTCAACTCAATATTGTTTTGCCTACTTGAAACCATGTACTTATGAATCTCTCAATGGCTATGCAAATATTCCCTTATATAAGGCTGCAATATTGAAAATAGGGGAGTTGTCAATCAAACTTATATTGATAATTTATAAAGGAAAGACTGGTTTATACTTTTCCAGTTCAGTCTCCTGTTTTATTTCTCTCTGCCTAAACTGTTACTGAAATCTTTATTCTTTGTTATAGAAGAACTAGCTGAAAGAACCATTTGAAATAAATTAATTCTTTACGGCCAATTCAGACAAATAGATCATTGTTTCACTTATTCTGGATGATTTAGAATGTTCAACTTGTAAAGTAGCTCTCTGTGTTCATTTTTTTCAACTTGTAAAACTAGAATTATATGTGTTTTTGGTTCTCGGAAATATAAATATGATCTGCAAATAAATAATAATACTGATAAAAAATCTACCAGTTCTTGCTTAATATGATGAAATAAGTTGCTTTTGAAATTTCTTTACGGAAATTTCTATTAAGATGGGTTAATAGAAATTTTCATGGTAGAATGTAATGTTCTGATCTTATTGCATTATGAAGTGACCAATCTGTTTGCATGGATATTCTATCTTTGATTATACAATCATCTGTCTTGTGATCTGAAGACTTCCTGTCTTTCCATGTTTCAATTAGATCTTAACAGAATTCATAATGAAAAATCTCCCTCATTGTCTTATTGATATTACAAAATGTGGATAGCAGGAAGCCGTTAGAGCAGGGATGTCCAAACTTGGGAACTTTAAGACTTGTGGACTTCAACTCCCAGAATTCCCCAGCCAGCATAGCTGGCTGGGGAATTCTGGGAGTTGAAGTCCACAAGTCTTAAAGTTCCCAAGTTTGGACATCCCTGCGTTAGAGTGATGGAACAGTGTATAACATAAAACAAAAGTTCTACCCATCTTCAACAATAAAGTAAATAATTTAAAAATATAACTAAGAGAAATTTGAAAATATCCTCAAGCAACCTGAGAATAGTATTGAAAAACAGAAGCTGTTTTTCTGGAGAAGGAAATGTCTTAGAAAATTTGATGCATTGCATATAATGAAAAACATTATATTTTGGTATCAGAAAAATATTTTTCTTTACAGCTTAATACAGAGTATGTTTATTGAAAAGTCCATCTGGACTTTTCTTCAACATATTCTCAAGTAAGTCTGTTTAAAATTATGGCCTATCCCCCCCCACCTTTGGGTGCGTTCTACTTTAGATTTCAAATAATGTTGACGATTAGATTAATAATAAAACCAAAACAACTATCTGCAAAGACAGAGAGATCTTAGCTAATAGGTTTTTTGGGGATTCTGGAAAACATTTAGATCAGTATGTATAATAATATGTTTTATATCTAAATGTGAAAGTGTTTTCTTGTCCTGTGAATGGTTTTGTAGTTCATGTGGAGTATTTTATATAAAAATGTTTATAAACTGTAACAAAAATTATATATTGACTTGCATATATAAATACAATACAATACAATAGCAGAGTTGGAAGGGACCTTGTAGGTCTTCTAGTCCAACCCCCTGCGTGGGCAGGAACCTTATACCATTTCAGACAAATGGCAATCTAACATCTTTTTAAAGACTTGCAGGGTTGGGGCATTCACAACTGCTGGAGGCAAGCTGTTCCAGAGGTTAATTGTTCTAACTGTCAGGAAATTTCTTCTTAGTTCTAAGTTGCTTCTCTCCTTGATTAGTTTCCACCCATTGCTTCTTGTCCTGCCCCCAGGTGCCTTGGAGAATAGTTTGACTCCCTCTTCTTTGTGGCACCCTCTGAGATATCAGAACACTGCTATCATGTCTCCCCTGGTCCTTCTCTTCATCAAACTAGACATACCCAGCTCCTGCAGCCGTTCTTCATATGTTTTAGTCTCCAGTTCCCTAATCATCTTGGTTGCTCTTCTCTGCACTCTTTCCAGAGTCTCCACGTCAGCATGTGAAGTAAAGATGACAGATGTCAGGGGGAGGTTGTTCATGATTGGCAGGTTCAGGTTCATACTTTCCTTTGAATTACTAATGATTTTAATGGGCTTCTCAGAATTTTAAATTAAAGCTCTTATATAGCAAATGGTTAAAAGTTTATTTAAACCACTTGCACTGATTTCAAACTATATAGATTAAAAGGATTTTCCCCCTTTGATATAGTGAACAATAAACAAAAAATATTCAGCTGATCATCCACAATGCTGCACTACAGGACTTGAAGGACAAAACACTAATCCTCATTTCTGAGTCCAAATCATGTCCTTCTCCTTATCACATTGTGCCTTCTATTTGCAACATCGTAAGATTTAGATTCAGTTCTCCGTCCTCTATCATTTGTCAAGTATAGAAGAAAGGAGAAGATTCTGACTGGATAGCTGCTTTCAATTTCTAAGGTGGTCCAAGCTACATAGATCAAATCAGGGGTGGGTTCCAGCTTCTGTTACTGCTGATTCACTCAGGGACATGCTTTGTGCACGTGTTTGATGCGTGCGGACTTGATGCGTGCTATGCACGCATGTGTAGTAGTGAAAAAATGCTTGTGTGCATCTGCAAAAGCAAAAAACAAGATGGCTGCACCTATTGTGCCACCAATAGAACCAGTTTGGGGGCATGGCCAGCTGAGTTACTACCTACTTGGCCGAACCGATCCCAACCCATAGGAACTCCCCTCTGGATCAGATGCAGAAAACAATATTTCAAAATTAGTAGTTATAGTAGAGAAGAATAAATGAAGGCAATAACAAGTTCAGCCCACCTGCAGCTGAAACTCTAAAATTCAAAAACTCTGGGAAGCCAGTCCCAATCAATACCAGCAATATTGAGTTGAATAATTCAGTTAATTAAATTTATAATACAAGAATATCCAACACATTAATATTTTGTGTGAACTCAGCCCTTGTGGTTTGTTCAACAGATCCACTTTTAAAACAAATGATGCTTAGCTCAATATGCAGTCCAAGTAATTCCATTTTAAAAACAATAGCTTCAGTATTCTGGTCCTCCACTTTATCCACTCAAAATACTAATTTTGAGATAATGTCTGTTATGACCCATATTCTTTTTCTTTTTTCTAATCCAAGAGAATATTGGAAATAAATTCTGCATGCTTTTCCTGTGTTTTCATGGTTGGTTGTTTTCATTTCTAAGCAAAAACGTTGCAGGTCTATTATATTATGCATTAATGAAAAATGTTTATTTTAATCCTAACAAACCTAGCAGACAACTTTGTTTCCCAAAAGGTAGAGAAGGGAACAAGGGGATCAGCCATATTGGACTTAATTCTCACTAACAGAGAGGAAATGATAGAAGGTGTAGAAGCTACAGGAACTTTGGGGGCAAGCGATCATGAAATACTGGAATTCAACATTATGCAAACAAAAGTAGTAGAACAAAGTCAAACTAGAGTCTTGGACTTTAAGAGAGCTAATTTCAAAAAACTTAGAGAGAGCTTGGGAAGGATTCCATGGATGAGAATCCTCAAGGGGAAAACAACTCAAGAAGCTTGGGAAATTTTGAAAAATGAGATTATAAAAGCCCAGTCTAGCGCAATACCAATGAAGAAGAAAAATAACAGTTCCCAAAAGAAACCAGCATGGCTGCATAAAGAACTGTCTGACAAATTGAAAGACAAAAAGGATAAATATAAAAAGTGGAAAGAGGGGGACATAACTAAGGCAAAATATCAGAAAATAGCCCAAGCCTGTAAAGATGAAGTGAGGAAAGCGAAGGCACGCAATGAAGAAAGGATTGCCAAAAAAGTAAAAAATAACAAAAAAGCTTCTTCCAACATGTTAAAAACAAGAAAAAAGTTAAGGAAACAATTGGTCCACTGCTGGGAGAAAATGGCAAGAAGATGATAAGCAACAGGGAGAAAGCAGAACTATTTAACTCATTTTTTGCATCTGTCTTTACACAAAGGGATAAAACAGTCCAACCAATCAAAAACAGCACCACAAAAATCAGATTAGGAACACAAGTTGAAATAGGGAAGAAAATGGTAAGCGAGCATCTGTCTGCCCTGGACGAGTTCAAATCACCAGGACCGGATGGATTACACCCCAGGGTTCTGAAGGAACTGGCAGACGAGATCTCAAAACCACTGGACTATATCTTTCAGAGATCCTGGAGCACCGGGGAACTGCCAGAAGACTGGAAAAGAGCTGATGTGGTTCCCATCTTCAAAAAAGGGAAAAAAATAGATCCAGGAAACTATAGACCCATCAGCCTGACCTCAATACCAGGGAAGATTCTGGAAAAGATAATTAAGCAACAAATAAGCGAATACCTAGAAGCAAACAAAGTAATAGCCAAAAACCAACATGGGTTTGGCAAAAACAGACTAATCTAATTGCATTCTTTGACAAAGTGACAAAATTAGCAGACCAGAGGAATGCCGTCGATATAATTTACTTGGACTTCAGTAAGGCATTTGATAAAGTAGACCATAACCTACTATTAGATAAAGTAGAAAAATGTGGGTTAGACAGCATCACCACCAGATGGATTCGCAACTGGCTGACCAACCGCACTCAACATGTAGTCCTCAATGGAACAGCATCTACATGGGAGGAAGTATGCAGTGGAGTACCCCAAGGCTCTGTTTTAGGTCCAGTACTCTTCAACATCTTCATCAATGATTTGGATGAGGGGATAAATGGGGAACTCATCAAATTTGCAGACGACACCAAGCTGGCAGGAACAGCCAACACTCCAGAAGATAGGCTTAAGATACAGAAGGATCTTGACAAACTTGAACATTGGGCACTATCTAACAAAATGAAATTCAATTGTGAAAAAAGTAAGGTTCTACATTTAGGCAAGAAAAACAAAATGCACAGGTACAGTATAGGTGGTACCTTGCTCAATAGTAGCAACTGTGAGAGGGATCTTGGAATCCTAGTGGACAACCATTTAAATATGAGCCAGCTGTGTAGCAGCTGCCAAAAAAGCCAACACAGTTCTAGGCTGCATAAACAGAGGGATAGAATCTAGAGCACGTGAAATGTTAATACCACTTTATAATGCCTTGGTAAGGCCACACTTGGAATACTGCATACAGTTTTGGTCGCCACAATGTAGAAAAGACGTGGAGACTCTGGAAAGAGTGCAGAGAAGAGCAACCAAGATGATTAGGGGACTGGAGGCTAAAACATATGAAGAACGGTTGCAGGAACTGGGTATGTCTAGTTTAATGAAAAGAAGGACCAGGGGAGACATGATAACAGTGTTCCGATATCTCAGAGGGTGCCACAAAGAAGAGGGAGTCAAACTATTCTCCAAGGCACCTAGGGGCAGGACAAGAAGCAATGGGTGGAAACTAATCAAGGAGAGAAGCAACTTAGAACTGAGGAGAAATTTCCTGACAGTTAGAACAATTAACCTCTGGAACAGCTTGCCTCCAGAAGTTGTGAATGCCCCAACCCTGGAAGTCTTTAAGAAGATGTTGGATAGCGATTTGTCTGAAATGGTATAAGGTTCCTGCCTATGCAGGGGGTTGGACTAGAAGACCTACAAGGTCCCTTCCAACTCTGCTATTGTATTATTGTATTATTTCAGTATAATATATTTAATATCAGTGGATCTTGGAAAGAGAAAAAATAATAGCATAATCAAATCCTCCCATTGAAAGAGCACATTATACAATCTAGTATATAGAAACAGTAAATTTAGGCAAATGTATAGATACTAAGAAACAAAAATTAGATCAATAGTCAGATCATCACTTTCATTCACAAAATGAAACCAAAAAGTCTTTTGGAAAAAGACTTTTATCTGGAGTTAAACTTAAAAATGGCTTATTTTGATGCTCCTTGAATTGCATGCATTATAATGCTTTTAATCATTCTGCATAAATTGAAATCACCTGTCACTGCACATTTGTTTTTCTACTTCATTTCAGCAATTTTATCAATATTGATTATCTAGTAAGTATGTTCTTGAAAGGAACAGCCAAAGCTGTTCAAAACTTCAAATTAACAGAACTATGCAAGAAGAACATAATCACCCACATCACCAGCAAATGTCCATCTGCTCCTGTGATAATTAGTTCAGTGTGTTTTGTACATCAAGAACATAGCAATTAATATCTTTCATGAGCTGATGAGCATGAAATCTTTCAAATACTGAGAGATTCTAATCCTGCACATAACCAGTTGTAGTGGCTTTCACCTTGATAAGGGATTTCACGCACAATATTTAAAACCTCCCAGAATTCAAGCTACTAATGAATATAATAACAGAACGTGATAAATCACATTTAGTGTTAGTTATGGTTATGAAATTCAAAAAACAAATGTTCCATACATAGCAGAGCACATGGAAAATATGTGTGGATTTTCATGTGCTCTGTTGCTTACTATTCCCACTTTGTATGTTATGTAATTATCTAATATTTCCTGGAAGGCAGGCATTGGGCTGGTTTTTTTAAAAATGTTGGAATTATTTTAAAAATGTGATGCCTCAAATTAAATTTGAGTCACAATGGGGTGTGTCATTAATTCTCTAATAGCTTTGTTTTCCAAAGCTATTGTGTGTGTGTGTGTGTGTATTCACATATCACAAGTAACATAAAATACTGTTACAAGGACAGCTGTTGTTTACAATTATTCATATCTGTTTTGGTTTAATAAATCATTGGTGCTTTAGCAATAAATTATGCCATTTATTGTTCAACCCTTCACATCTGATTACAAAAAGGTATGCCACAGGAACAGAAAATCAATTAATAACATTTTAAAGCAGTTGCATCTTTCCCTGGGATCATCATTTGAAAGTATCTTTATGGAACTGAAACCATTTATTCTAATTAAGATGGCACAATCAAGATAACCTACAGAAAACCACTGACGCAAATTGTTAAAGACATTTCTAGGTTAAATGTAATTTAACACAAGCTCTGGGTTTTAACAAAACAATAAATAAACCACAGTATATTAATGTCATACAAATCCATTATATGTGTGTGTTTGTGTGTGTTAGAATGCTCTGAAAAAACATTTCTTGGAACAATGTGCTTGGAACTATCCAAGGTCCTGTAATTCCAGCCCAATGTCATTACCTGTTTGATTAATCCCCTCAGATATCAGTCCTTGGCTTCCTGTTCTCAAAACAAGATTTAAAAAAAAGCAATATCTTAATGAAATTGAATTACGAAAAATAAATGTGCAATAATTAGCATAAATGTTTCTTCAATTTAATTTAGCTGACTTGTTTTTATAGTTGAATGCAATTGCACATAAAATTATATTAAATAATCAAAACTTTAATATGCTATAGAACTGTAGAAACTATAGTAGTTTATATTGGTTTTTAAAGTTTTATGTAAGTTTTAACACAAACACACAAGTATATATGTATGTATATATACGTATGTATCTACTAGTACAGTGTTTTTCAACCTTTTTTGTGCAAAGGCACACTTTTTTCATGAAAAAAATCACGAGGCACAGCACCACCATTAGAAAATGTTAAAAAAAATTAGCTCTGTGCCTATATTGACTATATATAAAGTAATTCTCTTGAATAGGAATCAAATAAACACAAAGAAATTATTTTATAATTACTTTATTATGAAACAATAAAGTATTTTATAATTGTTCATATTTCTGTTTACTTACCCAGTGCAAAACCTGGGCCTGTTTGGCTGAACACAAAGCTGATATCCTGGCAGGAATTTTTCCCACGGCACACCAGACAATATCTCACAGCACACTAGTGTGCCACGGCACAGTGGTTGAAAAACGCTGTACTAGTATGTATATGTCACAGAATTTGAAGGGACCTTGGAGATCTTCTATTTCAACATGTTGCTCAAGCAGGAAACTCTATACCATTTCAGACAAATGGTTGCCCAATCTGTTCTTTAAAACTTCCAGTGTTGGAGCACCTACAATTTCTGAGGGCAAATTGTTCCACTGATTAATTGTTCTGACTGTCAGAAAAATTCTCCTTAGTTCTAGATTGCTTCTGTCCTTGATTAGTTTCCTTGCTTCTTGTTCCATCTTTAGGTGCTTTGGAGAAAGATTGACCTCTCTTCTTTGTGGCAGCCCTTTAGATATTGGAACACCATTAGATATTGGAACACCATAACAGAAGGACTATAGTTCGTCTTCATTAAAATAGAGATATCCAATTCCTGCAATCGTTCTTCAAATGTTTTAGCCTTCAATTTCCTAATCATCTAGCAATAACAATAGCCCTTAGATTTATATACCACTTCACAGTGCTTTACAGCCCTCTCTAAGCAGTTTACAGAGTCAGCATATTGCCCCCAATAATCTGGGTCCTTATTTTACTGACCTCGGAAGGATGGAAGGTGGAGTCAACCTTGAGCTGGTAAGAATCGAACTGCTGGCAATTAGCAGAATTAGCTTGCAAAACTGCATTCTAACCACTGCACCACCACCACTCTTGAATTTAATCACTTTAAGTGTGTGTGTATGTGTGTGTGTGTGTATACACACATACATATGTATATGTCACATTTGCTTTGAATTATAGTAGCTACTTTATGTAATCAGCAATATAGCAGAGTCAAACAACCAGGTGTCATCCAGAAGAACTGAGCTACTGCTGTTATGAATAACACTTGTTCTGTCAATAATCAGGAACATTGAGAATTACTATTACTGCCAATATGAACTAGGTTCTGTGATAAGCATATAGAAGCATATGGGCCAAGACTTATTTACTTATCTATTGCATTTATATGGTTATCCAGCTCCTCAATGGGGTAAAGGGAGGAAAGAAAGGGGGAAAAATAAGGCCAATAAATAAAAACCCAACACATATCATAAGTATAAGTATAATCTTTATTGTCGTTGTACTTAAATACAACGAAATTGGTTTTAACCTCACTGGTGCAAAATTATAGCAGAAACGAAAAAAGAAAGAACAAGAAAAAAACCTAGTGTGTACATGGAGTGGTTGTGGTTATATTTGAAAGTCTCACAGCCCAAGGCTAGAAACAATCTTTAAACCTATTTGTTCAGCTGGCTATACTTTGATGTCTTCTGCCCAATGGTAGAAGTGCAAAGAGACACTGACCAGGGTGTAAATCATCTCTGAGTATCTTTCTTACTTTGCTAAAGCAGCGAGATTTGGCGATGTCATCAAGTGGTGTCAGAGGGCAACTGATGGTTTCTTATGCCGAATTGATCACTCTCTGTAGTGCCTTCCTGTCTGCAGCTATTAAACCAGCACACCATACTGTAATGCAATATGTGAGGACACTTTCTATGGTGGACCGATAGAAAGTGGTCATCAGCCATTGTTCCACCTGATTTTTTTCACAGGACTCTAAGGAAATGAAGTCTCTGTTGGCCTTTTCCAATCACCAGAGACGTGTTGTTTTTCCAGCTGAAATCTTGACTAATAAGCACTCCCAAGAATTTAAAACAGGAAACACTCTCCACACAGCCCACTCAATATACAGTGGGGCAGGGTCCTCTCTTTGCTTCTGGAAATCTAGCACCATCTCCTTTGTCTTACTAGTATTTAGATGTAAGTTGTTTCTTGAGCACCATGCGGATACCTTCTGGACTTCTTCTCTGTATGCTGATTTGTCCCCTCCAGTTATGAGACCCAGCACTGTTGTGTCATCTTCAAACTTTATTATGATGTTGGATGGATCAGAGGATATTCAGTCATGTGTACAGCCCTGCGGGGAGGCTGTGCTGAGCTTCAGAGTGGAAGATATAAAAGACCCAACCCTTACTGTTTGTGGATGATCCGTCAGGAAATCTTTGATTCATTCACAAGTGAGGGGAGGGAAATTCAGGTCAGTCAACTTTTCAATGAGAATGCCTGGAAAGATGGTATTAAAGGCCAAGCTATAGACTATAAAAAGCATTCTGATATAATTCCCAGATTTCTCAAGGTGGCTCTGTGCAATATGTAGAGCTGTGGTGAGGCCGTCCCCTGTTGACCTGCTGCTTCTATAAGCAAACTGGTGAAAATTTGGTGAAAGACAGGACCTGAGGTGTTGTAAGACTAGTCTCTCAAAGCACTTCATCACTATAGACGTCAGTGCAATGGGTCTATAGTTATTCAAGCTATTTATGGCTGCTTTCTTCAAACAGGGATAATTGTGGCTGATTTCAAGCATGATGGGACTCTAGCCTGTTGCAGGGAGATGTTAAA